>JACVVK020000077.1:1365000-1615000 GCA_018292915.2 Batillaria attramentaria
GAGTGCAGCCTGATCTAGCAGCTCGGTTTGCGTTTTGACATTGTGCGAGGTAGATCGCAGTGACTAGTCTTCTCGTGCAGCACTGACACAAAACACCGACACGCTAGACTGTGACGTTGATTGACCAAAAGCACAATGAAGTCACCGGAAACTCACGCTCCGGTTTTGTAAGGCTCTCTGACGCGCTGCCGACAACTCTGCAACTGTGACAGAGTTGCCTGCATTATCATGATGCAGAGTCGCAGTTTAAAAAAAAAAAAAAAAACTGTTTGCGGCTTTTTGATGAGATTGCAGACCATTAAATTGATTGAAAGTTCTCCTGTGTATGGGCGTCCTTTATCAAGTTGGAAGAAGTGTGCGGTTGATTAAAAAAAAAAAAATTCATTCGTTGCCACAAGACCGGCCGCACGAATCACGCCGAACAAGTGGAGCCCGTGTTGATTTAGATGCGCGTGGGCACTACACAAGTTTTGAGACTCTTATCTCGTCCACAGTTAGTGTTTGCAGGCACTCTATGACTCATCTCAGAATCTAGCCCTCTTTTTTTTTGGTTTGCTGTAGAATGTATGTACGTATGTATGTATGCAGCATTTAGAAGAAACGGAGGTTCTTGTTATATCCTATGGAACACTGTCTATAGTGATATATAAAGGCATTTAGCGCGTGGTCGGAACCCCCCCCCCCCCAACATCCTCTCCATTATCCACACCACCAGAGCCACCCCCCCCCCCCCCCCCCACACACACACCACACACTTACCCTCAGTCACGACCAAAACCCCGCTCATAACTGCACACCCCTTCTATTCAACTTTTTTTTTTTTTTCTAAAATGTGAGGACACAGCCGGATCTACACGCTTTTAGCATTTGCCTCTCCAGATTTGCTTACACTGCATATATCAAAAGCGTAAAGGTTTTAGTTGTAGACGTAAATAAAATGCACCTGCCGTCTGAACTGAATACTTGGAGGGAAGGGGGAGGGGGGAGGGAGCTAGGACAGGCGAGACAGAGAACGTGTTGTGGAAATAAAATCGAGGAGAATGAGGTTGGAGAGGTAGTGTTATACATAATAAAGGCGTGCTTATGTGGTCGCAATTCCCTCTAGGTATTCAGGATGTCAGCCAATTCATTTTTAAGTGTGGTGAGAGGTCAGGTTATAGGGCATAGAACGGCGGCTCACTGTCCGAGACTGTCTGTCTGTCTGTCTGTCACACACACACACACACACACATACACACACACACACACACACACACACACACACACACACACACACACACACACAGTCAGTCTCTCTCTCTCTCTCTCTCTCTCTCTCTAAAAATGCTAAATTTGAATGTTTAAAAAGTTTCATCATCATCTCTCTCTCTCTCTTTCACCCCCCCCCCCCCCCCCCCCCCCCCCCCCACACACACACACACACATACGCACACACGCTCACTCACAGAGAGAGAGAGAGAGAGGCAGAAAACGATCATGATAATGGCTATTTTTCAAGTCAGTGTTGGAAAAAAAATATGTAGATTTGCTACGCCGATGAGAGACAGACGGGCAGACAGACAGGCAGGCATGCAGAGATAACGGCTCCTTTACCCCCCCCCCCCCCCCCTTCCTCCGGCAAAAACAACGACAACAACAAAAAAGAAAGAAAGAAAAAAAACAAGAAAAAAAACAGCAGCAACTTAAACACCTGACGCCAAAATTTCACAGACGACGCTCAGTCCGACATGGCTCAGCATCACAGTGACGTGGTAAACACACGCGGCAGGGTCTGCTCAGGTCACAGGATAACACAGGATAAGACTAGGCAGCAGGATAGCATCTCTCTATCCAGGTTTATGTAGCAGCTCGTCTTTAATCTCTCCCATCACTAGCACCTGGCGCCTTCTGCTGCTGCTACTGCTGCCGTCAACTAGCGCACTGTACCTGTCTACCTCCTACCTGTTCTGTGCACAGCGAGAAAATTGTGCGATATATAGATTTGGATGCGTCTGTGTTTGTATAGGCAGCGCATGTGCTTAGTCAGTTGGGTGTGAACGATTTAGTCGTCTGTGCAGGGGACTGAGCCGGATAGCCCTCGTGTACACACGCACGCGCAAATATCAAGGATGCACGGTACTTAAACTCCCACGTCCATCCGTCGAAGAAGTGGGGAGCCGGGGTGGCCGAATGGTAGAGCGTTGGACTTCTAAATGCTCGGGTCGTGAGTTCGTATCCCGGCTGGGGCCAAATGTTGGTGCTGGCTTTTTCATCGTCGCCCCGTCTTTGATATCACCCGTATGTGGTGGAAAAGGACGTTCTCTGCCTCTTTCGCTCCGCCAGTCAACCTCCCTCGAAACCTTCAAAACAAATCTAAAAACCTACCTGTTTTCATCTCAAAGCTCCGTCTAACCTCCCTCCGTCTTTCTCCATCTCCTTATTAAGTACCATACATGCAGTTGCCCTGGCCCTGAACCTTCACGTCTATCTGTCTCTTTACCTGTACTCTAAGCGCTTCGAACTACCTTCCATGTAGATTAAGCGCTATATAAATAAATTATTATTATTATTATTATTAAACCCCAAAACACCCACCCCACCCCTCCCATCCGTCGAAGAAGAGTAGGCTGTGGCTGGTGGCGTGGAAAACAGAAACACGAGCACTGTCGTACGCAACAGAGTGAACAGCAGGGGTGGAGGTTTGCACGTAGAGTAAAGCGTAGCAGCAGTAGGCTTTCATTGCTTGGTCCTCCAGCCCTGCGGCGCCTTGAGCGTCTCAGAAGAAACGGATATGCGATGGTGGGGTGGGTGGGTGTTTGGGGGTTTAACGTCCTTTTCCACCACATAGGGTGATATCAAAGACTGGGCAACGATGTAAAAGCCAGCACAAATATTTGGCCCCAGCCGGGATCGAACTCACGACCCGAGCATTAGAAGTCCAACGCTCTACCATTCGACCACCCCGGCTCCCCACGGATATGCGAGCCGAGGAGAACCATATCATACCATTATGTAAATGGTCTGTATGTCGGTTTTACAAACGCTTGGTCGGTGTCAGCTGTGACGTCAAAGTAGGAATAATTTACCGAAATCGGCGAGATTTTAGTGTGCAAACTTCCATCGATCGCGAGGCCGGTTCATCTTTTGGCCGCGAGCGCTCTTTCAGTTTTGTTGCACCAACCTTTTGGAATTCCCTGCCAAGCACATCTGAGAAATGCGTCCACACTGTCTGTTTTTTTTTTTTTTTGTTTTTTTTTTTAAAGAGCAATCTTAAAACGTTCCTCTTTTGTAAAGCCTTCCAGTAATTTCCCTGTGTCAGCAACTGGTCAGTTTCACCAGTGTATGTCTGTCCACTGTTTGTAAAATGCGCGTGAGTGTCGGTGAGTGATTGGCGCATTGAGTTTATTCCAAAGAAATGCGCCCTACAAATGCCATTTATTATTATTATTATTATTATTATTATTCATCGCGGCCGATTAACTGTGTATCGCCACCGCACATCGTATCACAAACCCTTGGCGTTTCCCCAGCATGCACCGGGGAGCCGGGGTGGCCGAATGGTAGAGCGTTGGACTCTCAATGCTCGGGTCGTGAGTTCGAATCCCGCCGGCTGGGGCCAAATATTTGTGCTGGCCTTTTTTCTCGTTGCCCCGTCTTTGATATCACCCTTATGTGGTGGAAAAGGACGTTAAACCCCCAAACACCCACCCTCATCGCGGCCGATTTACTACGTATCACCACCGCACATCGTATCACACACCATTCGCGTGTACCCAGCGTGCACAAAAAAAAAAACAAAAAAACAGAGAAACAAAATCCTGCGAGCCGAGCAGGTGTAGAGCAGTTTGCTGCTGCAGCAAAGCAAGACGGTCGGTCGGCAGTGTCAACTGACTCCTGCTTCGTGACGTGACCGACTCTGAAGTCACGTCTGGGGCAGGTGACAGTGGAGTCACGAACGTTTGTTGGGCTTACCTGAGACTTGGCGACACACCTGGCCATGTCACTTGAGAATGGCGAGGGCATATCGGGATATGTTTGTTGTAATCGGATGTTAGTGGTGGCAGAATGTTATTCGGAGTGCCTCAAGCCTTGAAGATGAAATAATTAAAAAATATAGCCATTTCGGGTTTGTTTGTGGGTTTTGTTTGTTTGTGGCACTCTTCGTTCTTCATCTGAAAAACTATTGAACGTTCCCCGTCGAAACCTCAAAAGTGTTGGCGAGCGCGCGTTTAGCTTTGCTGCCCCGTCACTCAGTCTGGAACGCACTACCTCAATGCTGGCCTGAGAGACCAGTCGGACATAGATCGTTTCAAGTCTGACTTGAAAACGCATCTGTTCCGGCTGGCTGTCGACTAAGCCCACTTTCCTCCTCCTGATTCAGCTGCTATGTGTGTGTGTGTGTGTGTGTGTGTGTGTGTGTGTGTGTGTGTGTGTGTGTGTGTGTGTGTGCATATTTGTTGGTATGAGTGCGGGAGTACGCGCATTGAGTCACTTTGTGAGAATTTTGCGCTATATAAGTACAATTCATTATTATTTTGTTGTTGTTGTTGTCGTTTTGCTTTTCGTTTTTGCTATGTGCCCGCCTGCTGAGGTCTGAGTCGTGGTTCACATCAGTAACAACAGACTGGTTTGTACGAGCTAATCAGTTCCGTCTTTGCTAAAGCTAACTTATGTTTTGGAACAGTTTCGCTCGTAAGTGTGCCTGTACTCACGAAATACTCTATGTCTTGATGATTAGTACAGCTCTTAATGCGATAGAATGTTTATATTTGGCGCGAGCGGTCAAACTTTCAAATTTTACGACTGTGAGGTGAGTGCTGTCGTCTTCAATCGTCAGTTGTGGTCGTTGCAGGTACTTCGCCTGATCGAGGTCGTCCCTGGAAAGACACTCTGTGTGTGTGTGTGTGTGTGTGTGTGTGTGTGTGTGTGTGTGTGTGTGTGTGTGTGTGCAGTGTGTGTGTGTGTGTGTGTGTGTGTGTGTGTGTGTGTGTGTGTGTGTGTGTGTGTGTGTGTGTGTGCAGTGTGTGTGTGTGTGTGTGTGTGTGTGTGTGTGTGTGTGTGTGTGTGTGTGTGTGTGTGTGTTTTAAAGAGAACTCCGTTGAGAAACCACATACAGCGCAATTCGGCGTTTACGTCAGAACAGTAAGACGGTAAACTGTCCCAGCTTTCAAGTTACGTTGTGGGAGGGGTGCATGGTTCTGTCTCTCGGAATGATACCAACATGTGGATATCGGACACACGCAGAGGGGTGGACGTGGTCTAGAAGTCAAAGTGTTTGTACATCGTGTAGCTCGTGTCAGAGTGACCGAGATAAGAAGCGGATAGTTCGCCCGCCGCCTCTTGAAAAATGTATCCTATAGCCGGGCTGACCGTTATATATGCTTCACCTAAGTCTTCAGTTCTGAGTTATTCAAATAATTGTTGTTTTATTTGTACAAGCTAGAGCCCACTACAAGAAAGGGTTTTCAATGTCCAGCATTTGCTGCGCCGACATCGGCGTATGGACATACAAACATCCGCGCACGCGCGCACACACACACACACACACACACATTCCCTCGTCACCGCCCAACCCCCCTCCCACCCCCTCCCCCTTTGCATGCACACATATCCTCACCTGCCCCCCCCCCCTTCCCCATTTATTTGCTCAGGTGAGGGTGGTCAGGTAGCGGGAAACTCCCGCGTGTTGTGTTGTTGTCGATGCTGTAGGTGTTTGCCTTCAGGATCAGCCGCCTCCCGGCTCCACCCCTCGGTCCTGCCCCACCCTCAGCCCGGCCCCCAGTGTCTGCCGCGAGACAAGAGGGTCTCTTTGAACACTCTAGTCTATAATCCAGCCTCTCTTGGCCCAGGTCTCGGGGCTGTATTGTTGCGAGTGACCCTTCAAGCTTTTGCACAGGGTTCCTCTTTCGAGAAAACACACACACAATTGATAAAAAGGCCTGGGGAAAATTGATCCAGATTAAAGGTTTTTCAAGCACGCACTCCGGAGTGTTTCTGTTGAATAAAGAATCTGGGAGTTTATCATATATTTCTGAACTACAGTAGAGCATGACTTTTGTTGTATTTTCTGAACTGTTTCATTTCTTCATGTCGGTCAGATGATACGTTTCAGGCCTGTTTGCGATTTGAATCGTCTTCTTTTTTTAAATTTCTTCTCTTTTTTTTTTTTTTAATCTTTGTTTTCCAGTCCTGTGAATATGCGAACCACCAGCTAGTAACTCACTCTGTCTGTCTGTCTGTCTGTCTCTCTCTCTCTCTCTCTCTCTCACACACACACACACACACACACACACACACACACACACACACACACACAACTGATTCCTAAATCCTCTCTGACCTTAGCTTTGATTGTCAGTGCAACCCGTACCCTCTTCGATCCTCCCTCCCTCTTAACTGACCCCCCCCCCCCCCCGCCCTCGCTTCCTCATCATGTCACAGTGACACACACACACACACACACACACACACACACACACACACACACACTGATAACTAATTCATAAATCATAGCCTTAATTGCGCCCACTCCCCCCCCCCTTTCAGTCCTCCCCTCCCACACACACCCCCCCCCCCAACCCCCTCCTCCCTTCCCGAACTCAGTAACTGTGACCAAAAGACTTCCATCTTTGCTTTGACCCATCACAGAAATGATGGTACTCTCTCGCCCATGGCGCTAAATGCTGCTTTCAGAGACTCGTGTCCGGTGCACTAGTGATCTCCGTCCCCCGGGCCAGCAATTAACTCGCTCTTCAAGTCAAACATGTTCCGTCGATCCGTCATAGAAAGGGGGCTTCACTCTGGCAGCGCCGCCTTAGTCAGTCAAAGCGCAAGATGCCAATTTCAACGACCTTGACTGAGTGAGACTGACGTCAGACGGAAGAAATTGGCATCGTGTGCGTGGATATAGCCTAACGTGGATATAGCCTATGAGTCCCTTCTCCTCTGCCTGTGTGCAATAGCTGTCAGTAGGTGTGTGTGTGTGTGTGTGTGTGTGTGTGTGTGTGTGTGTGTGTGTGTGTGTGTGTGTGTGTGTGTGTCAGTAACAAATAATCGTGAGCCGCGAAAATATTAACCCTTTATTCATTAAGGCTGACGAGCAATTACAAAAAAAAAAAAAACCGGAAATCTTTCACCCATTGATTGAATGCAATCATTTGGTCTCTTGGCTCAGAATCAAATAGCAATTAACAGCGACTTCTCAGTCAGTCAGTCAGTCAGTCAGTCAGTCCTATAATTGTATATGTGGTCACGTAACCGTGGTTGGGAAACACATAAACATAACAGAAAGATAAACTTAACTTTATCGCCATATGTATGAATATTAGGAATTTGTCAGTTATGGTTTAAAGACTCGGGCTGCTCTTTCTTTCTCTGTTTGTTTTGTATTGTTTTTTGTTGTTGTTGTTGTTTTGTATTCGTGCATGAATGGTGTGTGACTCTTTCCATCCCGTGGCTCCTCCCGTATGGAATGGGATCTCTTACCTTCATACTTGATGTTTTTGAGTGCGTGTGTACACGAAAGCGAGACAGGCACCGTAAACGAGTCTGCACGTGAATTTGGCTCGATTTGGCAAGGGAAAATCCCACCATGGGTTCCTGCCCACCGCAATTCCAACCCGCGGCCTCAGAATCCGCAGCGGACGCCTTCTATAACCCACTAGGCCAAGTCCACAGTCTGTCTCAGTCTTTCGCTGCTCAGTCTCAGTCACTGTCAACCTGCCAAACAAGTAAGCTTGGTCGACTGTCCACAAAGTTCGTTGGACAAATTTCAATAAGCAAGCAGTCCCACCACATGTATGGCAAGCCCTCCAATCAGTCGAACTGTCACTGTTGTCATTCAGTCAAAGGCGGATCGTATACAGCCAGTTTCCAAGGTCTTTGATTCAATAGAACCAAAACTTCTACACATCCGCTGCTATTTATTAGATTCCTTAGTAGATGGTGCCAATCATAGTACAGATCAAAGGTGCGTGTAACTAACTTTCCTTCGCTGTTAAAGATTTCACATCAGTTCTCACTCTCCATGCCGTGCAGGCCGAATAGATCGAAAGGGGTTGGGGGTGAGTGATAAAGTTTACAGAGGGAGTGTAATCAGCGATGGGTCGTCGGGCCTCTTAGTTGCTGTCAGGAGAGCGTTAGTCCGGACCCATCAGACAGGGGAGGCGATGGTACCGAAATAGTAATCAGCGCCAATTGCTCCCCCTGTCACAGTCGTTGTCAAGCAAACTCATGCAAGATCAACACGAAGCCCGGATGGAGGGGGAGGGGAGGGGGGGGGGAGACTGAGGGGACGTCAATTTTCGTCTTAATGCGGCAGGCTTCGATCAGGGCACGCCCCCCTTGACCCTAACCCCCTCCCCCCCCCCTCCTTCTCTCCCCTCGCCCCTTCATTTCATCTCTCATAGTGACGAACTTTTTCTGTATGTGACCAGGCCTTGATGGATCTTTATGTGAAAAGATGTCTTGTAATCTACGTTCGATCGAACATCGATGGTGTCTTCTTTAGGGCCTCTTTTGCGTTCCTTGTCGCCACACTTTATTCGTTGCGAAAGTTTACTTATTAGTACGCTTGTGATTAGCTGAGCAGAGTGTTAATGTCCGATATCAGCGTGAGAAAATGTGCGTGATCCACGTGAGCGTGCGTGTTTGCGTTTAGTTCTGGGCGCTTTGAGCCAGGCAGTGGGGTAAAACGCCTCTGTTATTATTATTATTGACGTCATCACTGATTGACATCATCATCGTCATCAATATCTTTGTCTCTTTGGGGTGGCCGAATGGTAGAGCGTTGGACTTCTAATGCTCGCCGGGGTCGTGAGTTCGTATCCCGGCTGGGCCAGATATTTGTGCTGGCTTTTTCATCGTTGCCCCGTCTTTGATATCACCCGTATGTGGTGGAAAAGGACGTTAAACCCCCAAACACCCACCCCACCCTTTGTCTCTTTGTCATCATTATTATTATTATTATGGAAAATCGGCGGAATGTACATATGTGCAAGAAAAAAAAAAACACTCCCAAACTTCCTGTGTGCCTTGAGGGGGGGGGGGGAGGATTCGTCATCAGTTAGATCAAAGGCGGCCTTAAAACTGCCAGTATGTCTCTATTTCTCTAATCTGTACCCTTGGGGGGTTTGAAAGTGACTTTAATTACAGTTTAAAATGCATCGATTGCTTTAAAAAAAAAATTTAATATGCAAGGCGACAGCCACTGTCTGCCCCTGTGTCTGTGCAGTTTGGGAAAGGTGTGTGTGTGTGTGTGTGTGTGTGTGTGTGTGTGTGTGTGTGTGTGTGTGTGTGTGTGTGAAAGAGAGAGAGAGAGGAGAGGGGGGGAGGGGCAAGTGTGAATCACTTTCCGAAGTGCGAATCAGTTTCAATGCTCGAGGCTTAGTGACATCTTCCCGTAAAAATCGACGTCCACCAGTTCGTTATATGATATCCGCGATTTATCAAGGGTGACTGAGACCATCAGTGACAGTGCATACTTTTTTTCTCTTTTTTTTTCCCGGCCTCCAACTCTTCAATAACCCACTGTGTCATTCCAATCTCCTTAGCAGACAGTCAAGTTACTGCTAAAACTGAAGACACCTGCTTCTGCCCCCCCCCCCCCCCCTCCGCCTCCTCCTCCCCAGCTATGTGCCTGTTTGTCGGCTTGGTTTTTCGTGACTGTGTGTCTGTCTGTTTTCGGTTGTGCCTGCGAACTGATTTCTGGAAACCACACTGTAGGTGTTTCGTCACTGATACGGGAATTGATACGCCATTACTGAGTCCACATCGTTGAAAAAAGGAACAAAGAGAGAAAGACATACCGTGACTGAGACAGACACTGACTGAGAAAGATGGCGAACCAGTACGAAGAGTCGGTGCATATCGCTGAAATCACAGACACTGTTCAAGCCGGTTCTGTCCCCTCCACTGAACCCCCTCCCGCCCCCCCCCCTTCCACCTACACCCCGGGAATCAGTCTCCGCCACCCCACCCCAGCCCCCCTACTCCAGTCACCTTCACTGGTCGGGACGAATTCTCTTGAACAGTAGCATTGCCCAAGCTTGTTACCCGCGATCCCAGCGAAGTGTTAGTTAAATTTGCCCGTCTCGTCCCCACCTCACGCTCCTCAAAAACGACCTGTCGTACTATATTGGTTTTGCATGCAAATGAGCCTCCCTCTGCGTAATGAGCTGGTTTGAAACTGACATGATCGTGCGCGGCAAAGTCTCGTTGCTTCCCGGAGCCAGCGAGAGAGCTGAATGAGACTGACGGAGTGAATTCGAATCATTTCTCGCCCTGCTATTGTGACCAAGAGAATCGTGTGTGTGTGTGTGTGTGTGTGTGTGTGTCCAATACTTGCCGGCCGCGAGTGTACCTCAAGTCAGTGAGTGCCGGGCCGGTAACTCAGTGAATCAGTCCAACCGTTCTACTGATTCGGAGTTTTATTGAAAAGTGGCAGTCTCATTACTGTCTAGTAATTGAAATCGTAGAGACTTTATGATGAGATGTGGTTTGTGGCACTGAAATCTGACTGTAGTGTAAACGAGCCCCTTCCCGCAACACCAAGACGATCTGTAGCTTTTAGCGTGGGAGTCGGACTGATAACTGAGGCGGCCAGCCGGCTGAGAGAGGAAAGGTGGTTTGAAATACGATATAGGGATTTAGATTTATGATGGGTAGTGGATAGTTAGTCTGATTAAAAGTGGGAGTGTGGGGTGAAAAACCGGCTACTGATCAGTCACAGTTGGCGGGGGGATGGGCCGGAGGGGGGGGGGAGCGAAAGTTAGGCCGCGACTGACTGAGTCCGGCGTCAGTCTGCCGTTTTATGATTGTATGTCTCTGCTGCTACTAGTAGTAACTGCATCACTGACTGACGGATGTCACTGAGTTAATCGTCGGTATCTTTGGAATCAGTGGCATCACTAGTCTAATCATTCACTGAAATCAAAAGAACACTACTGATGATGGCACGGGTTTTTAAGCTGACTGAGGGCAGCTGCAGTTCTGTCTTCGGCCGCGTCAGTGTCCGGCCGCAAACTGAAACAAAGTCAAGGCGGTTTCACGTACTGAGTACAGGCCGGCTGGTACCAAGAAAAACAGGCTTCGTCTGAGTGTCACGGCACCGGCATCACTGATTTCTAATCAGCCAACTGAACTCAAAAAGTGATATTTCATTCGCTTTTCACAGTACTATATTATGCAGGACTGACTATTAGCGCGGAGTCGTTCGTTTTGTCGGTCACTGGCACTGACTGACGACTCGCGTTTTTCAAGTTGAATGTTGGTTAGTCAGTGTTGGGGCGTAATTGCCGCTCCATTCCGGCAGTTTTGGAACTGAACGGAACGCGGGCTGAACTTGACTGATTTGAGCCAGCGTGGCACCGCCCGTCCCGCCTCCTCACTGAGTCGCAGACACCGATGTGTGTGTGTGTGTGTGTGTGTGTGTGTGTGTGTGTGTGTGTGTGTGTGTGTGTGTGTGTGTGTCAAACGAGAGACTGAAGCTATGAATTATTGATGATGATATGATTGATGGATCGACGACTCATCCCACCTGATTACGGCGCATTAGGGGAGACAATCATGCGGGCACTGCCGGGAGGTGTCGCTGCCGTTCGTGATAAATGATGGCGGCGGACTTTTCGCTGGCCGTGCCATCAGAGCGGGAAAGATGAATGAGAGGATAATTTCGGTGGGTGGGCAACGCCGCTTCCGATGCAAAACAGGAACAAAAAAAATCGCTGTAAATGTTCCAGCTGCGCTAATGGCACTCGAGGATGATTGTAGGATTTTTTGGTGTCTTTAGAAAACGACGTCCTCACCGGCTGACGAGACCAGTGAGTTGGCACGCCGGCCGGGCGACTGGGCCAAAAACTTGAAGCTGTAGTGGAAACTGACAGATAATAATGATAATTACAGAAAGACAGTTTTGTGTCCCTTGCTAAGATAAAGTGTGTCATGCAGAGAGAATTCGTTTTGGAGGAGATGAGCTCGTCCGCTTAGGAAATGCACTGGGGAAAACGTACTTCTCGGTGACTGGTAGTCCTGGAGAAGTCTGAAGCGGTGGTGTAAGGGAGGCAACTGCGGTTTAGGTAATTTCGGGAATCCCTCAGCAGTTACTTCCCTTCTCGTGTTCCGCCCGGGGGGGGGGGGGGGGGGAATTTAACAGTTTATTATGCAGCGGTCGTTTTCGCACCGATGACCCACCCGGCCTTTGAAACACTTTTCCAAAAAACATAAGGCATATATATTCGGTCAAAACACGCTTATTCTCAAATCAGCAGCAGTAATCAGGGATTGACAGAACTCTGCGGGTGTTTGTGTGTGTTTTTTATTGTTCTCCGAGGCATTATTTTCATTCCTTTTAATTTGTCTCATTTTTCTTCACATTGAAAGCGCTTAGATCTCACTGAGTATGAATATAAGTATCCATTAATATAATTTCTTATGTCAGATAAAATGATTATTATGTCAGTGCTTAAGGTTTTCTTTAAGTCTTTTAATTATTGACTGGACTGTTGCCAGAACAAGTCCTGGATTTGGCGTTCTTCAGCCAGTGAAAATATTTAACCTATTTGTTTTTTTATTTGTTTCAGTGGTCACAGGACAGGCCCTATGGACACAGAAACCACAGGATCAGATGGTACCAGTTGGAGGGACGGCTACCTTTGTCTGCAAATCACCCAACCTTAGCCCCAACATTGTGTGGACACAAGGAACCTCTGTGCTTTTTGTCAACGGAGCACGTCTGTCGGACACCATTCCAGCTCGCTACCGGCTGGAAGATAACTTCACACTGATGATCACAGAGGTTGAGAAAAGTGACAATGGAATGTACGGGTGTAACATTGTTGACTTTGGATCGGCTTCTGCAACACTTACAGTTTTGTGTAAGTCTGGAGTTGGGTTTTTGGGTTTTTTTGTTTTTTTTTAGGGGGGGGGGGGGTATTTGGGGTTTTTAGGTGGTTGTTTTTTTGTTTTTTCTATAATGACAATGCATTTGCTTTGGTTTTATGGAAGTATTTCTCCACGTCACAGTTCAATTTGCATCCTAAGAACATTTCGTAATTTTGTCCAACGTTTATTTGCGTACTGAGGATCAGCTAGACAGGGCTTGTTTGGTAGCTATTTTTAAAAGATTTGTTGAGTCCCAGTCTCTTCTTCTCTATCTGGCAAACAGCTCTAAAGCTTTGCAAGCGGCAGTTTTTCATCTCAGCGGCGTTGCGAACACATAGGATTTAAGTCATGGACCTGTCATATCTTTTACAGTACCTGTATACGGTAATCAGTTTACTTACGTTTTCCTCACACACTTTTTTTTGTTTTTTTGTTGCTGCCACAACTCTTTGCTGGCTCCAGTGGTGTTCCTCCCTGGTAATGGGTGGAATCCACGGAGGGCTCGGATGTTGGGGCAATTTTTATTATGCATGATGATGGAGATGAGGATGATGGTAATTAAGATGATGCTATGGAGGTCCGTGTGGTTTGGGACTGCAGGACAGGGACGCATTCCACACTTCCTGTCATAAATATCCCGGCATTAACCAGGCCCGGGCACTATGGCACCTGCAGTGCCGGCCGTGTAATCATCCACATCATAAGACGTGTCATACCAAGGGAAGCACCCCCAAAGTCGCACCTGTGAAGCGGGTGAATCTCGGCTGTGTGGCAACAGCCTCCCCATTGGGCCCATAGCACACCCGCTCTGGGTAGGAGCCGACCTAGGTAGGAAAAATCCCGCTTACCTCGGCTGGGACTGGAACCTGGGTCTCCCGGTCCATAGTCCGAAGTGCTAACCACAACACTACGGGGGCCGGTGTTTTCCTCACACTTGATATTACATGCGTTGGCTCTCATTTCTACTTTACAGTACCACCAGGGCCTCCGAGCATCACAGCCAACCTTGCAGGAGAAATATTTCAAGAGGGACAAAACGTACGATTCACCTGCGCTTCTTCCGGAGGTAACCCAACCCCCACCATCATCTGGATGAAGAATGGCATAGAGTTGCCTAGCGCTGACCCCACGCAGACGCAGGATGGAGGGGTCACGCAGCGCACTATCGCCGTGACGATGGACCACAGCGATCATCGCGCCAACTACAGTTGCGCGGTATACAACGAAGTTAACAAAGGACAGCCGTTGATGGCATCCCGAATTCTCTCAGTGCAGTGTAAGTGGTCTCAGCTGTATGCTTCATACAGCAACAGTTGCTGGGGGGTTTTCCTTGTTTGTTGCTTGTTTTTGTCGTTGTTGCTTTTTTGGGGGGAATGTATGTACATTTAGCAGTATTTATGATAATAATAATAATAATAAATGGTATTTCTAGGGCGCATTTCTTTAAAATAAAACTCAATGCGCCTATCACTCACTCACACTCACAACGCCTATCACAGCGCCTATCACAACTCACACATTACACAACGATGAACAGACGTACACTGGTGAATCTGACTAGTTAAAATAACTGGTGTTAGTAGTTTGTGGCCTCACGCCGCTCGAGCAACAAAGACCAGCACGCGGCTGAGGAAATTACTGATAGGCTTTGTGGAAGAGGAACGTTTTCAGACTGCTCTTGAAAACAGACAGCGTGGGCGCATTTCTTAAAGAGATTGCTTAATTCTCTCCCTGCAACAGGGTCCTCACCATGACGGTACTTACAATAACAACTGACATAACACGAGAAATAATTATAAATTAGGAATTTATAAAGCGCCTATTCCAGTTGCTTTAGGTGCTTCACAACACACACACACATACACACACATACACACACACACACACACACACACACACACACAAAATGGCGGTGGGTGGTGGAGAGGGGATTGTTTGGCAAAAACCATGAAAATGACAATCCAGTCTTTGTTAGACAATAAAAAACCTTTCAAATGCATTTTACAGACTAAAAATTGTACATCTTTGCTTTTTCTCTTCAGACTCGCCGATCATAACCTTTATACCCGCCAGTCCGTATATAGTGCGGCTTGGGGAGGAAGCGGAGTTAACCTGCCAGGTCGATGCCAATCCAGCTGTTTTCTCCGTCACTTGGGAGAAAGACGGCGTTCGTCTTCCAGGTATGCAAAATGACTTCAATGAAAACGTCAGTTAGGAGGAAACAAAACTGGTAGACAGCCGTGGAATAGAAGGTTAGTTTGAGCCTGTGATATCTACAGCGATTTGGAAGGAATCGTGGAAGGATAAACAGTGTGGAATAAATTTTGGTAGCAACTGTTTGATGATCAGAGATGATAAGATGCTCTTTATGTGAGGAAACCAGTGCATTTCTAACCTGATTGCAATGTATATTTTCCCTACTGATTTCTTCTTCTTCTTCTTCTTCGTCCCACTACCGTAGTAGGGGAAATGCGAGCTGCTTCCCCCAGGGGAAGCGCGTCGCCATGAACCGGCGCCACCCTTTTTCTTTTTTCGTTTTTTTTTTTTTTTTCCTCTCCCCTGCATGCGTGTGTTTGTGTTTCCAACCCACCAGTCATTTCGGCCTACTCTTTTTCGAATGATGGAATTGGGATCTTTATCGTGCACACTTGATGGTACGCAAGTCTGCGATTTGTGTCAAATTGACAAGCAGACTCGTGTACAGTGCCAGTCTTCAAGTACACACACATGCAGACTATCGAGCATGCACATGAACGTTCCCATTCCAAGCAGGAGGACCTTAGAATGGCGCACTATCACACACCATGCATGCAGAAAGAAATTGAAAAATGGATGGCCTGTACTATGACAGTGCACTCACACAGGGCAGATATGTTGTGTTTTCTAAAATTCAGGGATGTCACTGGTGCCCGGACACAGGACTATGACCGATAGACTTGGCCAAATGTCCGATGACAAAACTGTCCAGCAGGACAGATGTCCGATTGTTTATTTCAAGAGGAGGTCATATGTCCGATTGTGTTTCTGTTGATCGCGGACAAACTAGTGACATTTTTCCGAGTGAGGGCTGCCGCCTTGCGCTACTCAGGGAGCTTGCTCGCTTGCGCAGAGAATATTTTTAGTTGCACGCACGTAAAGCGAGTAACGTGTGGTATTCCCTAAAAGAAGCCCTCTGATTGGCAAAGAGTTTAACCCTGACCTGTGTTTATGTGGTTCCTGTTTTACAATGCTTTATTGTCGCGCGCCAGAATGTCCTATTGTTTCGTTCCAATTCAGGACAAATGTCCTATTCATCTGCCACCTTGCAGGACATTTGTCCTATGGGTTTCAAGCTCCAGTGACATCCCTGAAAATTGGCACATTATATTTATGCTTGCATGCTTGTACATGTACTGGGGTCATCTATTTTTATTTCTTGCATTTTGTGCAGACGCCAGCACTACACAGCGTTTCTCCCCAGTTGAACGGACTGATGCGGCCAACTACACCTGCATCGCGTCTAATTCCATATCAAATAATCCAACAAGAGGAACTATCAAAGTGGATGTTGTCTGTAAGTGTTATTTTCTTATTTCTTCTCTCTTCCATGTACCTACCCATGAAGAAGAAGCAAAAAAACTGTACATGTAAAACTTTTTTTTTATTATTAAATTTTAAAAAAAGAACTCCCTAAAAAACAAATCATAAAAAAAAATTAAGGAAGAAATTTTTTTTTTTTTTTTTTTTTGTCGCGCGCATAAGAGCATTGTCCAGCTTGAAACGAAGTTGAGGGTGCGTTCAGACAGGGTCTTTTAGTGAAGGTCAGTTGATTCATTTTTATGGCTTGGCATAGCCACTTGCTTCGTTCACCGTGCAGTGTCCGGATGTGTGTTTCTTTACAGATGCCCCTGTGGTAACAGTAGGCAGCAGTCAGCGCAGTGTTCCCGAGAGAACTACTTTGACTATCGACTGTTCCGTGGATGCTAGACCAGAGCCAGTGGAGATAAAATGGATCAAGGTAGGACCGTGTGAAGTTCTGTGTGTATTCGTCAGGCACAAGATTTTCCGCCATTTGGCAGATTTCCACTGCCCCTAGGCTAATATCTGCTGTTTCTTTGTGTTTTCGCCGTTTTGCCGTCAAGGCGAAAACAAAACAGAACAAAATAAAAGTGGAGCAAGCAGGATAGTTTATCAGTTTTACGAAATATTCAGGCATGGCGTTTTTCAGCCCTAAGTCAATTTGCTTTGTGAGGAAAAACAAAAAAATATTTGACATGCACGTCCCCCCTCCCCCCCCCACATCCCCCCCCCCCCACCACACCTGACACTTGCTATTCCTTGCATTTGATTCATATGTTCGTGGTTGGCAGGTGGCCAAATATAATGGAGCAAGAGATTTCAGACTGATGTGTCATTGCATGTGTCAACAGCCGGGAATTTCAGTGTCGCGTATCGTGCAGCACCTATTACTACAGTAATATTACAATTAAGAAATCAGTGCAGCAGATGGAACTTTGTCTTCAAAAATGTTTTTAGACCCAGTGATTTTACTAATTCCATTCAACGTACATCCTCTTCAGGTTTTGCCCAGTGGGTCACGGATTAACATGCCTAGTGGACAGACCTTGCAGCTTGTTCAGATTGAGCGCGATGATGCTGGCAATTACACCTGTCAGGCCAGAAACTACCTTCCTGGGCAGCAGATAGAGGCGGCCTTGGGCGAGGCTTCTGTTTACGTACACGTGCAGTGTAAGTGAGCATTTTTTGCTTTGGAATACGAGCACTTGGTTTGGGGTTGTGTAGCGGCTTCGTGCCATTTTCGTCACCTGTGGGTGATATCAAGGACGGGAATAAGGCAAAAGACAGCACAAATTTGGATTTTGAACCCACAACTCAAGCATTGACGGTCCAACAACAACAATAATGATAATAGCAATACACAATATACAAGCATGCACTACGGGTGTTTTGGAACACTTCTAAACGGAAAATCCTTACGGTTAAACGGGTGAAGTGACTCTCAGTGGGCGCATGATCACGCGTGTAGTGTGTAGGCTTTATGTGTACTGGCTGGGGTCTTCCTTATATAAGGTTCGAAAAAGCGTCTGGTTTGAACAACCACTTGTCATTTACAACCGGATTTTTGTTCAGTGCCGTGTGTGGTCGCCCAAAACAGGTTCTACTACATACAAGTTTGTTATGAAAGAGTTTGCACCATGCTTTCCGAGCGATTTGCTCACGCTTTTCTGAAGACTTGGTTCATTTTACAGCTTAGTATATTCATAGGGCTTGTCAACCACGCTGATTTGAAAGCGATGCATGATGCTAGTGAGCCGCGTGTTTTGTTCAAGGTGTTCTTCAGTGTGTGCATGTGAAGGATGAAGAGAGAGCATCTTGCACATGGTGCAAAGGTGACCAATCATTATGCTTTTTTGTGTCGACAGATCGACCAGGTCCGGCACAGATCTCGCAAGTGGCGCCCATCAACGTAGGCCAGTCTCTGCAGATCAGTTGTACGGCCACCCCAGAAGGTGCGTGTGTGTGTGTGTGTGTGTGTGTGTGTGTGTGTGTGTGTGTGTGTGTGTGTGTGTGTGTGTGTGTGTGCGCTTTAAGCGCAGTGAGTCCTTGGAAGTTGGGGACAGCGCTCTATAAAAGCTATGTTGTATTATTATTATTACAGCGTATTATTATTATTATTATTGTTAAGGTAGGTAATATTGCACTACACTAACCTCAGGGGAACCGGGATAGCCGAATGGTAGAGCGTTGGACTCTCAATGCTCGGGTCGTGAGTTCGAATCCCGGCTGGGGCCAGATATTTGTACTGGCCTTTTTCCTCGTTGCCCAGTCTTTGATATCACCCCTACGTGGTGGAAAAGGACGTTAAACTCCCAAACACCCACCCACCCTCAGATGGCACACCTCGCAATCCCCACCCCCAGCACTCTCCTTTCACCCCTAACCCCACCGCCTCACCTCACCTCACCTTCCTACAAATTTAGAGGTAGACTGCTGTTGTTAATTGTAGTAACCGATTTGGGAGGGAAGGGGAACATAAATTATTGCTTCACAGATGAACTTGCTGACTTGATTTATGTTGACTACACATTTTGAGTTCAATAGCCAGCTGATGTTAAAACTACCTCACATGGTAACAGTTCCCATTGTGGTTTTTTTAAATGCCCTGCTCAGTGGAAATTTGCATTTATGGATGCTTCAGCCTTAAAAACTTTTGTTGTTGTTGTTGTTGTTGTTGCTGTTGCTGTTGCTGTTGCCCCAACTCTCTGCCAGCTCCAGTGGTGTTCCTCCCGGGTCATGGGTGGAATCCACGGAGCGCTTCAACCATCTCTCAAAGTCATTGTCCACAAGACACGAAAATCCCCTCCCAACAGACCCAGAGGAAATTGAACCCCTGCATGCATTTGAAAACCCAATGAGCCAGCCAGAAGGAGCCTCGCTCGTCCTCAGCGTCCCAGGAGTAGGTCGGAAAGAGGACCACTCTCCCCACGAACTGAAATCCTTGGCACTGGAAATGATCGAAGCCAACTACCACCCAGCGGAATGGACCCATGCTTTCTCCGATGGGTCCTCCGAAGGAGCAGTCAAGAACGGAGGTGCCGGAGTCTTCATCAAATACACCGATGGAAACTCTACCTCCAAGGCTCTCCCTACAGGGAAAATCTCCTCAAACTTCAGAGCAGAAGCCGCTGCACTCCTCTGCGCCACATCCCTTCTGTTGAATGCTGAACCCACACCACCCAAGATTGCCTTCTTCACTGATTGCAGATCCCTCCTACAGTCCCTCCAAAAGCCATCAACCGAAAAGCAGCTGGCGGACATCCAAGAAAACATCAGACAGCTGTCGAGAAGATCCACAGTCTTTCTTCAGTGGCTCCCCTCCCACTGTGGAATCTCCGGAAATGAGAAGGCTGATGAACTTTCCAAGACAGGCAGCAGCATGAAACAACCCACCCACCGCGTGACATACAGAGAGGCAAAGACCATCCTCAGAAACAAGTTCCAGAGCACATGGCAAGCCAACACCCACACTCCACCCACACGAGAGGATCCCATCCATAATCTCCCCCGAAAGCAACAGACCATCCTCTTTCGCCTCCGCACCGGACACTGCAGACTACTGAGTCACCTCCACCGCCTGCGAGTGTCCCACACAGACGCGTGCCCCTGTGGCACTGGCCCTCAAACACCTGACCATATCCTGCAGCTCTGCCCAACCTTCCAAACCCTTAGGACAGAGACCTGGCCAACTGGTTCTACCCTGCAGCAGAAACTCTGGGGCTCCCTACCCGACCTCCAGATGACTGCTGCCTTCATTGAAAAAACCGAACTTTTGGTCTGACGCAACCATCAAACACTGAACGCAGAAGAAGAAGAATCCACGGAGCAGCCTTAAAAACTTATCTATCACTCTGCCTTTACTTGAGTTAAACTGGCGATATGCTTTCCCTATCAGGATACCCTCCTGCCAAGTTCCGATGGCGGAAGAACGGTGCCAGTCAGTCACAAGAGAATGCCGTGTACACAATCTCACAGACCGTTCTGTCGGACAATGCTGAGTACGAGTGCACCCCATTTAACGAAGTGGGTGATGGTGCATCGGCCAAAGTCAATGTTGACATTTATGGTGAGTTTCTTCTTTTTTTTTTCTTCTTTTTTTTTCTTCTTTTTTTTTTTTTTTGGGGGGGGGGGGGTTGGTGTTGTTTGTTCGTTTGTTGTTTTTCAAAGGGGGGGGGGGGGGGAGGGTGTAATTGGTTTTTTGTTGTTGTTGTTGTTGGTTGGGTTTGGTTTGGTTGGGTTTGGGGTTTTTTTTTGTGTGTGTGTGTGTGCGGGGTGGGGGTGGAAGTATTGTTTTGTTTTTGTTGTTGTTGTTTTGTTTGTTTGCTTTTCTTTTGTTTGGGTTTTTTGTTTGTTTGTTTGACTCCTTTGTGTTCCTGTGGAATTGCTTTGCTCTTGCATGCTTGCTCCTCCAGTTTTGGACAGAATCAGACAGAGAGACCTCAACTTCCAGTCTCTTGAAAAAGTTTTCATTGCAGTCAAGGATAAATTCCCTAAAATATTTCATGACTGGAATGGAAATGTGAATATGCCAGTGTAATGTACATGTGTACGCGTCATATGTTTTCCATGGTATTATTACACCTGTTAACAATTTCAGGTGCCTATCAAAACATTGCACAGTGCACGTTACAGTAACTGTTTTCAAATGGCACTTTTGTGGAAGTTTGGCATCATTTTCCAGAATAGCACTGAATGACATGAATTTTACACTTCTTCTGCACTTTTCTCCAAATCCACTTCTGCCCAAATTCCATGACAGTGTCAATTTATTGAAATTTTGGGTGAGCATAAGGTTCTTTGCTGGGCATTCTACCTAGTAAAAAGGGGACATCACTCAAGCTGTGTTGATGCTGAAAATATGTTGTTGTTTCCCTTTACCCGCATACCCTTCTTGTATGATTTCCAGAGCCGCCGCGGCTGACGGAAACCCTGGTGGAGGAGATATCTGTCCGCATCACCGACACGCGACCTTTGAATTTGACCTGCAAAGGTCAAGGTCGTCCCAGGCCTGCCATTGAGTGGTCCAAGGACTCCGTGGTGAACCTGTTGGCGCTACCGCAGTTTTACGAGATCGTGTCTGACTATGTGGAGAAGAACACATACAGTTATGAAGTCACCAGCACACTTTATTTCAGAGGTGAGACCTAAAATTTCTTTTTCTTGGAAGGGGGGGGGGGGGGGGGGGGGGGGGGGGGGCGGGAGATATAAAATGGCAGTATTCAAGGAATTTTTTTTTTTTTTTTTCCTACCCCAACTCTTTTTACCGGTTCGAGTGGTGTTCCTCCCAGGTAATGGGTGGAATCCACGGAGGGCTCGGAAGCTCGGGCAGTTTTCATCATGCATGATGATGGAGATGAGGATGATGGTAAGATGATGCTGTGGAGGTCCATGTGGTTTGGGACTGTGGGACAGGTCCGCATTCCACGCTTCCTGCCATAAATATCCCGGCATTAACCAGGTCCAGGAACTAAGGCACCTGTGGTGCCAGCTATGTAATCATCCACATCATATGATGTGCAATACCAAGGAAAGCACCCCCAAAGTCGCACCCGTGAAGTGGGTGAATCTAGGGTGTGTGGCAACTGCCTCCCCATCGGGCCCATAGCACACCCGCTCTGGGTAGGAGCCGACCTAGGTAGGAAAAATCCAGCTTGCCTTGGCTGGGACTTGAACCCGGGTCTCCCGGTCCATAGTCCGAAGTGCTAACCACTACACTACAGGGGTTGATTTTTTGGTGGGTTTTTTTTTTTTTTCTTATTTGAAATTGGAAGCTGGGTGTATTAATTTCTTGTAGGCGCATCTTGTTTGTAATGTTGCAATATCTCTGACACTGTAAACCCTGGTATCACTCTGATACTGACTACTTGCTTTGTGTACAGGCTCAGGGCGAGAGGCTGTGCCTGCAGGGGGGATAACTGGCTTGCGGATAGAGGACATGGGCAACTACACATGCAAGGTTAAGTCCCCTGAACATGAAAACATCATTCCAATCAGCACTGTTCGACTGCAGGTTCAGTGTAAGTATTTTGTTGTTTTATTTTTACTGTGTGTCCGTGTGTGTGTGTGTGTGTGTGTGTGTGTGTGTGTGTGTGTGTGTGTGTGTGTGTGTGTGATGTTCTTTTCCTTTGAGGGGGAGTCGGGGTGTCCGAATGGTAGAGCGTTGAACTTCTAATGCTCGGGTTGTGAGTTCGTATCCCAGCAGGGGCCAAATATTTATACTAGCTTTTTCATCTTTGCCCCGTCTTTGATATCACCCGTATATGGTGGAAAAGGACGTTAAAACACCCAAACACCCACCCCACCCTTTTCCTCTGCGACTGTCTGACAGTGCAAAAAATCATACTTTTTCTTCTCTTCTTCTACATTTTTAAGCGCAAGGCACATGAACTTTCTATATGAATATCCTTTGACCACGATGCTGTTGAACTCTTATGTGAAGCATGTGATTTTCCGCACGTGTACATCGTTGCCCCGTCTTTGATATCACCCTATGTGGTGGAAAAGGACGTTAAACCCCCAAACACCCACCCACCCATCCGCACGTGTACATCACAGATTTTCTCTTTGTAGTTATGCCAGTGCTGCCCCAAACATTTGGCAAAGTTGCCGTGACGATAGGGGATAAAGCAAGATTGCCCTGTGAGGCTCAGGCGTACCCCGAGCCTGTCTTCCAGTGGTATCGAAATGGACAACAGATCGACACCAACCTGCCAAAATATTCTGTGCAGAATTCCGTAAGTTTGCTTTGTGTATAATTTTACGGTTGTCAGCCTTGCTTTTGGCAGTCACTGTACAATGGCATTTGATCATAATAATAATAATAATGAATCGTACTTACATAGCAGAAAGTCTCACAAAGTGACTCAGAGCGTACTCCCACGCTTGTACCAACAAATATGCAAAACACACACACACGCACGCACGCGCGCGCCACACACACACACACACACACACACACACACACACACACACACACACACACACACACACACACACACACACACACACACACCATGCACACACACACACACCATGCACACACACACACACACACCATGCACACACACACACACACACGCCACACACACACACACACACCACACCACACACACACACACACACACACACACACACAGGCATGCTCATGACTTGGTGTTCTTTTGGCAGAGCATCAAAGCATGACATGTCCTTCAATTTTGTTATTATTGATATTTGTTTCAAGTTCTTCTTCCTCTTCGCGACCTGATTAGTCTTTGTGGCTTGCGCTGCTTCAGTTAAGCCCTAAAAACTCACTCACCCACTCTTCTTCCTCTTGTTTTATGGAGTAAGGATATTAACCTTGCATCTTGGATTACTCATATTTTGAAATATTTGAGGGGGGAGGGAGGTGTTTACATCTCGCCCTTACACCCTTGTTTGGCTACTGTACGTTTTAACTATTTGTTGAACCGTATTTCATCTGTTGTAGACATCGCTCAACGGCACCCTTCAAGTGTACAAGAGTACGCTGATACTCACCGGAGCTGGTGCTGGGGACTACGGCTTGTACAACTGTTTCGTCTCCAACTTCCTCGGGAATGTTTCTCGCACCGTCAACGTCACCCGAAAATGTAAGTTTTGTGCGTGTTTGAGTGCAGTGGTGGGGACATAACTCTGTATGCTCTAAAAGCATGTCGTGTGATGGATTGTTTCCCTTTGCTGATGGGGGTTTTTTCCGGATCCCTTGTGGGTTGCAGGAAGAGAATGGTTCCCCTGTGCCCCCAATACTTGTCTGTAGAGTCTCCCAACTGCACCCTTTATTTTTTACTCAGTTCCCACCAAGCAGGTTTGGGGGTTGTGCGCCAGGAGCCTGCTATAAAAAAAAATCAGAATAAGTTCATGTCTGCAAGATTTAAATTTGGCTAATTTAGGTGAGAGTGCTCAACTTCGATTTTACTTGTGTTTGCTGCATTTACAGCTGTTAAGGAACCGTTAATCTTGCCAGATTTTCACATACAGGGCCTAAACCAAAAAAAGAGGTAAAATGTGGGGTAATCGAGTGCAGTAAAAAATGTGTTCAAGAATATGTTGATTAGGATCTGGAGTTTGCTGTACTGTGCATATTTCCATGATTACGGTGGGTAAATTTTTTTTTTTTTTTTTTTTGATACACTAGTAAGTGGTTACCACGGCCTCAGCATATATAGAATGTCGTTTACAGTACCCACGGAGTCTTGTTTTGTTCTCACGCGAAAGTCTTGTTTCGATCTCATGTCACAGCTTTGCCAGAGGCTCCGACAGAGCTTCAGACCGATAATCGGACGTGGGAGTCGATTCACTTGAAGTGGGTGCCAGGGTTTGACGGCGGTTTCCCGCAGCAGTTCCAGGTGTACGTTCAGGAGGCAGGATCCACCGAGCCCAAGTTTCCACCTCTGCAGGCGGGCTCCGACACGTCCATGAACATCACAGGTATGGGAATAATTCTGAAATGTCTGTGACATACCATTTTTTTAAATTTTTTTGGGGGGGGTATTTATTTATAGTCTTTATTTTCCCACTTCTGGGAAATTTACATTGCTTGTCATCCTTATTTTTGCTTCTTCTTTTTTTTCTTGCATGCTTGGTGTGTGGTTGTTTTTCATTCCAGGGTCATTCCCATATAGAATAGAATCTGTAACATGCACACTTGATATTGTGCTTGCATGTGTACACAAACGCGAGACAGGCAGATTGCACGCTTGTTAGAAACTTGGATGTTTACTGGTTAAGGGCACTGTGTGTTTCACTTGTAGCCAGCATAAAGTGAAATGAACCTACTAACATTGACCTGATGTTGCAGGACTGTGGCCCTCCACGACGTACGAGTTTGCAGTGGTTGGCCGGAATATGCTTGGGGTTGGCCAGCGCTCTCTCACGCTCACCTCACACACCAGAAGTAAGTGCATTTGTAACTTTACAGGTACAGTTGTATTTTGTGTCGTGGGAAATAATAGGGGCGGTCGGTGGTCTAGTGGTTAAAAGACTTGTCACTAATGTGAGAGGTCACGTTTGAGTCCCACTCGGGGCAAAGAATTTTTCCTTCTCGTGCGTGGCACCGATCATTCGGGCCGATCGCCCAGGGTTCTCTCCGGGTACTCCGGCTTCCTCCCCCTCTGCTTTGGAAATGTTCAGCCCACAACATTTGAAAAATAAATGCAATTCTAAATTCCGAAACTTAAATAGCTGAGCTGACCCTTCGCACCACGTGATTGTTATGTGTTTATGTCCGGTGTGTGAGAGAATGCGTGTGATTCATGTGAGCGTGCGTGTTTGGTTCAGTTCGCGGCGCTTTGAGCCGATTCATGAAATTGGGTAAAGCGCCTATACAATATTCTTATTATTATTATTACTATTTTCGTGGGTAGCCCCCAGAAAAACCCAAAACAAAACAAAACCGTAAAATATGCATTTTCTTTTATTTTCTGCAGAACTTGAAATCCCAACATTAGGAGATGCTACACCGGTGTTCAACACAGCCAACAATCAGCTGGTTGTTGCGGTTCAGCCGGCATCGCAATACTGCCTCAGAATCGAGGCGAAAGCGGATGGAAAATGGGAGACAGTAAAAGCGTGTACAAAGCTGCTGGGAGGTGGATCTATGGAGATATCATCTGCCGGAGTGACCGCCATCAACGTGTCAGTGTGTCTGGTGGAACGGCCGGAAGTGTGCGGGGCGCCAACTGCTGCAGTTGTTTGTGAGTACATGTACCCTTTTTCTTTTTTTAAGATGTATGTATGTCTGTATGTAGGTCTGTCTTCCCTGTATCTGTCATGTCTCACTCTGTGTCTCATCTCCCTTGTGGCTTTGTTTTGTCTCACTTGCTTTGTCTCTTTTGAGGACAGTTGAGTGGATCAGCTGGTTGACTATGATCATCAAGTTTTGGGATCGGAGGTTTAGAGTTTGAATCCCAAAATAACCAGATACTGTTTATGGGTTTTTCCTAGTGCTGCTGTCTTTGAAATCAAACTCATGTTCAATCCCCCCTCCCCCCACCCCCCTTGCCCCCACCTTTCTCTCTCTCTCTCTCTCTCTCTCACACACACACACACACACACATGCACATGCACTGTGACATGCACACACTGACACACGCACTCTACAACATGAGCTCTCTATTTTCACCAGCCCATACCAGCACTTCACATACTTACGCCAACAGGTACATAATTATCCTATCCGTTCATCAACAACCCTCCCCTCCACTAGTTAAGCGTGCCCCAAGGCCATGGGGTCATGGGGCGTCGGGGGTTTTTTGATCAGTCACGCATCACCGCCTTGACTGCCTCCCTTGGCACATGTATGTTTCTCGCTTGACTGGTCAGGCCTTTCCTGCAGCGCTGTGCTTTGCTTTTGACAGCAAAGAATTTAGAGACCAGCCCGGAGAGAGAGAGAGAGAACGGATTCAAAGCACCCGACTGTGATCTGAAATATCAGCCAAAACTGAGACCAGAAACTACAGTATCAGCAATTCATGTAAGATTTCATCCAGGCCGGCCGGCATCGTCGCCGTATCAGTGTGATGGAAAAGGACGTTAAACCCCTACCCCCACCCCATCCAGGCATCGTCCGGTCACTGGCACGGTTTTCGTGCTGTAAATTTTGCTGGTACTGCGGCGGGATTTCTTTTTTTTTTTTTAAAGTCCGCTCTATTCTTAGTCACCGAGAGCCTTGGAGAGACAGAGATGAATAAACTTTATTTTCAATGATACCAAGAGAGAGAGAGAGAGAGATGTGGTAAACCTGCCTGCTTGACTTTGTGATGTACATCAATGATGTACCGGTGAAAATTCACTGACGGACTGACGCGGAGTGAGCAATTAATGACTGGAAAAAAAAAATCAAGGGAACGGATATAGTGGCTGTACCGGTATTTGTGGTGATGGAAGAGGTGTGCTCCTTAATTTATCACCTATCAACCTATCACCTGCTTACTGCCTCATCTTGAGCTTACTGACTCATCCGGCAGTATGCGTCCGAGTGTGCGTGTGACTTTCTGCAGCAACCTTAACTTCAGTATTAGCTACCGGCTGACATAGTATTACACTTCAGGATTGGTAGTTTATGATCTGCTTCGAGATCTGATAACGTGTTGGATTTTTTTTTTTTATTGTGGTTACTGTCCACTAATTAACTATGATGAAATCATTTGGAGCAAAATTGCTAACTGAGGAAAACTTGAATTAAGGAAGGAAAAAAATGAAGGAAAGAGGTTAATTTAGAAAGACTGAAAATGCAAACTCAGGAAAATGTTACAGTTAATTAGTCATAGCGGTAATTAAAAGTTAAATTGACATGCAGACGAGGAAAAGTGTTGCCCTAGGGCAGTTGAGGAAGAGTGTTTCTCACACACACACACACACACACACACACACACACACACACACGGTGTCACTGACACTTAAGCTAATGAAAAAATACTAGCATCTACTTGCAAATTTCCTCCTAGACGCCATCACCTTAACTGAACAATTTAAACGGTGTACCGTCACTTAGCTGCTTAGCGTGGGCACTTAGCGTTTTAACCTTTAGTCTGGCCCGAGCCCCGGGCCTGTGGGAGAGGTAACAAAGCCCTGTGAACCCGGACTGTCTGGGGTTAGGGGCTGTGTGTTTGAGGCCTTGTCATTTTCGTCTCATCTTTCACAAAGGGTGCGGTGTTAGTGTGTGCGTGTGTGTGCCGGGTGTGTGTATGTACATGCACTGGCGCGGCGGCATGGTCTGTCTTGCTGGTCGAGGCAGTTCGCTCCATCACAGCGTGTACTGCGGAAATGTACATGTCTGTTTTGTTCCTCTCTTTTTGGTGTTTATTGTTATTGCTTTGTTCTAGGTTTTGTTTGTTGTATTGGGGGGGGGGGGGGGTGTCGTCGTACATGTCTGTTTTGTTCCTCTCTTTTTGGTGTTTATTGTTATTGCTTTGTTCTAGGTTTTGTTTGTTGTATTGGGGGGGGGGGGGGTGTCGTCGTACATGTCTGTTTTGTTCCTCTCTTTTTGGTGTTTATTGTTATTGCTTTGTTCTAGGTTTTGTTTGTTGTATTGGGGGGGGGGGGGGGGGGTGTCGTCGTACATGTCTGTTTTGTTCCTCTCTTTTTGGTGTTTATTGTTATTGCTTTGTTCTAGGTTTTGTTTGTTGTATTGGGGGGGGGGGGGGGTGTCGTCGTACATGTCTGTTTTGTTCCTCTCTTTTTGGTGTTTATTGTTATTGCTTTGTTCTAGGTTTTGTTTGTTGTATTGGGGGGGGGGGGGGGGTGTCGTCGTACATGTCTGTTTTGTTCCTCTCTTTTTGGTGTTTATTGTTATTGCTTTGTTCTAGGTTTTGTTTGTTGTATTGGGGGGGGGGGGGTGTCGTCGTACATGTCTGTTTTGTTCCTCTCTTTTTGGTGTTTATTGTTATTGCTTTGTTCTAGGTTTTGTTTGTTGTATTGGGGGGGGGGGGTGTCGTCGTACATGTCTGTTTTGTTCCTCTCTTTTTGGTGTTTATTGTTATTGCTTTGTTCTAGGTTTTGTTTGTTGTATTGGGGGGGGGGGGGGTGTCGTCGTACATGTCTGTTTTGTTCCTCTCTTTTTGGTGTTTATTGTTATTGCTTTGTTCTAGGTTTTGTTTGTTGTATTGGGGGGGGGGGGGGTGTCGTCGTACATGTCTGTTTTGTTCCTCTCTTTTTGGTGTTTATTGTTATTGCTTTGTTCTAGGTTTTGTTTGTTGTATTGGGGGGGGGGGGGGGTGTCGTCGTACATGTCTGTTTTGTTCCTCTCTTTTTGGTGTTTATTGTTATTGCTTTGTTCTAGGTTTTGTTTGTTGTATTGGGGGGGGGGGGGGGGGTGTCGTCGTACATGTCTGTTTTGTTCCTCTCTTTTTGGTGTTTATTGTTATTGCTTTGTTCTAGGTTTTGTTTGTTGTATTGGGGGGGGGGGGGGTGTCGTCGTACATGTCTGTTTTGTTCCTCTCTTTTTGGTGTTTATTGTTATTGCTTTGTTCTAGGTTTTGTTTGTTGTATTGGGGGGGGGGGGGGGTGTCGTCGTACATGTCTGTTTTGTTCCTCTCTTTTTGGTGTTTATTGTTATTGCTTTGTTCTAGGTTTTGTTTGTTGTATTGGGGGGGGGGGGGGTGTCGTCGTACATGTCTGTTTTGTTCCTCTCTTTTTGGTGTTTATTGTTATTGCTTTGTTCTAGGTTTTGTTTGTTGTATTGGGGGGGGGGGGGGGTGTCGTCGTACATGTCTGTTTTGTTCCTCTCTTTTTGGTGTTTATTGTTATTGCTTTGTTCTAGGTTTTGTTTGTTGTATTGGGGGGGGGGGGGGTGTCGTCGTACATGTCTGTTTTGTTCCTCTCTTTTTGGTGTTTATTGTTATTGCTTTGTTCTAGGTTTTGTTTGTTGTATTGGGGGGGGGGGGGGGGTGTCGTCGTACATGTCTGTTTTGTTCCTCTCTTTTTGGTGTTTATTGTTATTGCTTTGTTCTAGGTTTTGTTTGTTGTATTGGGGGGGGGGGGGGTGTCGTCGTACATGTCTGTTTTGTTCCTCTCTTTTTGGTGTTTATTGTTATTGCTTTGTTCTAGGTTTTGTTTGTTGTATTGGGGGGGGGGGGGGGTGTCGTCGTACATGTCTGTTTTGTTCCTCTCTTTTTGGTGTTTATTGTTATTGCTTTGTTCTAGGTTTTGTTTGTTGTATTGGGGGGGGGGGGGTGTCGTCGTACATGTCTGTTTTGTTCCTCTCTTTTTGGTGTTTATTGTTATTGCTTTGTTCTAGGTTTTGTTTGTTGTATTGGGGGGGGGGGGGGGGGGTGTCGTCGTTTGTTTTGTTTTTGGGATTGCCGGTTCCTCCGGGGGGGGGGGGGGGGGGGGGAGGGGGGATTGGTATTCTACACTGTTTTATAACTCAGTTAATAATTGTCAGCCGGCCCTACAACAGCATCAACACGACAAGCTTTTCTCTTTCAGTATTTCCGTCTACGTGTTTGACGTACACACACACTTACACACTGACACACCGTGGCACACACACACACACACACACACACACACACACACACACACACACACACACACACACACACACACACACATAAAGGCAGTATCAACCCAAACGAAAAAAATCATGTCCTCAAAGTACATGTAATCCGCTCTCACTTTTTTTTCAAGTGTCTTTTTGATATTTTATCCTGACCCTCCTAGTCCGTCTTCAGTTCACAGTGCGGATCAGTTATGACCTACTTCATAAAGAAGCCGCACGGACACAAAAGTTCTAGCAGCTCATTTCACCACTGTGTTTGTCGGACCTGCCCGGCCCTGTCCCCAGGGCTGATCCATACCTGCCACTTAATCTCTTCTATGTCTTTGTTCCTACACTGTCTCCACCTCAAGTTGACTGACTAGTGACAAGCGAGAAAGGCTGTATTGTTCGTGTATCGGTGCTTGCACAGTGCCTCTCGATACTTATCACTCCTACACAAAACAGGGCTCGCCCCCCACCCCTACCCCCTTTTGTACCTGTTTCTAAAGCCAGGTGCGTAGAGGAGTGTGGGTGGAGAGGTCTTCATTGGTCACAGGTGAGCCGCTGTGCCGGCTGCTATCAGTCGAGGAGGTAAACACGCCACAATTTGATGCCTTTACAGATTATCAGTGGTTGCTGGTAGAAAAACTTGTACTATAACACATTATCAGTCCTGCCAGAAATGCCTTCTCGAAGATACATGCAGAATGCACGGCAAGCGAAGTCATTTTGTCAGTCCGGGGCAAAACGGTCCTGCCAGACGATCTTGGAGAAACAAACGCAAACCAGCTTATCATTAGAGGGAGGCTACTTTTACCACGCAGTGTAAACTTTTCCCCTGGCGGGTTGTTCGGCGCCCCTCCCCCCCCCCACCCCCTCACTAAATGGAAAAAAATAAACAGCCATCACATTAGTAGCAATGGCTTTTCAGCCCCGTGAGAACAGCTGAGAAGCCGAGATTTTATTTATATTATTTTTTCAGTTTGAGAATCCTGTTTCAGGTGAAGCATTTGCCGTGCCAAAACCGTTTAGTGCATCAGTCGGCCTGCTGTTGCTTAGAATTGACACAAAATATTATACAGCTGTTCTTCTAAAAAAGAAGAAAATACAAGAAGCAGCTTGGAATGCTTTCTACCGGCCAACATTTTCTCGTTTTACTTTCGTGGACCCGCAGTGGTCTGAGACAGGCGGATCGAACGAACAACTTAGAGAACTTAGAACTTAAAGAACTTAGTTTATTGTTTCAGCCCCCACATTGCCTCTACACCTATGCATTTGAGCATAGCAGAACCATCACAAGGTGAACTACACGGGAAACCATGATGATAAGCATTAAACTGGCCGGCTACAGCCGGTCTCAATGCTATAGGCCCAGCCGGAAGCGACTAGGTAATACATAACCAAATTACTTCATACTGAGATACCCTGAAAACCGCGGACGTCGGGGGGGGGGGGGGTTGCCGTCTTGTCAGTGGTCGATTTTCAAGTTTGACAGCAGCCGACACCGAGAATTGAGATAATAACCGCTAACCAGGCCTTGCATAGCAACCCAGGAATGCATCCAGCAATCTCTCGGCGGCTTGTGAGAGCATCCGTCCCTCGGCAGTTGACGTGCTCTGAGAAGTTGAGGTGTTCCAGTGTGGGGGGGGGGGGGGGGGTCAGTGTGGCTTAGTAGGTCACACACCGGCTGTGTGGCTTAGTGAAATTATTTCAATTTATGACCGCGTTGTCTCTTTGGTCAGTCAGGCATGTCGGTTCAGGTGCAATGATGTAGGAAATTGACGGGAAGGGCTGATTCTCTCTCTCGGCTCTCTCGCTCCCCCCCCCCCCCCGAGCCTCTCTCTCTCTCTCTCTCTCGGCACACACACACACACACACACACACACACACACACACACACACACACACACACACTGATGCCTTGACTTGAAAGTTTGAAAGTTCAGGTATGCAGCGAAGCAGTCGCTCCTGGTGATCAGTGTGGCCGCACTCTACCTTTGGCAGGTAGCCGCCCGTGTCACTTCATTAGGGAGCCAAACTGAGTGAGTGACAGGCAACATGACAAGACCACACAGACTGGCACCTGCCTTGTTGGTATAGTGGGTGCTGGGATTTGCTCAACTTGATGTTACCGTACTGATAATAGACTGGCCTTAGTCATGCATGCTCTTTTCAAGTGATACGGTCAGTTGGAAAGGCAAATGAAAAAGGCTGGCGGCACACGCACACGCACTCACACACACACGCACTCACACACACACACACACACAGCACACACACACACACACACACACAACGTGACACACACACACACACACACACACACACACACACACACACACACACACCGTGGCACACGAGAATGGCCAGGTACTCGCGCGTTGGAAGGAGGTGGGGGGGGGGGGACTTGAACTTAAAAAAAAAAAAAAAACCCAACAGCACTGGATCAGTCGTACCGGGATTTTTGTTTGTTTCTTTCTTTTCTTTTAATTATTTCAGTACCGGCAACTCAATAGCAACCTCTCCACGTCAGTTGCACTTCTCGCTCACTGACTGATGTCCGATCTGTACACATGCATTGCGCGGTACAACCTAAAGCCAAGTTCAGTACTCCCACCCATACCCCCACTTCTCTCTTATCACCCATGGAGTGTTTTAAAATGCAAAGCCGGCCGACACAACGCGAAGAACATGGCCGCGTGACATTTTTGCGAGTGTAGAAAGCAAGCCCATCTGTTGGCAGTAAAGCAAAGCTAAACCTCACACACTGTGAGAAAGTCAAGTGTTGATCTTTGGTTTCATGTCGCGACCCCGGGGTCGGTCGGCACACGTTACTGTTGTGTGCAGACAGATTTGAAGTTTTGGTATCGTCGGTATCAGTGAAGACGAAAATGCGAAGGGACAGGTTACGCCATTTTTGTTGACGCACGGGCGATAAATTTGAAGGGGAATGGGGGAGGGGGAGAAAGGGGGGGGGGGCATGACTAGTACTACAGCACTGATATAAATGAGAGTACATAATTATGCTAAAACAACATAAGACTGAACTCACTGAGTTGCAGTACGCTGCTCCAGTTTGGGGCTAAACTGCCGAAAGTTCCTCGCAACCGAGTGTTAATTTGCACACGTAATCCTGTCCAGAAAACAAACTTAAATTACTAGCAGGACCTCCCCCACCCGACTCCCCCCTCCCGGGCCACTCCTTCCCCGATCATGTATACTACGCTAGTATCTTGCGGTTTCTAAAACAACCGAAAGTTAAAACAGTTCTAGTACTGCCGGTCTCAGAAAATATGAACCAGTCTGACTTCACGTCAAGTTAGCAACCCTACACCCATCCCTACCTCCCCCCCCCCCCCCGACCCCTCTCCACTGATCATCTGTTTCTGTGTGTACATCGTAATAAAAGGGAGTAGTCAGAGCGTGGGAACCAAGCGAGGAAAGCGAAAGGAACTGGCAGTGAATGCGCGCACACGCACCGTAACTGGTCGTAAAGAGAAGGCGGCTGACGGGGGGGGGGGGGGGGGGGGGGGGGGAGGGGGGGACTGTTTCAACCGGCAGTGAACCATCTGACTTCACTGGTTTGCCCTTTCCAGAGACGTTCAGTACAACTCAGTACAATTTCAGTGCTCTGCACGCGCCAGTACGTCTATTTCAATACGACGACAGCTTTTTTTTTTCTTTTTTTTTTTTGCTCCGTTTATGGTTGGTTTAAACAGGTTTATTGCAATACAAGTCCGGCGTAAGTAAACAAGTAGTGAGCATAAACAAGCACCGCTTATGATCATGCTGGGGGGGGGGGGGGAGTACATATTGACAGTATTGCAGTGGCAGGCTGAACTGGTCAGTAATTATGAATTATGATAAATTAAAACTACAGAAGAGAGGGGGGGGGGGTGTATTCACAACAACAAAAACAAACAAACAAACAAAAACAAAAAACCGCTGGGCTGCCGCTAGACGTTTGCGATTCCAAGTCAGTTTAGTCCAGCTCGTTATCCTACAGTGGCTGGATGATTGTGTGTGTGTGTGTGTGTGTGTGTGTGTGTGTGTGTGTGTGTGTGTGTGTGCGTGCGTGCGTGCGTGCGTGCGTGCGTGCGTGCGTGTGTGTGCGCGCGCTCGCTTAGAAACAGTAGCACCAGGTTTCTGTTTAAAATAACGTTCTGATTTGTTTCTTTCTCTTCGCTGAAAACAGATTGCGCCGTTGCTTAGCGATTTTGTTTTGGGTTCTGTCATTTCATGAATGATGTATAGCCACCCCGGGCAGACCGTCTGCTTCAGCTCGGCTGCGCTGCATTGCTCAGTGGAGAACACAACACAACACACACACACACACACACACACACACACACACACACACACACACACACACACACACACACACACACACACACACACACACGCACGCACGCACGCACGCACGCACGCACGCACACACACACACACACACCACTCTGAGAGAGCGGCTGATAGCATTGCTGAATGCATATATATATATATATATATATATATATATATATGTGTGTGTGTGTGTGTGTGTGTGTGTGTGTGTGTGTTAGTTGGTGTAACAAAACATTCCGGGGCACCGTGATGCTTGATTTTCAGGGACAGTACTGAAATCGGCGACGCCAGTTCAGTTTGATACTAGTACTGGTAGGTGCAGATACTGAAAAGAACGACGGACACTGGCGGCTAGAGGGTGGAGGGGGGGGGGCTGGGGAAAGAATGGGGGGGGGGGCGGGCTGGGGAAAGAATGGGGGGGGGGGGGGGCTTGACTGTAAACTGAATGTAGATTGAAAAATTCCGGGTGGAAACTAGACACCCGAAGTCGTTTCAGCGATTCCGCAGTTTTTTACTGCGGACTGGCTCTGGTACAACACATGATGAATCAGGGTTCACGGAATGGGGGGGGGGGGGGGCAAGCGGGGTGGGTGGGTGGTAGACTTGGCTGTACATTACATTGCTCTCTTCTTTATTGGCTTCTTTTGCTAGTTCTTCATGCCATTCCCATTAACACGCCAGCCTCAGAGCAGCAGGGGTTTCGTTCCAGGAGAGAGCGAAAATAGGCCTGGCGGGAGAAAACCAGTAAAACACACGTGAAAGTGGAAAGATTTCTTGAACGACTTCGCAAAACTTGCCGTCAGGCAGAGCTTGATAAACGAGGTGCGGTTGTGACCAAATACTCTTCTGCCTGACCCTGGGGTTTACCGCTGCAGTAACGCTGAGTGCGAACACAGGCGCACACGGCACACACGCACAGGCTCAAACACACACACACACACACACACACACACACTGCACACACACACACACACACACACACACACACATTAACAGAGTATAGAAGGAACAGCATTACGATGACACGTCATAAATCAGCAGGCTGAGTGTGTACTCTGCAGTCATGGGCGGGAAGGGCGGGGGGGGAGGGGGGGGGGGGGAATCTGTTGTGGCCGACGCAAGCTCTTATCACACTGGTAAAATTAGGGCGACGTCACAGTTTTTGCTTGTCCGCATCCAATTTACCCGTACATGATTAATGATAACGGCCCATAAACACAAAGTAATACATATAAGCTGCGGCAGCCGAACCGACCAAAGCTTCAGTCATACGCGCACTGACAACCAGATCTTGGGTGACCGCATTCATAGCCGTTCCGGTGGGAGTTGCATAACACTGCAATTTGCGAAGAGCAGACGGGCTTGGGCCGATAATTATGAGAGAAATTAAACCAAGCAGTTGGGTATACCGTTTGGGAGTGGGTCACTGTTTTATCCGGCCGAGTACATGTACACGTCGGAACTGACGAGATATATACATTGTACTGACAACGGAAATCACGACCAAATTCAGTCGGCAAGGAAAAAAGTTTGTCAGAAAGAACCCTGTTGTTTCCTGTTTGTTCATGCACTGATAAATGTCGTGCAGTTTTCAACTTTTCAAAACTGACCACTGACTCAGTCAGTGAGCAGCACACAAATACGTGCACACACACACTGACGCAGAGAGAGAGCGCGCACGCACGCGCGCACACGCACACACACACACACACACACACACACACGCCCCACTTGGCTTAGGAACGCCAGATCAGTCGACACAAACTTCGTGACACTCTGATTACCACTTTTGCATTAATTATAAATAGCAAAAACGCCCTCGCTTTTCTGTTGTATTGCCATTTTGTCTGACACTGTTTGCCTGCCTTCCCAGAACACAATGCGGAAAAGTGGGAATCCTTTGAATGAAACAGATGAATACTACGTGCGCCTACATTAATTATAAGCAAACTGACAACAATGAAGAGTGACACTTGTATACTGGACTCTAACTGCTAGCCTGCATCTAAAACACGATGTGACAATTCTTTCCATTGTTTCACTGATACCGACACACGAAAACTATACCTCCACATCAATCATGAGCAAATACCACGACAAAAGACTCGACCGTCCCGGCTTTGATAACAATGCTATTTGCCATCCTGCCCGGCCACAGAACCCAAGGTGACAAGTTCTTCGTCCCGATGTTTTGAATAGGAATCGATGCTATAGCCAGTTTGCTGAGCGGCTTACAACCAGCCGGCGGCGGGGGGGGGGGGGGGGGGGGGGCAGGGCATATGGCGGGACGGGGGGTAAGGGAGGGTTGGGGGGTACTGCTGTAGTGTTGAAATCGATGGGCGTTATCTGTTCTTGGTGGTGGTGGTGGTTGTGGTTTATTGATGAACATCGCCAGTCCGTGTCAGTGGCTGCCATATGCCTGACACCAATCACTTACTAACTGACTCAGGCCAAGTTAGTGAGCTTGCGCGGCGTAAAGCCCTAACTAACTAACTAACTAACTAACTAACTAACTAACTAACCAAGTTAGTGACTGGGACTTTGAAACTGTGTTCGCAGGCAGGTCTGGAATTCCGACGGTGTCAAGGTCTGAGGTAAAAAAAAAAAAACAAAAAAAAAAAACGAGTGTTTAGTAAAAGTGTCAGCACGTGATGAGCTGAGATATTAACTAGGTTCCTACCAAGAAAGTTTTGAGTTGCGTGCCAGTGGCCTCACTAAGAAAAAAAATCATAATTAATTTTTGTCTGTCAGCGTGGAGTGAAATTTGGCTCAGTGGGAGTGTCGCACTTTGATTATACTCGTGTTTGCTGCAGTAGGTGAGCTGCCAAAGAACCGTTGATCTTGCCTGATTTTCGCATACAGGACCAAAAGCGAAAAGCAAAAATGTGGGATACTCCTTCGCGGTACGAAATGTGTTAAAGTGGTGGTGTCGGGGGGGGGGGGGGGGTTTAAAGCAAAGATCTTTCGTAGGGGAAAGATCTTTGGTTAAAGGTCCCACTTCAGTTTTTCGTGCAATGTCATACATGAGTGGATGATACTGCACCTTTCACAAAAATAGACCATAAGAAGGATTTTTGTTTTTTAAGTAGTGGAAGGGGGGTAGGGGTCTTGTGGACAAGAGGGTAACTATAATGGGGGAATTGTGGCCAGTGGATTTTGGGTTTTGCATCACTGGTTCAAGTGGAAAACAAAGCGATGGGCCGAATCTATTGACCTGAGAACACTGGGGCCTTGTTCAACTGAGGATCGTGTTAGCCCCCATGACGGTTTTACGGGCAAACATCTTTTGTCTATTGATTAAACGTGGGATGGCGCGCGCGCACGCACACACACACGGCACACACACACACACACACACACACACACACACACACACACACACACACACACACACACACACACATCCTTGCCTGGTTTGAAACAGATTAAACAGAAATCCCCCCCCCCTCCCCGGCCTCACCCTTCCTGCTGCACTCCCTAACAACCAACCCCCCCCCCCCCCCCCAAAAAAAATCCCTCTCCTTTCTCTGAGTTTTCAAGGTTGAAATCCCCATTCAACATTAAACCCGGCTGCTCCGAGTCTGTGCCGCGAGTAGTGACAGCCCATGCACAGTTGACTTGGAATCCCCATGGCCAGGGCTCGGCTAGGACAGCGTATTGTGACATCTGTCGGGCAGATCTCTGGACACGGCTCTCGGCACTCGACTACACCTCGGTCAGCATAGTCAACAGACTCAACACTGACCCTCAAAGCCGGTGACCACCCATTCTCCAGGCAAAGCGGATCAACTGTTTGAGCTGCTGCCCCTGTTGAGTCACGCTTATTAGTGTAAGCTGTTTCGCGCCGGCAACAGAGAATGGTAGTGCCATCCCGGTCGCTTTTCCCGGCGGGCTTGGAACAAAAAGACTGAGTGTGTTGGTTGTACAGTGTGGGTAGGCTGTAATGAGGATTATGTCACGGTTCACCGCGTTTTGTTTGTAATCAAACCAATCTGAACTTTCACCTTGTCCCGTGCCGTGTTTTCTCAGCCCGAGTTCCCACGCCATTCTTTACACTATGCATTTACCGGGGATCTTTTTAATCCGGGCAAAGATTTCTCACGCTTTTTTTTAAACTCTACCTGTCTCAAATGGCTGTTTGCTGTTTAACATTTTCTCTTTAACTTTGTGTTTATCTATTAACTCAGTGCAGTTTTTGCAAATGGGGGGTGCAGTCAGTCCACAGCATGACTCAGTCAAAGTCACCTTACCTGCTGACACTGATGGTATACACGGTGAAAATGCAGAAACCATGTTACTGTCTGGGGAAGTAGGAGGAGGGCAGTATATTACGTGTATGTGTTTCTGTTGATTGTTTTCAGGCGGGCATGGAAATGGCTGGCTAATTTCAGAGCTGAACCATTTGTGCCACTGATTTATGGCGGAAACTGAGGGGAGGGGGGGGAGAGGAGAAGAGGGGAGTGTGTCAGAAATCAGTCGAAACAGGAGCACTGCCGTACTGACGCCGGCTTTGAGAGAGAGAGAGAGAAAGAAACACGAACGAACGAAACTTTATTCAAGTTTACAAGGATAAAAGATTAGCCTGGTGCGCAGACCTTTTTTAGGTCTTGTCCTTGCTAAACTACTAAGTACTAAACTTGGAACACTGCAACTATTTCTTCACACACACACACACACACACACACGGTGACATCACACCGCACACGCACAATTAGAGAGAGAGATAGAGAGGTACATACAACATAATGCGTCTGCCGACATTTAGCAGACACTACTGTCAGGCCAACATGCCACTTTTAGTCCAGCTGTTGTCCAGTCCATTAGAGTGACGTAATAGAGGGGATCCGTGGCAAAATGGGCCATTTCATCAAAGTAATCCCGTCACGGCCCTGTTTTTGCCCGTCCCATATTTGCTCGGCCCCCAGGGGCAAATTCGTGAACTTCTATCCTTCCTCACCTACTCAGACTTTGACTCGTCTCAAGAAGAGTGGTCAGCCAATGAAAGATAAAAGCGGCTAATTAGGCCGTGCCCATTTGTCAAAATCAGGGGGTGACCCTTCCAGCTGTAATTGCCCTCTCACAGCCGACTGACAACTGCGTTCAGCGTCTTGTGCTCCGAGAGTGGTCGTGTCGCCTTTGCTGTGTAGTAACTGGAGGACTCGGTTGAGAGGGCGAGAGGCAAGTTGAACGCATCGCGTTCTTTTCACCCTCGGGTGGTTTCCCAACCGACTTGAGAATCGAGGTCACGCACTCCAGCCCTCAACTTGAAGAGGCCACTACACAAGTTTGTGTACAACTTTTTTCCTTCCTCAGTCGCTTTCTCCACGGACCCGTGACACACCTGTAAATTACCTGGCTAGAGGTGAACGGAGTGCGTTAGTGTTTGGGCTTCACAGCGCGTCTGTATTCAAGTTTACTCAGATCGATCGGTTGTGGGAGGAACTCCACTGGTAACGTGCGCGTTCACTCGGTCCCTTCCCGGCATAGCGCAGGAGGCCATATTGTTTACTCTTGTCGTCTGCTCGCCACGGGAAGAAGGGGGGCGCGGGAACCAAACCCCCTGAGGAGAAAACTTGTGAGACTTTTGGAGGAAAGAGAAAGGCCAAGCACGTAGGTAACAGGGAAGAGAGGAAAGGGAAGTGCGTGTGCCGCTGATTTCCTGCTGTACCGAGCGAGACCTTTTCGGTGGATGGTTTTGCCGGATTGCTTCTGTGTGCGTGTGGAACTGGAAGTCCGTTCCTTGTTTCGCTCGCCTGCCCCAGAAGCGCGTGTCCACGGCGTATCGCGACCAAGGCGAACGGTGAAAGGCCCCCTTTGTTCTGCCGGACAGGTCAGCGAGACGCTTTCTTGCTGACACACTACACCGGGAGAGAAGTGGAGGGAAGGTACAGATGAGGACAGTAACACGCAGTGGTCTCAGGTTGAGTGCAGAGTGGACAGTGAAAGTTTACACCTGCGAAGGAATACCGCTCCGGACCCAGGCAAGTTTTGTTTGATCCCCCCACAGAGAGGCCGAGCGTTTTTGAGCGAGGGCACGGCTAGCGAGGGACCCATCGTCGACCGAGAGAGAAGAGAGGAGGAGGAAACGGAGGGTTGTGCACGCAGTCGGGATTCTGCCTTGACGGGGAAAGAGATGTTTACTGCTTCGCCTGTATCTTTTGTCTTTCTCGTCTGTTTCTGTCCTACGTAAACCTGCGACCCTTCGGAAACCCATAGAGCGAATCTACAGGAAGGCGAGAGTCGTGTGTGGTAACAAATCGACCAGGCTGCTCGATCTTCTCTCCCGACTCCCACCGAAAAAGTGTTCCTGAAGTTGTACTGTTGGATTACGCGATTTCGACCATTGTGCCCCGCCGCAAGGAGTGTGAAGTTGAGCCAGGGAAAATTATGAGCCAGGGTGCTATTTGCAGAACCATTGTCGTTCACAGTCAGAGTCCGGCCAGTGGAGTAATGTTTGTTGTCACAAGAACCTGAAGTTGACCAGTTTCAATAGTACAACTCCTGTGCTGTTGTGTACGACCAGGGGGCCGAAATTACAGGGTCCGTGTCAGCTTGGATTACCGGCACCCGTGGTGGTAAACACTGTGCCTACGTGGATAGAAGATTTCTCTTCTGCTGCTGATCAGTGCTGCAAAAATATGGGTGAGTTTGGGAGTTGTGGGAAATACGCTTACAGTATAAGAACAACATGTACGACAAAGATCTTTCTTCTTTCTTCTTCTCTTAGATCTAATTTTTAAATCTCAACCGTGCATCTGGTCTTTTTGTAGTGTTGCAGTGCTGTCTTGCAGTTTATGTCTTATGGTACAGTGTTTGTGTATTTGTTGGGTATGTGGGGTAAAACATTTGTTTTCCCCTTTCAGCGTGCATTGTAGAAATAAAATCATGATAAATTTGTGTGCATACAAAAATCCCATCCATTGAACTACATGTTCTGTATACATGTATGTTGAGCTCATTTTTACACCAACTTGTCTTCCTCACAAGTCCATCCAGTCAAAAATTTATTTATGCTTGGCTGGCTGGGCCTAATATTAATTAATGCATAGTACGTGTACTTGAAGGCTAGACTGTTATCACTTGTGGAAAACCCACTTCCTCTGTGATTTTCCCCATAATTATATCCCCTACCTCACCAGTGCAACCCCACCCCACCCCCTCCCCCCCTTCGCAGTTCAGCCTCCAATAAGGCGATTGAGACGTCCAACTCATCACCCCTGTTCCCCCGTCAAGTGACGCATCAAAGGGGCTGTGTGTAGCGTGCGCCGTGTGACAGGGGGTGTGAGGTGACGTGTCGCCGGCCGCCAGGGGGTCTAGCCACTGTCGGAGAGATAACGGGTCTTCAGTAGTGGATTGCGTGTAGTTGCAATGTTTGCCGCCAACCAGCCCCCCTAACACCTCCTCTCTCTCTCTCTCTCTCTCTTGTTCCTTCCTCTTTCGTCCTTTTTACCTCAGGACAGGCCATAGTGTGAAGAAAAAGATTTCCCCTGGCTTGCTACGAAAATGTGTGGCTGTAGGGTAACATCCCACCACCCCCCTCCACCTAAGGAAAGAAAGGAGGTGAAAAAAAGTCCGGCTCAGATGTTAGTGTCCAATGAATTATGTTACATAAGAATGCAAGCGTTTGAGTTGTCACTTGTCAGGCTACAGCATAAAGTGTCTGGATACAGACGATCTAAATGGAGCCAAGGTTTTCAGTTTTTAAATTAAAACAGTTGTCACTGGACCACAACAGTGCTTGGTACTGAGGGCTGCCAAGATTTTCGGTTTGTAAGTTACAAACGTAAAACAGTGTTGGATGGACAATTTGCATTCGTAACTTTACATACAATGGCAGCAGGCTTCATCTCGGTGGGAACTAAAATAGGACAAATGTCTTGGCTGGCTGTAAGAGCATAGGACATTTGTCCTGAATATTCAGCACGTATGATAAGAAAGAAAGTAATTGGTGATTTCGAAAATGTATGTTGAAATTCCCTATGGCTGTGCAGTGCACAACATGGGAGTAAAATTCTGTTGTCCCCTTGGCTTGGGAACACTGTTTAACTTTCAGTCATAAATAACCGATGCACCTGTCAGATTGTGAGATAGGTGGGCACAATGACACTGTCATCACGTCATACTAGGCCTTTCTACGTGACTCTGTACTACGGTATTGATCACGAGATCAGATGCCAGATACTACAGCTCCCCTCTTTCGCCTCAGGCACGGACAATGGGGGGACATGCTTCGTCACACAACAGTGACGCACGTAGATCTATCTCTCTCTCTCTCTCTCTCTTACACGTCCTACACACACACACACACACACACACACACACACACACACACACACACACAAAGAGTTGCGCTCATACAGAGTTGCGCTCATACAGATACACATGTACATGCACACATTCAGAAAGACGCGTGCACACTGTATACCGGTACATAGAGACATCTACACGTACAAAGCTCAAGTTATGTCCTTCCATTATATATCAGTGTAATTCAACAAGCAGAAGAATTATAATACTGTGGACATAAAATAATCTGCGCTTGGCAGCCCCCTCCTCCTCTCTCTCTCTCACACACACACACACACACACACACACACACACACACACACACACACACACACGTGTGAAGCGAGGATGAACTAGGATATATATATTCTGTTGTACACACAAAGTTGTCTACACGCAAAACAAGATAGTAAAGACCTGCATACACATACTAGTAATATAAACCAAGGAAACGCACAGTTGGCAAGGACTGAGGCCAAAACAATCACACACACGACTATTTAAAAATTCAAACTTGCCAGGTATAAACGAAGTGCAAACAAACCATCGTAATCTGTAGCGTGTACATGTAACAGCCTGCGGTCACGAATGTGGATACTTGTATGGTAATTATCTTCTGCTTTGTGAAAATGATGATTGACCATGTATTGTGCATGTATAGCTCCCCCTTGTTACGGATCAAGTATCCAAACAATAAAATATGTCGAAGTCGAAGTGTCTCTCTCTCTCTCTCTCTCTCTCTCACACACACACACACACACACACACACACACACACACACACACACACACAGAGGACGAAGGACTATTACATACTTTTGTTACACACGTGAGTCAAAGTCAAACAGACAGTGACACCTTACAGTCACGCCTTACACTGTTAAGGGTTCGTGACAACTGCAATCTGTAGCTAGTGCGTGATGCCAGACAATTAATTAAAACACCCCGGGGGCGGAGTTCTCGCGGCTAAGTTCGCGTGCCGATGAATAAACACCGTGTTTAGTAACTGTCGTGTTCGATCCCACGTCACTATGACGGCCTGCCCCGTTTACCTAGCTAGACGCGCAGTATTCCCGTTGCCGTGGCAACCCAAGAGACAATGACACTCAGAGAGCGCACTGTATACAGAACCTACCCTGAAAGCGGTTTCAGCCTATAGCCAGCCACGGGTGGATGAATTGATTGAATCAGCAAGAGAGCGTAGCTGCCTGCATCAGCTTCTCTCTCAACGCACGCGCACACACCAGGTATTGATGTCTGCTGTCATAAACGGAACTGGCTGGAATTCAGTCACGTTCTCCACCAGTGCCACAGCCAGAAGTTTCCATGTAACCGGGGTGGAACAAAAGCATTATCAGAGATTTTACAGAATTTACATTGGAGCTACGAAGTGGTGGTCTTTTGGGGTTGGATTGTTGACAGCAAGCTTTTGTGATGTGATGCCACGATGGAGGTCGTGTTTCCTGTGGTGGTCAAGACTTTGGTTGAAGGTGTACTGTGGAGTGGAACTGGTGAATTCTGGCTTCGTTGTGTGTCGGATCAGGCAGAGGAGCTTTTGTATCAAAATGTGATTGTCGTCTGACTGGAACCGAGTTATTCTGAGGTTGGTTTACGTGTCGTGGGAGTTATCGTTCATGTTTGTGTGGTGTGCTTGATTATGGTGAGAAGAGGGGTGTAACATTACGTGTAAAGACTCTCTCTCTCTCTCTCACACACACACACACACACACACACACACACACACACACACACACACACACACACACACACACACACACACACACACACACACAGAGTTCTAATAATGGTTACATTGTAACCAACATCCTCTACCCTTGTTAAATAAAGCGCCAAAGTCTCTCTCTCTCTCTCTCTCTCTCTCTCTGGGCTGTGCGCCTGCAACTTCTACCGTTTAAAAATACAAATTTTGTTCTTCTTCTTCTCTGACAGAGTGCGATGGCGAAGGGTTGTCGATGGCCTATGCTCCATGTGGAGCCAAGGGCCTAAGTAAGTAAGTCTTCTCTGACAAACACAGATGCAGAGAGGGCAGTATGTATTGGTCAGTGATGAAGAGGTAGGGGGAGGGGGTCTAAACTCTACCAGTACCATGAGTTTATGAATTTCTAGACCTCATCGTTACAAAGGCAGGTTTCTGCAGTGTGGCTACAGGAAGGCGTATGAAAACAGTGTGTTCGAACAGTACAGTTGATGTACACGTAGCACGGATCGTGTGTCGGATAGTTTCACGATGAGCTGTCACCGCCACTCTTCCTCCGTCACGCGTTTACAGGTGTGTCCTTTACGCCGCCGTCAGGTATCTGTTGTAGTTTGATCCCACCAGCACGACCCAAGCTCTCTCTCGCTCACACACAGGGGAGCTGGGGTGGTCGAATGGTAGAGCGTTGGACTTCTAATGCTCGGGTCGTGAGTTCGATCCCCGGCTGGGGCCAAATATTTGTGCTGGCTTTTTCATCGTTGCCCCGTCTTTGATATCACCCTATGTGGTGGAAAAGGACGTTAAACCCCCAAACACCCACCCACCCACCCTCGCTCACACACACACACGTGCACACACACACACACACACACTCTCTCTCTCTCTACAGTATAATTTATACAAATTGTTGTTAACCCTGGTAGTGCTGACCCCAGAATATTCCGGACTACCTCTCTGTCTTTTAAGCATAAGACAAAATCATTCAGCAAACCCAAGGTTAGGACGTATAGCGTGTACGTGAGTAGGAACAACTTAGGTTTTATCAACACATGCGCACAGAGGAAAGAGGGTGGAGGGGGGTAGTTCTAAATTAAACGCTGTAGTTTCTCTCGTACATTATACGCGCTGTGCATGTCGACAATGAACAGATGGACAGAGAAAGAAAGTTGTAAAGAAAGAAAGGAAAGAACTCAAGTCTTCCTTACACCTGTACAGCCGCAGGCGTGGAATTCCCCCCCACAACATTCTTCACGGTTTGTCTCTCTGGCTCGAGGGGCCACTGGCTACGCGCTGGCCTGCCCCACGTTGTGATAAGGTGGAATTGTGACCGGGGATTTACTGTAGTAAACACTAATCCTGCCTTGAAAAGGCTTTGAAACGAATTGAAAGGAAGGGCTGCCCATGAGGCGTGACTATACAAGCTATGAACGCAGACGCAAAGGCTACTTCCAATTCAGTACCAGAGGTAGTTTTGGTACAATACACGTATTGGTGCTACTTGGTGTAGTCTGTAGAAGCTGTCCAGAGCGATTGAGAGAACTGGAAGGTGATGGGAATAAAAATTCTAACAATATGAGGTAAAGGTTGGGTCCAACAAGGGAATATAAAGGTGAGAGATCAGGCACTGTGCTAAGACTGCCACTATCACTCCCAGCTCGGCGTTAGTATTAGAGTTTAGATGGTCTATGTGTATGTACAGTACCAGTTCAGCAGTTATTACCGCTACCAGATTTAAAAAGCTAGGAATGGGGCGTTTAAAGGAAGATTTGGTTGACTCTAACAGTCTAACAGGGAAATTGTGGTTACTATTTCTAGTTTACTGAAAACCTGTATAACATACACGCATACAAACATTATGTATAAATTTACATACATGTGTGTGTTGAACGAAGTGTGGCTGATATAGTGATACAGTAGTTTGCATGACATTTTCGCAGGCAGATTGGCAAACTTCTACACAGAGCTCTATGAGTTGGCCATACATTAACAGAGTAAGTCACATTAATGTTGTATGAGGACTCACTTGCCCTGGGTCAGCCATTACTGATGTGTGTGATTTTCCAGAGCAGTAACGGCCCTAATTGGTTTTCAGCCATGCATAACAGCTCTACCCTCAAATGGTAAAAAGGCCTTAGTTCTTTTCAAGTCAAACGCGCTTAGACCCTTCTACCGACTGAGGGTAGGGGGTGTACTGGTAGGCAGCAGAAATTATTTATTATGGGTCAGCCGTTTATGAGCAGTTTGCGGTAATACTGGTAATAGGACTGTTGTCGTATGATACTGCGTGTTCAAACTGTTCAGTGGGTTGAAAGTATGTGCTGATAAAATTAGGGAAAGAAAGTCATGCTGATGCAAAAACTTTTGTTTTTTTTTGTTTTGTTAAACCGTTTTGATCAGGAGACGATCAGTTTTATCAGCGGTATGACCACTTTTCGTTTCTTTCATTGATATTGATAATTGAATGTTGGGAACAACATGGGGAGCCGGAATCTGTAGCCAAATGGTTCTAGAGCGTTGGACTTTCAGTGCTCGGGCCGTGAGTTCAAATCCCAGCTAGGTCCAGATATTTGTGCTGGCCTTTTTTTTTCTTTTTTTTTTCAGTCACCCACATGTGGTGGAAAAGGACATTAAACTCCCAAACACCAAGACCAACTTGGGAACAGCATTTTTATAAAGAATGAAGTATCTCAGTGTTGCAGATACTGTAGTCTTACACTACAGATCTTCCTTTCTCTAGTCGAAATCTTATTTCTTACAGTAAAGTGATGCCTGCCGTTTACTCTTTAGGCTCCACCCCATCAGCCCCCCACCCCACCTCCAATAGAGAAAGTTCTGCGTAGGCAGTTTGTGGGACAGGAAAAGCCTGGATCTGGAAGGAATTACGGACCACATTGTAGCTTGACATTTACAATTTTCCTGGAGCCCGCTTACTTGGGTATCGACCGTGGAATGTACAGCGTTTTTACAGGCAGGTTGTTTACATACATGTATACATGTATGTATCAGTTCTGGTTTTACCCTGGTCCATTTAACATTCCTAAAAATAGCTTTCACGGTCCTTTACAAGTTGTGACTTTAGTTTTGCTTAATAATAATACTGAGTGCTAGGAGCAAGCGAACTGCAAGTTGTAAGAAAATTTTGTGGCGGTGTACCAACAAGGCAAGTTGGTGGTGTATAGTATAGTAATCACTAGTAGACTATGAGGTTGGTGTGAAATTGAATTCTTTCAGGTTGTGAGTGGTTATTTTTGTTTGTTTGTTTGTTTGTTTCTTCCCAGACGAATTTTCTTCATTTGGTACATGATTGTACATGTACATGGTAACAACTTCTAGTTCTAAGCTAGTTATGGCAGTGGTAGTGGTACAGACCATCTTAAACTCTAACAGTACCGTAATACTTAAATTGTTACATTGAATTCTAGAGTGCATGTAGCAGAATGACAGCTAGTGACAGTCTTGGCACAGCGCCAGATCTTCCACCTTAACAGTAAGGTGTATCTTGGCGTCCTCAGTCGTTCCCAATCTTTTCCTCATATTTGTTGTTGACGGATGTGTTTCCTGGCGTTGCTCACTTTCCGAAGGGGAATCCCATGTAAGCACCAAGAGGAGACTTAAGTTTCTAAACATTTTAACGTACCACCTCATTACTCAACACCCGCTTGGCAGTCTTAGCGGTCTTGGCAGTTTGGCCATTGAAAGGGAGGAGGGGTTGGTTGTGGGTGTGTACAGGAATTCACTCTGGAAGTGGAAATGGAATTGTTTGGCCATGCGCATCAGAACTTCAGCTATTTACTGTTACTCACTGACTTTGCCCAGGAAAAAGTTTCCGTAGTCTAAAGGAAAAAGTGTCATTTCTGCGGCATGCCTTTAAAAAAAGCTGTGCCTTTGGCGTGCAGCTGATAAACAGTTGGCAGCAGTAAACAGTATGCCAGAAACTGAGAAAGCAAGATGTGTACACTGCATACTATGATACATGTGTTGATACCAAAATCAACTAAAAGACTACATGTATACATACATACAGTATGCATACGTCGACATTGCCTCTAGGGGTAGTCTCATTTGAACTCGTGTATTACCCCGAGGTGGGGGAATAACTTCACCCAGTACATACCTCACAGGGGGATAACTAAAGAATTTACATGAACTATCCCACGGAGGGGATAATAACGTGTATCCCCTAGGGGGATAATCGGAAGGGAATTTATACATGTGCTTTTGGGGCCGAACCAGTACTATCGATTTTAAGTGTGTTGCGTTGGTGCGAATGAATTAGTACTGTGACTGGAGGCAGTCTCCAAAGCTTCTGATGCTTTTGGTTTGTTCAGTCGCTGTGTTCATTTGACAAGAGATTGATGGGCCCAGAGCGGGCTTTTGAGACTGACCTCTTGGGTCATTTCAGCGGTCTGTGATTGTGCTTGGTCACTGCGACCCAACGCTGACCACACCCTGACACTGTGACAGTGGAAGGTAGGGCCCCTCCAACTGACCACCGTCCAGCTGTGTCCACTAAAAGGTTGAGCTCTGGTCGTGGTGCGCAACCTCCGGGGTGCATTCTGTGTGGGTCCTTTCATGTCTCAATTAATATGACTGAATAGTGGGTATGAGTTCGTGAAACAGGGCAACGTCTCTGTAAGGCAAGGTGGTGTGGTTTTCCACTGTTCTTTGGCCATCTTGCCTGTATTCAGTCATTTCAGACTAGGTGTAAACGACAGTACGCAGACTCTAGACCAATGACGCTGCGCTGCGGTGGTCAGAATTGTTGAGTTTGAAAGAAAAGGCAGTGTCTGGGTGCCCTGCGGAGATTGGGGATGTGAGGCCTGTGTGCAGATCTAGCTTAGACTAGAGACTAAATTTAATGCTGACACTGGGATCAGACTTGCATGAACAAGTCAGCAGGTACTGTACTTGGTGCAAATGTTAAAGTCAGTTGCTCAGGGTATAATGTGTGAAATTCTTGGCATTCATGTCTTCCAGTGCTTTTTACAGTACATACAGGGCTTAAAATCTTCCACCTTGCGGTGGATTTACACCTTTGCTTAAAATTTTCCTCCTCCCTCAGATTTTAGTTTAATTTTTAAAATCAAATCTTGAACAGCATGCCCCCAGACATGTCTAGCATAACGCTTACTAAGTGGCTTTGTCACTAAATTTATGCACACTTTTTCTCCATAAATTCGGATTATGGCCTGTACATGGCTTTGGAGTGTGAGACCAAACGTATACAGTCAACCTGGGTGTGTAAACGTGTGTTACCATCGATTTTGTGAGTGGGACCAACACAAGTTTGATGTGGTGCATTCCATTGTCAACATCATTGAATGTCTCATGTGCTGTTGACTCGGCATCGCTATTGTCCGTGCATCTGAATCGGGCCCAGCATTGGGGTTGCACTGTGAACCTCTCAGAACCCAAACCTCACAATCCTCTCCCAAGATATTGACAACTCTAGACCGCAGCATTCCCACCAGCTGCAGTAATTAGACAGGACAGAATCTTTTGACAGCAGCTGGCGGCTGGTGGGGACTAAGGGGACTTCATGGTCAAGTTGTCAATAACTCAGTGACTAATCCCCAAGTGCTGGTTACTGGAGCCAGATTTCATTAGGGTGGTGGTGGAGGGTTGTGGTCGCGCCCAGGCTAATCTTATTACTTGCCATGAAATGAAAGCCTATCTTGTCAGGCTGCCCCCCCCCCCTCCCCCAAGGGTCTTAGTACAGTGTCTGTGAGCGGATGATAAGAGTAAGACCACGTCGATGTGTTTGTGTTCTAATTCTACACTGTAGATTTGGGCACCCATAAAATAAAATTTACCACTGGAGCCGTCTTCACTGATACAGACTAACACATGAACTTTTCTCATGTCGTCTAGTCTAGCAGTATTTGACCAGCAGATGTGGAGAATATATATATATATAATAGCATTATTTCTAACACAATCTGTACCATGAAGTTACGCAGGAACTTGTACCCATCCCTCCCTCTTGACAAAACCAGAAATTCGGGTGCTGTGATGATGATTTCATAGGCGTATGAACGAGTGTGGGCTGGTACTTTACAGTTTCATTCATCAAGAAGGGTGGTTCCAAAGACAGGGCACTGGGATTTCAAATGCTGTACAAGGTTTGCTCCTGTCGGTATTCGGACACGCTCACATGGAACAGGGTTGCCCACCACGAGGGTAGTGGAAAAGATGGGGGCACTAGAGAAAGCCTGTATAAATTTTGTCCTTTCAGAATTGAAAGAGGCCGATAAAGTTATAGGGAACAGGGTTAACAATAACACTGTCTTAATTGCATGTTGCCCTCCCAGGCTCCACCCAAACCCACAGTGCCACGGCTTGTTGTAAGCTTCTTAGGGTGTGCCTGTTTCATCTTGAGTTTCTCCGCTGTGCTTGTTGCTACACAGTGTTATTCCAGCTGCTGTTGTGGTTTGCATGTACCATTCTGACGGAACCGTTCACCATGTATGTTTCAGCTCAACCAGACAGCTCTCCTGCTCTGACGGTCAGAGATGTGATCATCATCGCGTGCGTCTGTGCCGTCATCATCATCACCCTGCTCATCATTCTCATCTGCTTCATTTGCAAGAGGCGAAGAGCCAACGGTAAGTCTGCCTTGTTGCTTTGTTGGTTGTCAGGGGAGGTGTTTGAGTATGACCCAGAGGATTGTGCATGCATTGTAGTTGGGAAAAAAAAGAACAAACTGTAGTGCTAGGCCTAAATAGACCTTTTTTTTAATTGTTGAGTTTAGGATGTCCCATTTCACATAAGGTTTACCCTTCTTTTCTTTTCTTTTTTTTTTTCAAAAGGGGGGGGGGGGGGGGGGGCACTATTTGACCAGAATGGTATGAATCATTCTGAAACATAATACATTAACAGAGAGATCTGTGTTAGCAGTTTTAGAGGCTTAATTTATGATGTAGTCCCATTTATGATTTAGATTGTAAATTATTTACTTTGCTTGACACTATTGAGCACTTCATTTCACCTTTCATTGTTCCGTCAGATTAAAGTTAACACCAGGGCATATATAAAAGCAGACAGGACAGTGTGTACAGTGTAGCTCTTATTAGTTAGACTTCAAAGTCTTCTCTCATTGTTATCACACGACTGAATGTTCTCTACAGAGTTGTACTTGGAGAGTACACAGCTGGCCATACTGGTAATGGTAAAACATGCACGTACACCTGTAGTGATATACATGTTTGGTAGGAAGAAAAGACAGTTCCGTCAGATTAACATACAGTTCATATTGGACTTTATGTCAGAAGTCTTCTCTTTTGTTATCACAAGACTAAACTTACTCAATAGAGTTCTTCTCTGTTGTTATCACAAGACTGAACTCTCTCAATAGAGTTGTAGAGTATTTTGTAGGATTGGGTCCAGGTCATGGTAGAACAGGCATGGTACCAGGAAAAGACCCTTCACAAGCCAAGCACAGTATTGGTACAGGTATAGGAAGTTTCCAGACGCCTTGCCTGCCAGAACTGTTTACTTTTTATCATAGCCAGCCGGAGCCATACCAGACACCTGGCATTTTGGCAGGTAGACCGCTAAGCCATGCGTACAGTCTGACACGGCCCTAGCGGTGTAAGCTGGCACTAGCGTCGTAAGCTGGCACTAGCGTCAGGCTTGTATGGAAAGTCCCATCATAGCTGACATACCTTGTCCCGGCTTACGTCAGAGCTCAGGTACAAGCGACCAGTTCAATCTTACCTGTTTCGTTTGATTGACAGTGAAACCTGTCCATGACGGCGTTTTGTAGGTTTTTGATCACACTTAGAGGGGAGTTTTAAGCTCAGACTCGCGTTTGTTTCATTTGAATGATTGCGGAACCTGTCTGTTCCAGCTATAGTAGGGGATTTTTCATCATACATCGTGTTCTCAGCATTTGCATGTCGTTGTGCCTAGGCCCTGATCTTATGGCTTTATATTTTTGTATACAGTACAGTACATATTTCTTCCCTTTCACTTATTTTATAAATGTGTTAAGCGCTTAGAACTATTAGTTATAAATAGGTTACATTGGCATGTAAGTATTATCATTACATACGTATACATGTATACATACATTTTAATACTATTATTACAGCGATCGTCAAATGTGTCAGGACCATGGTAGTAATTCCTGCTCGCCATTCAGGCTACCGCTACCGGAGCTTTCACTCGCCCGACCGTAAATTTGGTAGCGAAAGCGAGCGGGCGAGCGCATTTGACGATCGCTGTTATTATTATTAGGGTGTCAGGTTTCACCTGTTTTATTTAAACTACAGTGGAACCCATCCATTACAGCTTTCGTAGACTTGTTTTGCTCACACTCTGGTTAGCGTTCAGGCCAATAGGGCCTTCAGAAAGTTCCAGCATTTGCATCAGTAGGGTCTGGGTATTTTCTGTAGCGTGTTTCTTGTACTCCAGCTCCAGTGACTTTGCTGGACAGGAAGTTTGGTGCAGTACGTTGTGTTCTTCGTGTAATACTGTATACACATGTGGTACTGTCACATATTTAACTTTCACTGTTCCTTCTTTTTCTTTCCAGCCAAAGAATATTACAACTCACCTGGGGGGTAAGTGTTACATTATCTGCAAATTTATGTTACCAGTTAAATATCATCATTTGTGGCCGATCCATAAAATTGAATGATGAGAAAGCATGTTAGTATGTTGTATGTTACCAGAGGCTGATGTACAACGCATGACAACAATCACTTAAGTAAATTACATGTAGTTAACTGAGTGGTTTGCTCTACTTTTTGCCTTTTTTTTTTGGGGGGGGGGGGGCATCAGCAGTGTATGACTAAGGTTTCTCTCCTCAGGTTTCCTTCTTTCAGGCTGGTTGTTTTTGAAGGGTCTTTTTCATTATTATTATTATTATTTTGCAAGTTTAAGTTTGACCAATCTCTCTTGCTTGTCCTTTGCAGTCACCAGCCCACGGCAAATGGTGGAGTGCCAGGCATGAAGCCACACACACAACACCCCCAGCAGCAGTCCTACGACAACCCAGGTATGGATTTGCATGACACACTGGATCCAGGGGGCGCTGCAGCAGGCAGCAGTAGCCTCCCCTTGTCTCCTAGTCGCCTGCCTGGTCAGAGAGCGCATGCTAACACTACTAACACAAGTAGTAGTAAGTATGCATGGCACGTAGATGTCTTGTTTTGTTCCATCAGTTTGTTTCCTTGGTTGTGCTTGTTTTTGTTTGAGTCAGTGACTTTTTAAGTCTACTAATTAAATTATTTAAGGTTTGTTTTTGGTTACTCGGTTACTTATACTTGTTGTATACAATTCTCGGAAAGTCCTTTTTTGTCTTTTTCTGTCAGTGTTTGCTTTGTTCGTTCTGTAATTCTAAACTGGAATTTGGAAAGTCTGTGTGATTGTCAGGTCATTGTTTTGATACTTTACATTTGCATGTGTTGCATGAGACAAACTTGCTAATCGTTCAATGTACTGACTGTGATAAGTCCTTCAGTGCTAACATATATATATACCAAGCCATAAATTTATGGATACAAGATTTGTTTTTTTTTAAAAGACTGTTTTGCTTGAAATGCCATTGTGCATGCTGAGTCCTGCCATGTTTCCTACCACCATAATTATGCTCTGCTCTAATACTCCTGTCCTCGGCTGCACACAGCCGCACTTTTATCTTCATATTATATGCTTGCACGTGATTTTTTCCTGTTCTGTTTACCCTGCATATTTGTTGATTTCGAATGTGTTGTGTGAATGCTCCATTGCGGTGCTGTGTATACAGCTATGCTGCTTGTTGCTTTTTGTTTGGTTTGGTTTAAACTCGCAGCGTTTAATCGTTTTATTCGAAAGATTTTTTTTTCTCCCTTCGCCGCTCTCCCAAGTTTCCAGAAACGCATATTACTCTAAGGGGCTTCAGTGTATGGAAAGGAATGGGCAGTAGGGGGTTATCATCTGTTATCACGCATGTGTACTGTGTACATCATACTACATGCCACGCCTGTATGCTTGAAGTACGCAGAAGATTTAGCAGGCAGCTGAGAATTCTGAAACTGTAGACAGTACTGGCTGGTACACGTGTTCATCTTCCATTGCTTTTTCCATCTCTCCTGCAAATGTATTGAGGCTGCTTGCTTCTCCTGTCTCCTGTCCTTTGGAGCAAACTACAGTTGTGTAAATGTCACCAAAGTGGGTTTGCTAAGTCGGCTCCTCCACGTGCATGCATAATATACCAGGGCTATACCAGGAGAGTGGGTGTGCAGTGTTAACCGGTCTGTAGCTTGTGATGTAGGTTGTTTTTGCTGACCAGACTCAGGTTCTGGGTGTAGGAATGGGCAGTTGGTGTGTGTGTGTGTGTGTGTGTGTGTGTGTGTGTGTGTGTGTGTGTGTGTGTGTGTGAAGACAATAGCTTAAGGAATAGCTTGGTTCAAGTTGCATGTGTTTCAACAGTGTCCTGAGCTTTGGGGATTTTAACTGTTGCCAGCATCAGCGGTCACCTTCATTTCACGTCCGTTACTAGTGTCGGGGCGATTATGGAATAACCAGGCATGTTAACAACATCAAGGGAATCTTTGAACAATAAAATCAAACAGGCGCAGGCCAAAAGGTCCTGAAGTGCATTTTCTGATGCATTTTGCTGCATTTGCTTTGCCCGATGCGTATGTTTGTGTTGGATTTTACATCCAAACTGCACGCCGCTTGCATCTTGTGTCATCCCAGCCGACGCATGTAAATACTTGGGTTTTTTTTCACCGTCTGTCCCAAATCCCTATGCTTGAGCTGCATATCCAGATACTGCAGACAGTAGACTAAAATTATATAAATTGCTTTAAAATCTTAATTTTTGTGCACTGTATGATAAATTCATAGAAGGAATTTGAAACAGTGTTTCTAGCATAGTTGAAAGACCATCTTATTCTAAGGCAAAATGTTGACACAGTGAAACTAAATGGAAGAACAATGAGCGCATGCTGACGAACGGTTATGGCTTGCTGGAAAATTATTCTGACATCAGAATTTGCATTTTCCTGCATAACTGTGTCACATTGTATTTTCTGAGAAAAACTCTGGTAACCTGACAGTCGCTGAACTCAATAGGAAAACACTGGAAATCGATGCATTGCAAGCAGTAGGCTACAAAAGATACACATTTAGTGACATGAGTCAGCTATACCTGCTTGCTTTTTTTGCTTAATGATTACAGGCCAGATGAAGCTGGTTGAAGATAAATTGCTCTGCATAGTCTAGCTGAATTTATTCCATCCATGATGTACACGTAGTGTAATTTATACCTCACTGATTTGTACAGAGTATCTAACAATTTAAGTCCCAAGTCCTAACTACATTGGTAATTTGTAATATATTCTCTATGAAAAAAAGCCAGGATATAATTGATGCCACTGCTAAGGCGGTAAAGACTAAGAGATCAATTGCATGATTTCCTTTTTTTCGCTGATTCACTCAGGTGAAAGCTCATTTAAAAGAAAATCCATATCTAGGCTGTACATGTCCATAGTTATCGTATCACTTCTATAAATGTGATTCATCATCCTTTGTCTGCAGTGATCCATTTTCTGAAAGATAAAACCACAAGAAATGTGCAGATAATTTGTCTGGATCTAAATTTAAACTATTTTCACATATATTTGAAAGCCAATTCTCACATGCAAAAAAAAAAGAAAAAAAGACCGTTATCTGTCATGATTCCTAATCTGAAGAATAAGATTGTAAGGTGTAAATCTTGATTAATTGTATTACATCAGAGTTTAAACCATTAAAATTACATTTTTTTAAAGGCCACATCTCGCATGCAACAAACGACTGGTCTGTAAAATTTGACTCAATGCAGCAGAAACATTTTGCGTTGTAGATGGTCGCCAGAATGCCTACCCAGGTAGTGAGCCCCCTAGTTACTGGAACCTGAACGCTCATCACTACGGCAACAGGAACGACACCTCCTTTGACTCCCAGCAGGAGCGGCAGATGTTTGAAAATGAACTGAACAGACGAAATGACATGATGCTGTGTACGTGCTGGTATTTTCCTTTTCCTTAAAAAAAAAAAAAAAAAAAAAAGTTTTGACTTGAACTGAAATGCATGCCTGGTTCATAAATATTCCAGATTCCTGCAAGGACAGAATGCAGTTTAGCAACCCCGCAAAAAAATAGACTTTTTCTCTTGTTGTAGAACTTTATTTCGGACAGCAGTTAGCATTACCTTTGAAACTTGTTGTTTACCGGCACAATGTATTACTGCGATGTTTGACATCGACTTAAAAGGGATGGGAGGTGCATTGTCTGGTCAAGATACTGTATTTAGCCAAAGCAGTAGCCATGGGAGGTTAGGTACTGCACAGGTATTTCAGAATATTGCATGTTGTGCAGAGAGGGGAAAATCGAAAACGCACTTCGCTACAACAGTAGAAAGTTTCTTGTTGAAGTTTTCTGTTCTGGTTTCTGTTCGTGGTTTGTGCTGCTCCAGTTTCTGTTACCTGTAGTGGGCATGTGGAAGCAGGTACCGTACGCCATTTGGTTGTTGTCACCTTTTGCTTCTTCGTTCAGTATTCTGCACTGGCACAGTGTTTTTCACTCGCACTGTCTTGGGTAATCTCCACATGGTTGAATGACTTGCAATACCATGTGACCAGTCAGAACGTGCTTTACACTAAGTTGCAGCATACTCCATGTATCACCTCTACCATCACCTGGAAAAACTCAAAAAGGGTATAAGCGCCATGTGTTTTGATAGGCATTTAGTCCCTTTTTTTCCAGGTGAGAGGTTTCTGTCCATATTTTTCATTTGCCAAGTCACATGTATGCTTTTGTGGAGGTTGCCTGCTTTGGTTTTGTTTCTTTTCCTTGCTGTCATTGTCAAGTTCTTCTTCCTCTGATTCAGCGAGTGGATTTGACGTTCTGCTTCAGTCTGCCATTTTTAGCACTTCCCATCCACAGGAGCGTGTTTTGACAGAACAGCCACGCACTCAGACCTGCGCTGTATATTTTCTGTCTGAACTTGGGACATTTTTGGCATACCTTATCTCCGCGCCACAAGGAGCGATGTTTCAGACAGTTTTTTCTGTTCCTTTTTCTTTTGGCTGCTGATGCAACCATTCACGAGTTCTTTCAGTCGTGATCGCAATGCTAGTTTTCATGGTGTGTCTGCCTGATCGATTTTCAGGTGTGTCTCTGGTTTAGATTTCTGATCTTGAATATTTGATAGGAAGTGTATGAATAATTCATTGTAAGGTACATGTACATCTCTCTCTCTCTCTCTCTCTCTTACGGCAGGTATGAAAATTGACTGTTTCACGTTAACTACTTATACCGTTGAAAAATAAAGAAGTTTTCTTGATTCTTTTCTTGATTCTCTCTCTCTCTCTCTAAAAGTTTTACTAAAAGGGTGGGGCAGGGGGCTCTGTGTGTGTGTGTGTGTGTGTGTGTGTGTGTGTGTGTGTGTGTGAGATATGGGTTTTATTTGTTCCTTTTGGCATAAGCATTCATTTTGATGTTCTGTTGTATTTTCAGATGGGCGTGCTGATGGTTACAGAGGACAAGGTAATTTCACGATACACCGCCTCCCGGAAATTTTTTTTTTTTTTAATTAAATATATACATAATGTATCACTATAAATCTGTAGACCTCTATTGATTTAGTGATTAGAATATTGCGCAACCAGAATTTTAGCGCTCGCTCTCTTTCTTCATGTTTCAGATATTCTCTGTTGATGTTTGCGCATGTATGAATACCCCCCACCCCACTGCCTCCAATCTGACCAGACCAAGGAACCTATTGGTTCAAAGCGTCTGCAGTCTATTTTGGATTACCTGTCTGTGAACTTATTCACATGATATTCAAATCAAAATTCAAGGATAAAGAGGATAGTGTGATTAAATTTTCTTGAAAATATCCTGTGTACTCTTGTGGGGATTGAGTCCAGAGTCACACAGGTATCAAAGCGATAAGTTTTGTCAAATTGATTTATTTTTGTTTTGTTTTCTCCATTACTCACACACTTTCCTCTGTCTCCAGAAACCATCACCATGCACGGAAGACCACAGAGTCCAACGAAGGGCAAATACATCGACTTGGACGACCGGAAAGACCCGAGTCTCCAAAGTCAGGAGAGTGGATACTCCACTGGCGATCCTAACAAACCTAAAAAGGTCATATATGAAGTCGTTGTATGACACTTGTCAGACCTTTTTTGTCGTCGTCGGTGTTTTCATCACCATCTTCATCAGTGGATGGAATAGACATTCATCATGTGACAGTGTTCCTGGTGTTATTTCCATCATCATTGATGTATTTCTTCATCGTTGATGTATCTCTTCATCAGTGACATTTTGGTGTTCTCCTTTTCGTCAGTGATGTGCTTTTTGTTCTCCTGATCAGTGATGAGACTGTTAATTGGTATCTCGTCTTCGCAGGCACAGTGTTGTCGTGCATTGATACGATAGACTTCTTGTCTGAAATCTGTGTCATATCTCCAGTGCTTTTGGTGACGAATGTGTTTTGTTGCTTTTAGTGTCACATAGATACGGACACTTTCGTCTCATGTTTGTACTGAAAGCAAGACAATGTAGCACTCAGAACAGAAAGAAGCAAAGACAGTGATACTCTCCCAGCGAGAACTTCACAATGTACATGGAGTGCGATAGTGAATTAGACATTGTAGTGATATTTTATAAACGAGACCCGATGAAGTCAACGTACACTTCAGGAGATGTGTCAGATTGCGTTAGCGCTGCCTGTCCCTCCGGGTTTTAGCTGTAGTCTTCACGTGAACATCATAAAACACAAGCGCAGTGTTTTTCCTTGTTTTTCACACTTCAAAACTAAAAACTGAATTGATGAAAGGCAGCACGATCTTGGATCAAATCCTTACCTTGCTTGTAAAGAAATCGGACATCCTACCTGTGTAGATCGCACATAGAATTGTCGAGTGTGTATGTGCTGCAGTACCTCAGAACTTGGATGCTACGAACCTTTCTTGAATCTACACACAGGGTTGGAATGTGACTGGAGGAAAAATCAGTTGTGCAATTACGTAATTGTGTGTGTGTGTGTGAAATAGAGGTCGTGGATACGGTGAACATAATACAGAGACAATGGTGAATTTCACGATGATCACTCAGATGAAGACTAAAGACTTTAAATTTGCCTACTGCTACTACTACTCACTGTGAATAGACATTGTACAGCTTGTTTTGTGGTATGTGGTGGAAAAGGACGTTAAACCCCCAAACACCCACCCACCCCGCTTGTTTTGTGGACAGTTGATCGTCGTCAGAATCGTTTCAGTGTCAAACCACTGATGGTTGCGACTCTGAATCTAAGGGATTTTTTTTTTTTTTTTTTTTAACATTGTTGTGAGGAGTTTAAATTAGTACCTTGACAGCAAGTGTGGGTTTTGTTTGTTGAATGACGCGATAGAGAAATATTGCGAGATGCAGTGCGTGTGGAAATATCTGTCCGTGACACAGAGATTCATAATCAGAACTGATCTCATGACACGGTGGCAGTTGCAGATTACAGAATATTTGACTGCTCACACTACATACAGGTGAAATCTAAATCACTGACGTATTAATAGAATACCGCAGATAGCGTTAAATCAATAAATGCAGAAGTTCTGGAATGGATGAGAAAGTAGGTCATGAAACCCCGAGTTCATGGCTGTGGTGAAACTTGCAGAAATGGCAGAGAATAAGGGAGACAATTTTCCCTCATCGTTTAACCTTCGAACCTTTAACTACTTTTTGAACCCAACTCATTTACCCAATATCATTTTAAGAGATATGTCCTCCTCAGTTTTAACACTGCCTCTTGAGTTAACATACTTCAGTATGACCTTGACAACCACTTTTCAAAGGTGGTGTTTTTCAGTCAGTACCTCATGTTGTATGTCGCGGGGGAGAAAAAAGGAAAAAGCCCATGTGAAAGAAAGCAAATGTGCTTGTACAGTTTATGTGCTACAGCTGCTAATCGACCAAAGTACTTTGTTGTGTTGTGGTATGTACCTGTGATTTTTTGTTTAAGGATTTCTGTGAACAAACATTTTAATAGTAACTTCACACAATCCGAAAATTAACTGACTTTGCTTTTTCTTTTTTTTCAGTAGTAATTGTTCAATTATAACTTTGGCTGAGCATAGAATTTTTTTTTTTTTTAAATTGTTGTCTTGTTTTACAAAGTTCCATTTGAAATCGGCACCATTAGTCTTAAACGAGTTTTTTCTTTCAAAATATTTTATTTGAAATCAGAAAATGAAATTATGACCTTTTCAGGAAAAAAAACCCTGACGTAATTTTAGCTTTGGTTTGTATTGATTACACAGGTATTTTATGCTACTTAACTGAAGGCCATGACTTGTAGATTATCAAGGGCATACTTGATGTGATTGTTGTCATGGAAGCGCATGTTGTCATGGGCATGATGTGTGTCTGTGTTGTCACGGAGACTTTGTGTTGTCATGGAGTGACATGGGTGTTCTTTCAACCTCCAAGATCATCATGGCTTCCTCACACTGGGTGGACTTGACCTGTGGACTTCCTGTCCTTGTGATGTGGACTTTTGCATGGACTGTGTAGATTGGTGCATTGTTTAATGTTAAAATGTTGATCATGGCTTTTGTGTACTGTGTGTTTGCTTCTACTGTTTGTTCAGTGGAGAAAAACGACAGTAACTGATCTGTAACATTTGTTCGTAAGTCTACAGAAACACTGAACACAGCAATAGTGGGTGTGTGTGTGTGTGTGTGGCTGAGAGAGGGAAAGAGCGCTCGACAGTGTGACGTTGCTAGTGAAATTGGCTGCACATGTAAACTGTTTCGTCTCATTTGCATTCAAAGTATTGTTGCTGGCATACAATGTTCAAGGTATTTCATGTTGATTGCACAACATCTGTATTTAAACCCAACGCCAAAAAAAATTACAGCAGTGTACTTTTTTAACTTGGACATTCACTTCTTCTTTTTTTTTTTCACTCGTCTCACTTTTAAACCACAGCTTATCATGAGTGTACCGCAACACTGCCTCCTGGGTATGAAATACTTTTGCTTGGAAAAAACAAACTTCAGATTCTTCAAAATTAATTTTACACATATCAATCATTGAGGTTCTAAAAGCCAGCAGGTGGCCTTAATTTTTCTTTGTGCCGCTATTTGCACTTGACACTGTCCAGTGTGGGGTGTGTACATTTTGACGCACCACGTTTATGCAAAACGCGCTCTGTCCAGTTCATTTTCAATGCAAAACATCTGTACACAAAACTGTCCACCACTACACCTGAAAGTTTTTCTCTGGCACTTTCTTGTTGAAGAAAATTGTGGAATACTTTTATTTTCTTATGAATTGTTTTTCCCCTGAATGATTTCAAACTACAGCAATGTTGACGAATGCATTTTGCATGAGACGAACATAATCGTGAGATTATTGTGCTTTGCAACCGAGTACTGGCCCCATCTTGTCTGCAAGTGCTTTCAGAATCTGGGAGAGCCAACATTTTGCTTTGGATTCAAGAAACTTAAGTTTTTTCAAATTTGTCGTAAGTAAAGACAAACGCTAAAGCTGAAAAAGCAGAATAAGTCCACCCAAAATTTTTGTTCTCCAAATTAGTTTTTGCTTCTCGGTAAAAGAATGAAACTGAGAATGCTCCATTTTCCTGTGACCGTGTCAGTGAATAAAAAAAAAATTGTTTTCCTGCCAGATGTTTGAAAGTCCATCATATACACATTACGCCTTTCTTCTTTTGAAACGTGATTGTACATTATGTTCAGGGCATGTTCGCACTAACGCTGGTGTAAATCTTGGTTATGAGGATACGGAATGTACGTTTCTCTTAAAAACAAAAAATCAAAATGTGGGGTCTCACTTGGTGTTGTGGGCTCCGTATGTTCTCTTCCTACCAGTGTGTATGTGTGTGTGTGATGTTTGTTTACATGTGTAAATATTTGTATGACACAAACAATGCTTGTTTGTGAGAACGCCATTTTCAGTGGTCAGTGTACTCAAACGTTTTGTGCATGTACATATGTAATATACAGAGAGAGAGAGAGATTTTGTATGTAGGGATCTAGCTAGAATGTGAATGACTGTGCATGTCAAGAAACAATGTTTGCTAACCATGTGTGTGTGTGTGTGTGTGTGTGTGTGTGTGTGTGTGTGTGTGTGTGTCAATGATGGTGATGCGGTGGAGATAGCAGAAATGGACACTGAGACAGAGTAGCTTTTGATTTCTGAGCAAACGCGGGGTACACAGAATAATGTTGTTGCGAGCATGAAATTTATCATTTAACAGCATTCAAAATATGCTGCCAAAAGTTGTGTGTACATGTTTCGAAAGAAATTGTGTCGTGTGTAAAACAAACTTTGCTGCACACCCTGAAACTGACAGAAGAATGAGTTTGGGGCAGGTGGTTTTGTTAGTGTGTGTCTAAGTTGAGAGTATGGATACTTTGTGCATTTTTGACTGTGCAATATATATGCCTGAGTATGTGCGTGTGCAAGAGAGAGAGAGATACAGAGAGATTTTCTGATGTAACGACACCATATGCATGAGCATGAACAGAGTATCCTAGATATTTTTGCAGCAAATATTGTAATTTTCTTTTTCAAACAAATACAGAAATTCAAATAAAATCAAAATGTACTGCAACACAGTTATCGCATGTCTTCACAGTAGCTGTGGCTGTATGTGTGTGTGTGTGTGTGTGTGTGTGTGTGAATGAACAGTCACTTATGCTGCACACAATTATGATGTACCCGCTAAAAGAATTCCTGGATCACCCAGAACCAGTGTTTTTTTACAAACTATGATGTGACTGCAACAAAACCATATTTGTCTGATGTTATTAGAAGCTGCAAAGTGAAAACAAAAACAAGAAAACAACTTGCCCAAACACTGTATCACGTCTTTCAGCAAGTAGTCCTGAGCTACAAAAGTGGCATCCTAAACCCATGCATACTATAATTTCAAGAAACTTGCGATGTTTAAAAGAAAAAAGCCTAAAGGAAAACTATCCAGATCAAAAAGGTGATCAGGGTGTTAAAAAAAGTTTTTAAGGGTGCAAAACAAAGCCTCTTCAGACTGGACACTCAGTAAACTCGTCAATCTTCCAGATGTTCATTATCTCACCTGCAAACACACTCACTAACAGTAAACACACATGTAAACAAACTTCAAACGTGTTGCTGGCCGCCTATGTGGACCACTTTTGAACTGACCGTGGCATTGAACCAGACGGACTAATGGAGGAGCACCAAAAACCCCACGCCACTGATGACAAGGCCTAGAGAATCCGAACTGATGCAAGCTCCGTTCTTCCTGATGAAAGATTCCTCCAGTGATACAAATGCCCAGCCAAGCAACAAGGTGCATCGCCTTTTCCCACAACTGTTAACTGTGAAATTTAACTATCATGTTTGGAACCCTGTTGACCTGGATTTTGAGTCCGAGGCAATCATGAATAAGGACATTTCGTATTTTTTTCTAGTCTGTGCATGATTTCAGTTTTGTGTGATAACTCTGTGTGTGAACTGAAGGGTGTGAGTGAGGCAAGAATGAAGAACGCAACACAGTGAAATTCTGACACTGCCGGTAACAGGTTACATTTGATGTGTGTGCATAGATCCGTACTTGTCGACCCACTACAATGCATAACAAATAAGCAAACTAATGACCATTAAATCTCATGTTGTTTTTCTGTGTGGTTTCAGACCTTCAACTTCAGCTGGCGGCCCCCTCGCCCATTCTCGGCTCGCAGGCGTATCCTGAGCCGCATGCGCAAGAAGCAGAAGTCGCAGCCTCACCCTCGTTTTTCTCACAGCCCACCAGGCCACACGTGTGGCCTGCCTTGCTGCTCCGACAACATCCACATCCACGTCAAACCTCCCGCCCCACGCTATGGGTGCATGCCCGTGCCGTACAAACAGGCCGACCTTGAGAACAACTTCACCTTCAGGAGGAACCAGCTCATCACGGGCAGACCGTCGCTGTCCTCCAAATTCTTCTCGCTCCAGACACCAGGGGGCGCTAAAGGCAGAGCGAGGTCGCAGCTGCCGAGGTTCCACGATGACCACGGCATCGAGGATGGACGGACTGACGATGAGGACGACCCTGAGGCTTCCACCAGCGCTGCCTCAGAAAACCTACACAAATACAAGGCTTCCATCGAAACGGATACAGACGCTGCTGCCGGGAACCCTCAGCCGTATCTGGATCGGATAGATTATGACCGGACATCAGTCATCAGGGTGCCCGTGAGGCATCTCAGACCCTGGGAGTGCTTCCACAAAAGGGAGATCATCCTGCCGGACCTGCCCAGCACCCGCGTCGTATGGTGTTTCTGGACTACCGGCCTGGCGAGAGCCACGATGACGCGAGCGCTGGGGGAGGCCAGGAGGATGAAGACGAGCAGATAGAGGTGTTCACGTTGGGGTACAAACCACCTGCTCCTAAACCCAGGCCCACGTCTTCAAACCAGCGGCGAAAACCCTCTCCGAAACAACAGCCTTCCACCTCCACTTTTCCACCCTTCGTTCCAACTGTAGTCCCTCCTGTGCAAATCGTGCTGAAGTCGTCCTTGAAAAAGCCACGGCCTGAAACGAACGCTGTCTGTCCTTCTGCCAGGGTAAAGGTTTACCCAGTAGATACGAAGGTCATGCGACTGACCTAGACGAAGGTGAAGGCCAAGGTCAAGCAAGGCGTGTTTCAGAGCCCGGCGTTCCTGCAGTCCACAAGGAGGGAGTCTTAACTGCACCTCAGGACTCGGATTACGATACAGGGCATGTGTACGACGTGCTGAGTGATGTCGCGCCACGTGCTGAAAAGGTTGACCCCAAACCTCCCCCCGTCCCTCCAACCCGTCGAAACAGCACACCGAAACCTCAGCCAGGCCGAAAAGCGATCACGCCTGAACTGAAACGAAAATTCCCAACCATAGACCATACCTCGGTGAACAAAGGCGATATTATTGAAGAGAGATACTCGACCTTCCCGACGCGACGTCACAGTCACACGTATGAAGACTGTGTTCCTGAGGAAGTTAATAACAAGACCGCGCCCTTTCCCCCACCACTCAGGCACAGGGACACACCCCACGTGACGAAGGTCTTCCCCATCGACGATGACCAGGTTAATCTACTGGACCACGATCAAAACGAAGGGGGCGGGGACGAGGGTCTGTATGAGCCTGTCAATCATGGGTTTCTCTCCGACACGTGGGCCATCCTCCCGCACAGAGCGGGCGGGTCGCTAAGCAGCGTAGACAGCGCCCGGCTCAGTCACGCCAGCTATGCCAGCTATGGGTGCACGTGCCTGAGTGGCGACACGTCACGCCTCACCGGTCACGGCCCTGCAGCCGCAAATGATGTCACCGCAGATGAGGTCACTGCTGGAATCAGTGACGTTAAAATTTCTGACAGTAGTGATAGACAGGCTGCAGGAAAGACCGCAAAAACTGAAAAGCGGGTTGGGCAAATTGAATTTTTGCCCGACAGCCCAATAACGCTGATACTGTGAATTGTTTTACAAACGGAAAGACTGCAAAAACTGAAACAACTTTGAATTGAATTGTCTGCCTGAAAGTCCAGTAACACTGATACTATCAAATGGAAAGACTGCCCAAACTGAAACGTGACTTGGGAAAATTGAATTTTTGTCCGACAGCCCGACAACTCTGATGCGAACCACAAAATGGAACGATTGCAAAAACTGAAAAGCAACTTGGGCAAATTGAATGTTTGCCTATGCTGATATTGTGAAATCGATGCTGCATTTGTGAGTGTTGAGATCTCCTTTGATACTGACAAGAGGAGGATCAATATGCTGGACAAACATTTTGTTACCTTTCCAGTGTTCATACATTCAATATCTATGGTGCCATCTCTCTATCCGATCTCAGACTCAGTATCATCATAAAATTTAGTCTGTGGCTCTTACACCTCACTGTAGATGTGTGCCAAGACTACTTATGTGTGTGTGTGTGTGTGTGTGTGTGTGTGTGTGTGTGTGTGTGTGTGTGTGTGCGCGCGCGCGCGCGCGCATGTGCCAAGTGCAATGAGTGAGAAAACAAATACATGGCAATACGTTGTAAACATGTACCCATAATATATCATGGTGCACATGTGCTGTCTCTAATTTTCAATGAAAATATGCACCATATTAAAATATGGCTTAAAATGGTCCGTGATTCACAAGAAGGAAAATGTGTAGCATTCACTGATTCTGTGATGAAGTGGCACAACCACGAGTGTGCTTTTGCAAAGCAGACGTGTTACGCTAGGAGTGTCTGGGAGCCTGCTCCCTTGAATTAAAAAAAGAAAAGAAATGACTACAATTTGTGCAATTCTGGTGCATTTTGTAATAATTTTGAGCACTTAACAGGAAGATACTTTTTAGGATTAGGCCAAAATCTGTGCAATTTTGTGTGTTTCGGCATGATTTAAAGAGATTTTGGGGAGGGAAAACACTTTTCGCTCGGAGGAAAATTTTTTGCCGAAGATGGGAATCTGCCAACAGGTGGAAGATTTTATGTAGATTTTATGACGTATATTTTCATTCAAAACAGTACCCTACTTACTTAGGAGCATAGGCCATCGACGACCCTTCGCCATCGAACTCTGTTCTGGGCTAGTCTTGCCACTCCAGTCCAGTTGGTCCCCTGCTTTACATAGCTCTGCCTCAGTATCCCGCCCCCAGCTGCTGCGAGGAGGGCCTCTCTTCCTTTTCCCCTTAAGGGTTCCATGTCAGGGCTTGGCGTGTGGTGCTGGATGCTGGCTTCCTGAGGGTGTGTCCAATCCAGCCCACTTCCTCCGCAGGATCTGCTTGGCCAGTGGTTCCTGTCCCGCTCGCTCCCATTGCTCTTCGTTTCGGATCTTCTTTGGCCATCGGATGTTGAAGATGCGCCTCAGACTATGGGCCCTATCCTTCACCAAAACAAAAACTGCAACGAAAGCACCAGGAAAACAAAACCATCCACGTACTTCAGTGATGCATGTACCTACAGCCTCTAAGCCACTAGCTACTCATAATAATCCCATTTTTCACAAAAATGCAGTTTTGTCAACAATCATATATATATATATATATATATATATATGCATTTCTCATGACCACGGCCCATTCCAACATCTACGGAGACGAGTGTGTTCTAACTTACATATATATATACTTCCTAGAACGCATCTAGTTTTGAAATGTACAGCATGTTCTGTGTTACTGTTGTTCCATAAGCTGCTGCTGAATCATGTGCTGTAGTTCTCATAGTTTAAGTACTCAGCTTAGGAAATTGTTTTTGTAACAGTTTTGACAGTCTAACTTGCTCCATATTTGCTGACCTGTCACAATCCTCATGTATGCATACGTGTATTATTTTTGTGGTGATAATTTATAAAAGTAATCCTTACAGAATGTAAATCAAGTGAGTATATTTATTTTTTAATGTGCACTACCAGGAGAGGGAAAAAAAATCAGCTGTGGAAATGATCGATCATTAAGTACACTTGCACTAGTAAACCAATTTCTGCTGACTTGGAGCTTTTAACTTTCAAAATTTGAAAACAGGCGGTAAATTGCGTGCAATCACAAGGAGGGAATGCAACTGCAAAATGAGATGTCAATAGTTGTTAGGCAAGTTGTTTATATACTGTTTATAAATTTTTGGTTTGGCAATTGGCCTCGAGTGTCAACCATCAAAGAAACAAAAAGTTTGAAACAAATAAGAAAACCAAAAGTTCCCCCTAAAGTCTGTAGACTGATATTTTTAAAACTTCCACAAAATGCCAGAGCTGCACGCTTGTACTTTAACACCTCATAACTCACAAACCTGAACTGCTTTAAATAATTCAAGCTGTGCAAACCCAACCGCCCACCCCCAGTTGAGTACATTGTACTGTACTGTACATATTCATATTACATATACTGGTGCCCGTACAAAAGTTATCACCCATAATCATGCACAGCAGAGGAAAATAACCCCCATAATTTTACTACATCCCTTGACCTTAGTACTGCTAGTGTGTAGAACTGTACTACGTGTGTTACTACAGTAGAACAAAGAATCAACGCATGGTAGTTGTTTCTATATTGAATATTTATTACATAATTCATATGCTAATTGTGAGTGGACTATCACAGTTTAAAGCTGATGTGTTCACAGTTCCATTAAACATCAATCTATGAGATGAGTCGTGTCATTTTCGTGAGGAGAGAGAGCGAGCGAACAAGGAACAGACAGAGAGAGAAAGAAACAAGGGTGGGTGGGTGTTTTGGGTTTAACGTCCTTTTCCACCACATAGGGTGATATCAAAGACGGGGCAACGATATGAAAAAGCCAGCACAAATATTTGGCCCCAGCCGGGATTGAACTCACGACCCGAGCATTAGAAGTCCAACGCTCTACCATTCGACCACCCCGGCTCCCCAGAAAGAAAGAAGATTATGTTGAGTGTGTGGGTGACTGCGATGAGTACAACCTCAGTGTGCTCTGCAAAGAAAGAAAAACTGCATGTACTAATGTCAGGGCCTGGGCCGCACGACGACACACACATGCTGAGAAACCTGAAACAACTATGGCACCCCCTTATACATATATACAGCCTTCACAAAAAGTTAAGGACCACTTGCAAATATCATTCAACTTTTGTTGTGGTGGCATGCTGGTGTAGTGCTGAACATCGCTGAAACGGCGGCTTATGTAGGCAAACAAATGAGCACAGTTCATAACCGGGGATGCATTCTTTGACCTGCATCTCATTTTTGCCGTGCAGAAAACCCCATGTATCGCTCACTGAACACTGAAACTCGGTCTAGTTTTGCCGAAATTGCAGATTTTCAAACGTGCCAAGCATGCTGTGTGACGCGCACGTGCCATCCACACAGTGGTCGCCATGTTCACAAATTACCCCTTAACCTTGCTACCGAATTTTACGAGAAAAATCTTATTCGTTTATTTTTTCTGATTTATTGAAACTGTCACCCATTATGTTGACTGGTCCTTAACTTTTTGTGAAGACTGTATATATTTGTGTGTGTGTGACCATCCCTAACTCACACACACAACCTCTCTCACTCAGAAACACAACATATAAATATCTAAACAGACACACACACACACACACACACACACTGGAAGCAAAGACATTAGAAAAAATTCTTTTTGTTTGTTCAATGTATTTTCTTCAGTCCCATGAATGCATACCGATACATAAAGTGAGGCAGCAGCACGGAGAATGTTTTTTTTCTCTCTCTCTCAAAATCCTACCTGCACTTTTGCGGCCGAAGTAAATTTACACTTGGAGCACAGTGAACAGACGCTGCATTGCACGCAGGGGTCATTAAAAAATGGCACAACTGGGCGCTCGAGGAAACTATGCAGATTCAGCACACATCTAACCAAATCAAATCACTTTATTATCCACACTGATACACATGATTCAACTAGTGTGTCAAAACACACACACACACACACACACACACACACACACACACACACACACAATGATCTTCCTCCCTGTCATCTCTGCTCTCTGTCTACATCGATCCTCAAGACTTGTCTGCTGCTCTCCCACAACCTTGCCACCGAGCCTGACATAATATACAACATAACTGTTCATAATTTCAAACTTGTCAGTGTTTCAGAGGAAACCTCAGCAAAATTAATGCCTCTGGCGCTCAGTCATAAAAAAAATATATATATATACACTGTATATATATATGGCAGTGACTTAACAACTTTCAAATGAGAATCACAGATCAGCAGATTGTGGGAGGGCCATCGACTAGAAAAAGTATGCTAAGGTTTTCTGGTAAGAACCGTCAGCATTCTGACTAGCTTTGTTGCAACAAAAATGCAAAGGAAACAAAACAGCCTTTTTGAAAAGTTTTAATATTAAAACCAAAAAAGCTCATTTCACCAGGGACCGCATGTAAAAGTCGGGGTTAGGGAGTTTAGCCCCGGGTTAGAGTCTAACCTTGAACTAAACTAGCTCTAGGGTTAAATTTTCTGTTTTTTTGTTTTTGTTTTAAATCAGGAAGCGGGCCAGTTCCAGCAAGGTGCCTGAGCCGTTACAGAAGGAATTTTTTTCTTCCTTTCTTCGCTTCCTTTTTTATTTAATTTTGCTTTTGGGTTTCTCTTGTCCTAGTCTGGGTTAGGCCCGTAGCCGTCGGTTAAATTAACTTCGAGTTTTACATACGGGCCCTGATGTCTTATGGATGGGTTCAAAATAAGAGATTCACCATGAAGGTTTTTGTCATATTATTTTTACCCTGCCAAAAACTCTGAGGCTACAGCAACATGTTGTTATTGCTATCATTGTTATGTGGGGATTATCTCCAGCCATGGTTCATGGTGAGCTTCTATGGTAACCACCACCACTCTCTTGCATCACATTCAGGAATAAAGGAAGTGTGCTTAAAACGGTCATGTGATCTTGGACAGATCTACAGATTACAGGACGGATTTTTTTTTTTTTTTTTTTTTGCTGCCCCAACTCTTTGCCAACTCCAGTGGTGTTCCTCCCAGGTCATGGGTGGAACCCACGGAGGACTCGGAAGCTGGGACAATTTTTATTTTGCATGATGATGGAGATGAGGATGATAGTAAGATGATGCTATGGAGGTCCATGTGGTTTGGGACTGCGGGACAGGGCCGCATTCCGCGCTTCCTGTCATAAATATCCCGGCATTAACCAGGCCCGGGAACTACGGCACCTGCGGTGCCGGCCGTGTAATCATCCACATCATCAGACGTGTCATTTACTCATACTAAGGGAAGCACCCCCAAAGTCGCACCCGTGAAGTGGGTGAAACTCGGCTGTGTGGCAACAGCCTCCCCATCGGGCCCATATCACACCCGCTCTGGGTAGGAGCCGACCTAGGTAGGAAAAATCCCGCTTGCCTCGGCTGGGACTCGAACCCGGGTCTCCCGGTCCATGATCCGAAGTGCTAACCACTACACTACGGGGGCCGGTCAGGACGGAATATTAAAACAGACTTGTCACATCTCTAAATATTTATCTAATGCATACATATGTAACATGTACAACCCGCTGGGTTGTGCATGTTACCAAGCAACTAAAGGGAAACAAATCTGGTTGCCTTGCCGGGTAGGTAAGGGGGATACTCATTAGTTGAAATATTGTGATTTTAGAAATTGTTTTATTATTTCGTTTCATTTTAAATCGTTTCTTTTGTTTAAAGGAGTTTAAAAGAATAAGGGTTTTGTGTTTTTACTTGATTAGAAAAAAATCAATATATGCAAATTAGTTTTCCCAGGAGACACTGCGTTTTTGTCTCGTGCGTTGAGGAAGACTGGTTCACGGTTGTGTTGTTTTCGAGTTTGTGGGTGCCAATCAGTGCCCCTCTGGAGCTGAAGTTGACTTTGAAGTTGAATTTGAATTGTGGAGTTGATTGTGATTTTCTGATCCTGAAGTTGCAATTCTGACTCTGAAGTTGAATAAACACTACCAGAAAGATTATCTTTGTGTGCCCTTTTCCTGAGCCAAAAAAAGTGGTTACACAAATTGGGGGCTCGTCCAGGATTCCAATCGTCGCTTCACGCTCGTCGAATCATCATTATCATGCCAACAGGGGTCGAGGCAGCCTTGTCCCAGCAGAGTGGTGGTGGGGCTTCGCAGTCTCCACAAGTTTCTTCCACGATGAACTCTATGCCACACTTTTCCTCGCTGGGGAGAGGGAGACTGTTCGGCAACAACACTAGTCCGATGGTGGTGAAGGTGAATTTGAATTCCCCTCGACTGGGAGTGTTCACAGGACTGCCTCCTGCAGGAGGTGAGGAGATTTCCTGGCAGGAATGGCTGCACAGGGCGGAGCAACTCATAAGGGAAGAGGAAGAAGAGGATGCCTTAAAGAGTATTCAATCAAGCCTCCGTGGGTTGGCCCGGGCTCAGACTCGGGAGTGTACCACGTGTCATTCGGTCTTGGCAACACTGAAGCCTCTGTATGGCAATATCATCACTAGAGAGGACCGGTACATGCAGGTTATGACACTCCGGCCAGCCAGTGGAGAGACTGCAGCCGACTTTTTCCTGCGGCTGTGGAGCCGGATGACCGAGTTGAACACTGATGCTGCATTTACTGAAATTGACATAGCAAGGAAAGTCTATCATTTGTTCACGTCTGCAGTGCAGCAGAATTCACCCCTGCTTGCGCTGGAGCTTCGCCAGATTTGGGGGAGGTTCTAAAGAAGATTCGAGAGCTGCAGAGTGCCACTACAATTGGTGCAAGATGCCAGAGTCATGTAGTTTCTACGGACAGTGGTGCACCTGTCATAGATTATGACAAGCTGGCTGATATGGTGGCGGCACGCCTACAGGGGCAAGTTCATGCCAAGGAGAGCACTCGACCCAAGCCCAAGGGACCTTGTTATAACTGTGGGGTCGTTGGTGATCACTACAAGCGGGATTGTCCAAATCCACGGAACCTTGAGAGGGTGAGAGCAGAGAAAAGCAAGTTAAACCGGAAGTAGTCGGTGATGAGGGGCAATCATCGACTCCGACTCCTCATCCTGCCCCGCTCGTTCGTCTGAGACGGCCGTACCGGCTCGAGATCCCACCGACACAGACGGTTACGGTTTCAGGTATGGTGTCTGGAGGATCTGCAGAAGCAGTACTGCCACGTCCATCTGATGCGCTTCCTGATGGATTGGAGATCACATCAGCGTCTATTTCAGGAGGACAGTGTGACATCACTCTGAGAAATTCAGGGAGAAAGACTGTGGTGCTTAATTCACAAGTTGTTCTAGCTGAACTTTGTGGATCGGACACAGTGACTGCCCTTGTGGGTCGGGTTTGCTCGTCGACTATTGACATTCAGGGAGTGTCTACTTCATGCCTGAGAGACAGTGGTTCGCAGGTTTCAACAGTGTCTGAAACTTTTTACAACACTCACCTGTCTGATGTACCCTTGGAAAAACTTGACACACTATTGACTGTAAAAGGGGCTGGGGGGCATTCTGTACCGTACTTGGGGTATGTTCGTGTTGCTGTCACGTTGCCTGATGATGCAGTGGGTGTGGGAGGGACAGTTAACACTTTATTTTTGGTTTGCCCTGACACAGCATTTTCTGGGAAGGTTCCCATTCTCATTGGCACAAATGCTTTAAGGCTTTTTGCAGAGGGTTGTGAGCAGAGAGTAGGGAAGCATTTTCGTACAGTGCTCCCGTTGTCAGCAGGAATGGCTTTCATGTACACTGACCTAGACCAAGGTGATGAGGGATGTTTGGGGTCAGTGAAGTTGAGAACTCAAAAGATTGTCATTCCTGCAGGAGATGTTGTAGAAGTACGTGGGATGACTCGTATGTCTGTCCCACCCACTCGTACCTCTGTGTTGGTCCAGGAACCTGTCAAACATGCATTACCAGAGGGACTAGAGGTGGTTGGGTGCAAAGTTCCAGTGGGCAGCTTACCCAGGGTGAAAGTGCTTCTTAGGAACAACTCAGATGAAGACATTGTTCTTAGAAAGAACAGGGTGATTGCTGACATTTGTGTCATTGATGCAGAGTATGATCTTGATGCAGTTTGTGCTACTTTGTTGTCTGATGAAGATCATGATGATATGAATGATGATGTACATGCTCATGTTCACTCTGTCTCTACTGACGAGGGCTCTGACATTGCATTCCAGTTCGGGGAAGGCATCTCAGAAGAGCGGAAAGCAGGTTTTGCTGAAACTCCGCTCTTATGGTGATGTTTTCACACGATCGGCAACATAAAACTTGATTCAAACGTTTCTTTCAGGCAGAGAGCCAGACCACTCCATCCCAAAGATTTTGAGGATTGTCGTAGACATATTCAAGGGTTGCTCAATGCCAACATCATTCAGCCTTCCACATCACCGTATGCTTCTGCCATTGTACTGTGCAGAAAAAGAAATGGAAAACTAAGGATGTGTTGTGACTATCGCATCCTCAACTCGCACACGGTGCGTGACTCGTATTGTGTACCCAAAGTAGAAGATCTCATTTTGTCACTGAGTGGTGCACGTTTTTTCACAAGCCTTGATCTTTGTAAAGCATATTTCCATGTACCCATGTCTGACGCAGCGAAGAAGCTGTCTGCTTTTGTTACGCCGTTCGGTGTATTTGAGTGGAACAGAATGAGTCAAGGGCTCTGTAATGCACCAAGTCATTTTCAGAGAATCGTGGAATCAGTGTTCAGGGATATGAATCTGGTTGAGCTGATCATATTTTTGGATGATTAACTGCTTTACGGGAAAACACTTGAAGAACTTGAAACCAGAACACTGAAAGTGCTTGATAGAATGAGGCAGTTCAATCTGAAGTTGGACCCTCAAAAGTGTGTTTTTGGAGCCACACAGATCTATCATTTAGGGTTCATTTTTTCAGAGGGCGAGGTTTGTCCTGATCCCCAGAAGGTGTCAGCTTTGGCCGATTGGCCCAAACCTGTCACAGTTCGCGATGTCAAACGAGTGGATGACTTACTTTGACTTATGCCTCTGGCTCCGCTCGGGAGCAAAGGGCCACAACAGCACTCCTCCAACGGACACGGTTTTGGGAGAGCCTCTTCAGCTCAGCCCATGTCATTCCGGCTGCCTTCACTTCAGCGTCCGTGCTTCTCCTCCACGAGTGGTTGGGTTTGGAAATTTCTACTCAAGGTTCATCCCCCACTTTGCCAGTATTGTGAAGCCTCTGAATGATCTTACAGCAGGCTACGTCCCAAGGAAGGGACACAAGGGGAAAAAGGGAACTAGTTCAGCTCTCAGTCTCTCTTCAGACATATCACACTTGTGGGAAGAAACACTTGATCATGCTTTTGAGTCATTGAAGCAGGCCCTAGTCGGTGATCTGGTCATAGGCATTGCTGGCAGGAACAAGAAGTTTTTTTCTTCACTGTGACGCCAGTGGTACGGGCCTGGGGGCTGTACTTTATCAAGAAGTAGAGGGACAGTTAAAGGTCATTGCTTATGCTAGCAGAGGACTCAATCGTTCGGAGCAGAACTACCCTGCCCATAAGAGGGAATTTTTGGCATTGAAGTGGGCCATGAGTGACAAGTTTCGGGACTACCTGCTAGGTTCGGAGGTGATCGTTGTCACTGACAACAATCCCTTGTGCTATGTACTGAAGAACGCAAAGTTGGATGCCATCGGTCATCGTTGGCTGGCATCATTGTCAATGTTTGATTTTCAGTTGAGGTACAAAAAAGGGTAGCAGTCATGTAGACGCAGATGCCTTGTCTAGGATCCCGCACCATTCTCCTGAGGAAGATGAAGAGTATGTGAAATCGCTGGAGAAGGTGTTATTGATTGAGAAGGCCAAAGTGTTTGATGATACTGGTAAATCAGACTTCTCATCAGTTTCAGTTTGTGTGCCCTTTTCCTGAGCCAAAAAAGTGGTTACACATAAATTCACAGTGTCATAACAATGAGAGAACAAAACAAAACAAAAAACAAAAAAAAAACAGCAGCAACCAAACAAAAAAAAACCAAACGGGTGGGTGTGTGTGTGTGTGTGTGTGTTTGCACATCTGAATGCATGAATTGCTGCTGGAAAAAAAAAAACAAACACACATTACACGGCTTGATCGAGAGGAAGAGGGTGGATGGGTGTTGGGATGTTTATAAATGTCCTTTTCCACCACACACATGGGTGATATCAAAGACGGGGCAATGAGGAAAGGCCAGCCCAAGTGTTCGGCCCCAGCCACGATTCGAGCTCACGGCCCCAGCATCGAAAGTCCCAACGCTTTACCATTCGGCCATCCCAGCTCCCCCGATCAAGAGGAAGAGTGTAGGTTCTCTTCCTGCCCAGCACCTGAATTTCCTCCATGTTTGTGACGTAGGTGCTTTTCAAACCAAAACAAGCGATCAAACAGCGCTCCGCACTCTTTGCACTGAATGGGTTTCTTTGCTGTGTGTTGACGCATATGTGTTCTTAGGTAGTTTTCTGTGCTGAAATGTGTCTTGCAGACTACACACTCAAACGGTCTCTCACCATTATGTATGGCTCTGTGCTTCCACAAATTACCAAGATACCTGAACTTCGCCCCGCACTCTTTGCACTCCAGCGTTTTCTGTGCCTTTTTCTGTTTACTCTTGTGTCTTTCTAGACCTCCAGGAGAATTGAAAGCTGCTCCGCATTCTTCACATTTATACGGTTTCTCCCCTGCGTGTAAGAGCATGTGAACCTTCAAGCTGTTGACGGACTGGAAAGACACTCGGCACTCCTCGCACCGCGTATTAGGCCCTCCTCCCCCACCATGTTTCGCTCTCATGTGTTTGTGGTAGCTAACACTATGGCTGAACGACGCTCCGCACTCTTTACATTTGAATCGCATTTCCCCTGTGTGCGCTCGCTTGTGGTCCTTTAGCTGACCGGACTGCCTGAAACACACCCCACATTCCTGGCATTCAAACGGTTTCTCCTGCGAGTGTACGATCATGTGTGTCTTTAGAGTACGAGGATCGCGGAACGACGCGCCGCACTCCTCACAAACAAAGGGTCTATCTCCTGTGTGTGTGTACATGTGCATCTTCAAACTATACGCCCTCATAAATGCGGTCCCACATTCGCTGCACTTATGCCGCCTCGTCCTGGTCTTTTTCGGTGGTGCTTGGGATGACTCAACAACAGCTTGACTCTCCCTGGTGTGCTGTCTGCCCAAGCTTGACGAATGACTCTGGCTTTCAGTGGAAGACCTACCATCATCCGTGCACATCACAGATGGATTATTATCAGGTTCTCTGGCGGTATCATCACTGCAAGTTTCATTAAAAACAGACGCCCCATTCACACTTCCTATTTCCATCTCTGCATTACACGGCTCTGTCTTGATTTGAAATGGCGTACAACTGTCAGCTGTCTTGCCAGCATCCGCTCCAGTGTTAAATCCACACCCTTCGCTGCTGCCATGAGGTGACGGCGATCTGTCTGGCCTGACACCACGTTTATCCAGGCCTGGTTTCACCCCAAGGTCCAAACTGGCACGTCCTAAGAGAGTCCCCAGGGTGGCCGCCTCATCTGGCTCAACCTTGATGTGTGCTCTGTCCCGTTCTGGAAAATAATAATAATAATTTTATTTATAAAGCGAATATTCATATAAAAGTACATGCTCTAAGCGCTAAAATGGTCGGGCTGTCCCGCTGTACTCTTCTCTCTGTAAGGAAAACAATAGAATAAATGACAATCTTGCTGTAACTGTTACGAGGGGAGCCGGGGTGGCCGAATGGTGGAGCTTTGGACTTCTAATGCTCGGGTCGTGAGTTCGTATCCCGGTTGGGGCCAAATATTTGTGTGCTGGCTTTTTGATCACTGCCCCATTTTTGATATCACCCGTATGTGGCGGAAAAGGACGTTAACCACCCCCCCCCCCCCCAAACAAAACCCCAGGCCTTAAAATGATCCATGATTCCAAAGAAGTGTGTATCATTTATCATGAAGTGGTAAAGGCAAGAGTGTGAATCTACAAAGCTGATGCATTATGCTAGGGGTGTCCAAGGGCCTGCTCCCCCAACTTTTTTCTTTTTTTTTTCAATTAGACTAAAATCTGTGCAGTTTGATGCTTTTTTTTGTGCACTTTACTTTGGAGACAAACTTTGAGAATTAGACTAAAATCTGTGCAATTTGATGCTTTTTGGGATGATTTTAAGTGCTTTAGAGGAGGAAACACACTTTCTGAGTGGAGGAGAGGGGTGGGTGGGTGTTTGGGACTTTGTCACATTCCACCACGCAAGGGTGATCTGATGGGAGGAAGCTTTTTAGCCAAAGGTGGAAATCCGCCAAAAGGTAGAAGACGTTAAGCCCTGCATGCCATTCTTACAGTGACCAGCAGGAGAAAATCAAAAGAAAACAACAAAAACCCAACATACCATTTGCTTCTGTTGCTGCAGTAGTGTTCTGGTTTACTGGTCTGGAACTATGTCCCAAAAGAGCCCTGAGTGTGACTGTCCTGTTTGGCACCATACTGATTGGTACTCTGTCCGGTTCTGGCACCATCTTGATTGGTACTCTGTCCGGTTCTGGCACCATCTTGATTGGTACTCTGTCCGGTTCTGGCACCATCTTGATTGGTAGTCTGCCCTGTTCAGGCTCCACCTTGATTGGTACTGCGTCCGGTTCTGGAACAGTAGTGCTGTTTTGGCTGGCTCTTCCGCCGTTGACGAAAAACACAGGGGTCGAAGTGTCGTCCCACTCACTCTCGTCCTGCAAACTGTCTACGTCTGTAGCAGAATTACTGTCCTGGTCCTCTGTTCTATCTGCAAGGACAACAACAACAGAATGACATATGTATCCTGCAGTCATAAATTTGTGAGTGTGAGTCAGGTGAGTGACCTACACTTGAACTCAGCAAGGAAACCATGATACGGATGCTGCACGAACTTCAAGACAGACAGAGGGGCAGACAATGGAGGTTGGCAATGGATGGTTGTTTTGCGGTTTAACGCCCTTTCCCACCAAATGAGGGTGAAATCAAAGATGGGACTCACTTTCTTACAGCACCAGGATGTGAAAAAGAAACACACACACACACACACACACACACACACACACTCAAATTCATACTTCTGCCAGTATGCAGTGAAGCATCTAGATACGACAGGCAGACAGACACCACAAGACATCCACTGGATGGGGAATTGCAAAACGTTCTGAAACTTTACCCATACTGAGGTCTTCTTCCTCTGCTACATCAGTTTCAATCATAGAAAAGTTGGCCCCGTTACTAGTGTTAGATCTGGAAAAACAAAGACACAAACTTGATTACTGCTAGAGATCAAGATTTGTCTGGGCTGCAGTTAGACAATTTACAGTACTCTGTACTTCGATGACCATGGGTGCTAAGAACATTTAGATCAAAGCTTTATTTATTTATTTGATTTATACTCTTTATTGTCCCCTCCGCCTGGGGGAATAGGTTGGGGGGGGGGGGGGAGCATGCATGGTGTGATTATTTTCCAAACCATGGCCCCTCCCGTTTGGATCATGGGATCTTTCACACGCACACTTGGTATTGTGCATGCATACATGTGTGTATACATGAGGGTGAGACAGGCACCATGAACAAGCCTGCACATCATTTTGTCTCAATCTGGAAACCAAAAGGAAAAATAACAACCAAATTCCTGTCCATGTGTGCAAGATGGCGAAGCAGCAGCACTGTTATTATTATTATGTTATTATGCTGCTGTATTCGCCGTACTACCTTGTGTGTATGTTCACAGGTGGAGGCTATATACATATTTAGGCATCTGGCCTTTTGCCACCGCCTGAATACTACTGTTTCGTGTAAACTGGCCAGCGGAATAAAACCATGTTTAAACCAAATTCCTGTCCACCAAGGACGTCACCTCCGAAGCTAAAAAAGCATATTGCGATGCTGTTTTTCTGTTTGTTGGCCTGAGAAGCACTTCACCCACATTCTGGGGTCCTACTAATTACCGAAAACAACCGAAAACAACCGAAAACAACTCTTAAAACGCGTAGAACGCAGTTAAACATAGAAATAACAACACACAAACATGATTAAAGGTGAAAAAGAGACATTAAACTAGTTTAAAGGAATAAAGTACTTATTCACTCCAAGACAACACGACGAAATGAACGTGTCTCCCAAGGGAAGCGACTCTGGTCCGGACTGGTTATTTTCTGCAATATCACCTTTTTTTCCTTTTAGCTTTTTTTAAGGCCACTTTTTTCACCGTTGATCATGTTTGTGTGTTGTTATTTCTATGTTTGAACCGCGTTCTATCCATATTAAGAGTTGTTTTCGGTTGTTTTCGGTCGTTTCGTTGTTTTCGGTAATTAGTAGGACCGCACATTCTGTTATCTAAACACATCAGATTCTGGTGACAAAACTGGTCAGTTCGCAGTGTTGTGAATGACGCGACAGTGATGCATACCTGGCATGTTCTGTAAAAGATGAAGATGAAGAGGAAGGCGCCAGCTCATCAGTCCAGGACCCTTTATGGCTTGCTTTAAATGCAAAATACCTGCAGTTTAATATGAATTATTTTGAAACACAATGTTAAAAGATGCATACATTGGATATATTAGGGCCACAAAATGTCATCAAAACGTGCGTGGCGGAAAGCATCATGCTTTTCCTGGCGCTCGGTTTGTTTGTCCGCCGGCAGCCGGCAGGTATTGCTACTGTCGTTGACCAGTACGGCACAATATGTGCCATGTGATATGCACAGTAAAACAGCTCTATAACTTAACTGCAGCTTTTAACACTGAAGAAATCAGCCATAAATACCGGTAAACCTAAAGCTACTTTTTCACCCTGCGATCACCCACTTGTAATACTGCTACTCGGATATATATATGCACAGTAGCAAGCATACATGCAACCACAGCGCAAGACCTGCTCCAAGTCTAACCATCCCTTGACCCGAGCACAGGCCTGAGGTGCCTGTATTCGGGTGATCAAGATGAACAATCACCTTGTAAACATCAATCCCTCCCATTTTTACCACGCGCAACTCTTTAGTGGAAGACAGTGCTACAGTACCATAATGATCTATGCACCCGATCGCCATCACATAATGAAAAGTCAGGTATTCAGATGAATTTTTCACAAGGACGACGACCATAGTCGCTATTCCTTCCAAACTGTCGGTTTAGCGGTAAATACGTACGTGTCTAACAGAATCGTCGCGAGTTGTGCGTCCCCGCGACACCCCCCAGGCAATTCCAAGTCCCTTGCAAGTCGCTTCCAGCGCACAATCTCTTTACCAAGAAATACGCGAGATCTGGAGTACTCGCGTTTCGCCTCGCGTCTTATAAACTCACGGTCGGCAGGGGATGGTTTGACAGGTTTTGGTGGTGGAGGTACTACAGTTTTAGGAGTCATTCGCCTCAGCAAATCTTTGGTCGCTTTCGACGCCATCATGGACAACACTCACAATTTGTCATCATTTCTTGTGTAAACCAACTCAACTCGGCCCACATCTGTGGTCAGTTCAGCCAAAAGCAAAGTCAAGTCGGCCAACTGCACACTGCCATAAGGCATAACACACAAGTATAACATGCACGCACGTGTACACACACACACCAACGAAAGAGAGCAAAACAGAAACAACTCTTTCACATCATCCTGATGGGTTATTTGTGATTATTTTTACTTTCATTTCTTGCATTTGAATTTCCTTCAAACAAAATATGTATAACCACTGACAGCACTTAGAACATCATTACATGTAATTTTAGTCCAATTTACAATACCCTGCATATATACATGCATGCAATATGTAGTCGGACAGGTTGAAAAGCACAACTTTCACCAACACTGACACAAATGAGAAGAGTGAGAGACTGAAACAGAAGTTTATTTTAAAATTCAGCATGTCAGTGGTGTACCAAGTCTAGCGCTCGGTATAAAGCCTGGCCAACATGGATTAACACCAAATACCATGTGTATGCTTCTAAGCACCAGAGAAACCGGAGTTCCCGGAGGAAAACTCTGAAACCAGGCACCTTCTGCATAGCTTTACAGGATTCATGGTAACATCATGTAACTTTGTACCATAACCTATATAGTCTTCACAGTTCTGCTTTTAATGACATGATAAAAACACACAACTATATAGGAGGCTCATTATAATTTATTACATTACTACAAATCATGCCCAAAACAAAATTAATACAGTTAAAAAACAATATCAGTTGTGTTCAAGATGTTTCATTGCAATTAGGTTCAAGAGTAAAACCTTGAAAATGGCCGATTAAAACTTTCCAATAATACACAAAACACGACAGATGACATAAGTTAAAATCACTGATGTGAAATACTGGCAATAAACATACAAATGAGAAAAATAATGAACTTTAAAAATAAAAACCACACACCACATCACACACACACTAAAAACAATTTCAGATACTCTAGACACCAGTACTAATTCAGATCATTGATGAGAATCTAAGAGTACATATGTAAAGGCAAGTCTGGAAATTTACAAATACAATTTAAAAAGTAACATAAAAAATAAAATAAAAGTTAATAATAAAAGATGCACATGCACACACACACCCACACCCACACACACACCCACAGTAAATCAACTGATAATCATAAGTTTTCACATTTAAAATGCACCCCCACAAACACATCCATTTAAAACATTCTTTTTGAATGTAAAATTTGAAAATAAAGCATGAATATAAACACAAACACAAAAAAAATGAAAAGTAAAAAAGCACCAAAACACTCTTTTTTTGTTTTGAAATAAGAAAAATCAATAATTTCTAAAATGTATAATGTATAAGAAACACGCCTCCCACACACACATTAATTTTTTCCAATTTTAAACTTTAAAATTATCTTTAAAAAAACTGCACAAACTCACACAATTCAAAAATTAATACCAGGAATGTGATTTTTTAAAAACTTGAAATGTAAAACCACACAAATTTTAAACTTAACTCTTTCAAATGTCCAGAGAAACAACAAACACGTGCCAACAGACAAAATTTGGCCCAAAAATGGTACCTGTTAAGCTTAAAAAGATCATGGATGGCTAGCCAATGATGTAGAAACTGAAAAAGAAATCCAACTAAATAAATTTGACAGACCACCCTCAATAGAATGCACATCTGGTGAGTATGGCAGTAGTTGAAACTGTGCACATGTACAATGCATACCATTGTCAAAAACCAGCAGTTCTGTATAGCTGTGACAGCCAACAAAGACACAGGTTTGGTGAAAAAAAGAAAGAGAAAGGAAAACGGAAAAGATTTAAAAACTAAAGACATTGTTTTGATGATGTCCCAGCATAAGTTCTGGTATTTAAAAAAAAAAGACACATGCATGCGCCTGTGCACATAACAGCGATTGTCAAATGTGTCAGGACCTTGGTAGCCATTCGGGCTACCACCCTGAACAAAACTGGTTGCCCGAAAAAAATTCTGGACGCCGGAGTGGCTGCTAGGTTCTGATTCATCTTAGAATTCCTTCTCGCCATTCGGGCTACCGCTACCGGAGCTTTCACTCGCCCGACGGTAAATTTGGTAGCGAAAGCGAGCGGGCGAGCGCATTTGACGATCACTGACATAAACACACACACACATTAAAAACAATTAAAACCTCACACTAAAACCTAAAATGTGCATACAAACACATTCATACATGAATAAAATTTACAATAAGCCAAATCTAAAATGCATGCAAAAAATCGTTTTAAAATTCAAAAGAAAAACTAGAATAAAATTTTTAAAAAACGCCCACACACTAAAACAAACTAAAACAGACATTAAATTAAAATTATAACACACACATACATAAAACAATTAAAATTCAAAAGGAAACGTACCTACACTTTTTTCTTAAAACCGCCCACAGAAAATTTAATAGGAACAAATGACATTAGCTTAGGCCACTGATTACATCAAGCATAAGACCTAGGTCTTATATTCACAACTAAAATAAATGCACAAACATGTGGGGGGAAAAAAACCAGTAAAAATAAAAACTAACACACACGCACACACACTAAAATAAAACATTTAAAATGTGGACATTAAAAAATGCCAACAGAAACAACAAAGACATACACACCATTTGCAGAACCGGCACTGTGACCACCACTGATGGTTGATAGTGAAAAAAGTCAGAAATAAGACTTCCAGAAACAAAAACACCACACTTATACATGTACGTATCATGTGAACACGATATTGATCGGACAATGATGGCACTGTATTTTTGATATACACTGTTCTCTGCATTAAGAAAAAGGAAACCAAACGAAACCAATACTAAAACAAACAAAACAGAAAAAGAAAAAAAAAAGAAAAGCAAAATTAAAGACACATGCATGCGCCTGCGTACACACACACGCAAAGAGAGGGGGGGGGGTAAACTCAGGTAAATGCAAATAGAGTCAGAGGAGTGGAACATTTCCTCTGTGAACAACTCAACAGAACATCTTAAACAGCCTTTAGACACAGACCCTGAGCGTGTTTCACACTCAAGTATCCCATCAGTCCACCTATCAAAACATGACTTAAATGCTGCACAAAATATACAATATTTTGTTTTCAGTCATGTAGAACCTTGCCAAGTCTGGAAATTCATCAGATGGGGAACCCTTGCCTTGGGGGTATTTGGATATCAAAGAATGGAATACATAGCGTACTAGTATGATAAAGGGTAATAAACAGGACACAATGCAGCCAGACAGATATAGGTGTAGGCCGTTTCGTTAGGTGGATTGTCCATGTGGTGTAGTGATATTGACAGGTGACGAGGATGTGGCCCTGCAGAAGTTCAGCTGCTGACGCCTTGGACGCCAGCGAACAGGCCGTGCAAGCGAATGACGCCGAAGCCAAGTGTGCATGCAAACGGCGCACACCTCGCGCTCACGCGAGGCGTATGATGCGAGACAGCCTTCGCTGCTTGCTTCATGGTGCTGACGCCGACGCTCGTGTGCATCGGGCCTAAAGACTGGTGCACTTTATCCAGGCACTTGTTTTGGTCCAAGCAGAAGGGAGGGCTGGATCCATGCTCTCCACACTTTCTGTATAATCTGCTTGTTGTCGAACGCTGATGTAGGGCAGGTATTTCTGAGAGAAAAAATAAATACCCAATGAAGTACAGATAATAACCAACATTTCAAAGGCAACAATGGCATAGTCACAACATCATACAGAAGTCTCTTTTGTATACATCTAAACCAGACTTGAATGAAAGTACAGCATAAGCAAGGAAAACTTTGTATCATGCAGTGTAGAACATGCCTACCGTGTAATCAGTTGATCCTGCTGGTCTTCAAGATGGGACTGTAGATATATATGGTTCTGCTGGCTGTTTCCATCCACCGGTTGTCGATGCTGGAACTGACTGCATAGTAGCCAGTAAAAAGCGGGATGCAATCTGTGTCCGCATGTGGTCACCTGCTGTGGCGGGGTTGAGATAAACGTAGAGTTCAATCCATCTCCTTTGGACTCTGCCTCTCCAGAATGGTCCATTTGCCTGCAAAACAAATGACAAATTAATCTGAGTCATTTCACACAGTCAAACATCAACCACCACAAAAGCCTGAATTTAAAAAAAACAACAACAACAAAACAAAAACTACTAAATGATAACACTTCTAAAGCTAGTGAGATACAACTGGGAAAAATGGCCATTGAATATGGTAAATACTGTACCTGTATGGTGACCGTTCTCCAGATGCTGTGTTGCAGCTGGTGTCCAATGGTGTCCGTCTGTTGTCTTCCATCTGTCCGGCTCTGACCCAAGGTAGTGTGGCTGTCGGTGTCTGTAATATTATAGATGAAAGAAAGAAAGTTCGTGAACACTGATTTGCATACACTTTTGAAAATTTACAACTGACTGAGTCAAGAGAAAACCTTCTAGCAGTTAAAGTCAAAGTAAACGCATGCAATTTGAACATTTGTACACATAAACCGGTAAGTTGCATAAACAAGGAAGAGGAGCATGCGAAAAGTTTCTGTACTTACAGGTCGCAGCACGTCGTCCACTGACATCCATCGCAATCGTCCAGAGGTGCACGCCATCCAGAGGGGCACATCATCCAGAGGGGGCACATCATCCAGAGGGGGCACATCATCCAGAGGGACACATCGTCCAGAGGGGGCACATCATCCAGAGGGACACATCATCCAGAGAGGCACATCGTCCAGAGGGGGCACATCATCCAGAGAGGCACATCATCCAGAGGGGCACATCATCCAGAGGGGGCACATCATCCAGAGGGGCACATCATCCAGAGGGGGCACATCATCCAGAGGGGCACATCATCCAGAGGGGCACATCATCCAGAGAGGCACATCATCCAGAGGGGCACATCATCCAGAGGGACACATCATCCAGAGGGGCACATCGTCCTGAGGGGCATATCTCCCTGCGCTGCTGCATCCTCTTTCCAAGGTGCGGTGCTGCAATTGAGACTGAAGAAAAGTGCTGAAGTCAAGTCAAATCAATAATCTGACAGGCATGCACAAACATCCTAACCCCTCCCCCTTCCCTTCTACACACCTCTCCCCCCCCCCCACCCCCTCCAACCACCAACCTACTCTACAAACTACCAAACAAAATAAACCATCGGTGTGAAGGGTGATCCGGTCCATCTCCTTGGTCTGCTCCATCTCCTTGGGCTGCTCCATCCTCTCTTTTGGGGTCTGGTCCTGACCTGCAACTGAGACTAAAGAAGAGTGCTGAATTCAAGTTGAAACAATCATCTAACATACACACAAAAGCATCCTATTCATTCTCACACACAGTCACAAACTTTCACACTCCACTCAGTCATCTAAATCCTGACCCCTCCCCCACCCACCTAACCCTCTACCTAGCCCAGGACCCGCTAACCTTATCCCCAGCCTATGCTAGTCTACACAAAAGAGAAAAACACAAAATGATACTGGCCTTTTTTCTTTTTTTGTCGGTGTGAAGGGTGATCTGGTCCATCATCCTGGGCTGCTCCGTCTCCTTGGGCTGGTCCGTCTCCTTGGGCTGGTCCGTCTCCTTGGGCTGGTCCGTCTCCTTGGGCTGGTTCGTCTCCATAGGCTGGTCTGTCTCCATAGGCTGGTCCGTCTCCTTGGTCTGGTCCGTCTCCTTGGGCTGGTTCGTCTCCTTGGGCTGGTCCGTCTCCATAGGCTGGTCTGTCTCCATAGGCTGGTCCGTCTCCTTGGGCTGATCCCGTCTCCTTGGGCTGGTCCGTCTCCATAGGCTGGTCTGTCTCCATAGGCTGGTCCGTCTCCTTGGGCTGATCCCGTCTCCTTGGGCTGGTCCGTCTCCATAGGCTGGTCTGTCTCCATAGGCTGGTCCGTCTCCTTGGGCTGCTCCGTCTTCTCTTCTGGGGCCCAGTCCTGACCTGCAACTAAAACTAAAGAAGAGTGCTGAATTCAAGTTGAACTAATAATCTAATTATACATGCATAAACATCCTAATCATTCTCACACACAGTCACAAACTTTCACACGCCATTCAGTCATCTAAATCCTAACCCCTCCCCCCACCCACCTAACCCTCTACCTACCCCAGGACCCGCTAACCTTCTCCCCAGCCTATGCTAGTCTACACGAAGAAGAAAAACGCAAAATGATACTGGCCTTTTTTTTGTCAGTGTGAAGGGTGATCTGGTCCATCATCCTGGGCTGGTCCGTCTCCTTGGGCTGGTTCATCTCCTTGGGCTGGTCCGTCTCCTTGGGCTGGTTCGTCTCCTTGGGCTGGTCCGTCTCCTTGGGCTGGTTCGTCTCCTGGGGCTGCTCCGTCTCCTTGGGCTGGTTTGTCTCCGTGGGCTGGTCCGTCTCCTTGGGCTGATCCCGTCTCCTTGGGCTGGTCCATCTCCTCGGGCTGCTCCGTCTCCTTGGACTGGTCCGTCTCTTTGGGCTGGTCCGTCCTCTCTTCGGGGGTCCAATCCTGACCTGCAACTAAAACTAAAGCAGAGTGCTGAATTCAAGTTGAACTAATAATCTAATTATACATGCAAGAACATCCTAATCATTCTCACACACAGTCACAAACTTTCACTCTCCATTCGGTCGTCTAAATCCTAATCCCTCCCCCCCACCCACCTAACCCTCTACCTACCCCAGGACCCGCTAACCTTCACCCCAACCTAAAACTAGTCTACACAAAAGTAAAATGATCAAAATGATACTGGCCTTTGTTAACGATGTGAAGGGTGATCTGGTCCATCTTCTGGGGGCTGGTCCGTCTCCTGGGGCTGGTCCTCTCCTGGGGCTGCGCTGTCCTCTTGCCATGGATCCAGAGGGCTAGGGTAAACCTGGGGCTAACCCAACCCTGAGCTGCAACTTTGACTTAGAAAGACTGATTAGTTCCAGTCGAATGTGTTACAAAAAAACATGAAAAAACATCCTAGGCATACTCACACACGTTCAACCGCTCTTTCACTCTCCATTCAAGCAGCTAAATCCTATCACCTCCCCCTTCCCACCTACACCCCCTCTACCCAACCCTCCCCCCTCCCCCACCACCAACCTACTCTACAAACTAAACAAAAAAATGCACCCATGAAGAAAACGACCACTGACCTTGTTATCGATGTGAAGGGTGATCTGGTCCATCTTCTGGGGGCGGGTCCATCTCCTGGGGCTGGTCCATCTCCTTGGGCTGCGCTGTCCTCTTGCCATGGATCCAGAGTGCTAGGGTTAACCTGGGGCTAACCCAACCCTCTGAGCTGCAACTTTGACTTAGAAAGACTGATTAGTTCCAATCGAATGTGTTAACAAAAAAACATGCAAAAACATCCTAAGCATACTCACACACATTCAACCGCTCTTTCACTCTCCATTCAAGCAACTGAATCCTATCACCTCCCCCTTCCCACCTACACCCCCTCTACCCAACCCTCCCCCCTCCCCCACCACCAACCTACTCTACAAACTAGGAAAAAAATGCACCCATGAAGAAAACGACCACTGACCTTGCTCAGCTGACCCTTACCCTGCAGTACAGGGAGTTTACCGATGGTCCAATCAGACGTCAACCTGGGCTCAGCAAAGGCAGAAGGCCACGCCAGCTCCTGACCTCCCAACGTCTCGGTGATTCTCTTGCGGAAACTCAGAGTGCTGGTTCCTCGATCCTCACCTACAACGACGCCCCGTGCTGAAGGCTGCCATCTGGAAAATAGGTGTAAAAAAAAACCGTTATGGTTCTGTCTTGTAAATTTCTAAATCAGTGAGTTACAAATCACTAATAACGACGGTTACCAAAAACGGCAACAAATGGATATGCAAAACTGACTGCTCCAGATTTCTACGTCTGAAGTGCGGTTTCCTATACGTCTCGGCTTCACTGAGAACATTCCACAGTTTGATTTTTTTGCCTCTGGTTTCAGTCTTGTCGTCAAAAACAAACTCTACTGGTAGTACCAAAAACAAAAATAAGCAACCCTGCAATCGCTGGTAATTTGATGGCCGATACTGAAGTGTTAAACTACTGTTAAATGACATGACTGAACAATAAATGGCGTGATGACTGATTAAGTTTCCGTTGACATAGAACTGAAAGCTGTTGGTTCATTTTTTTTTCCCCCAAGATTTGTCACAGCCCCGGGTCAGCGTACACCTTACCCTCTCAGACACCACGGCTCACTGAAGTGAGTGACCCTCCGGCAGGTAGTTCACTCTGGCAAAGGACGGATGGGTGAGTCCATTTATGTTCACGCAGGGTGACCAGGTCTTGTACCCTGAAGAAGCCGGCGGTTGCTTTCACAACAAACCCGCCCTATAGATATGTCAGTTTTGAAAATGAAATTGCAGTAGAAACTGTGCTGTTTGAAACTTTGACTAGCAGCTTGCTGGAAACTAGAAACAGAAGAAATGTCTTGATGTTCGGTACCGATTCCTGCCACCCCTATCAATAATGACGATGGCCGTCTACGTGTGACGTCACCTTCAAGGCTTTGAAACTGACCAATCATGTCACAGACAAGGACCGCTGGATGGACTTTCCACTGAGGTAAACTCACCATATGTGTGCGTCACAGCGATGTGACGTCAGTATACAGTCCAGCCGGACAGCACGTGCACCCCACCAAACCAACCCATGTCCAGTGATTTTCTCTCTCTCTCTCTCCGCGTCCAATGTTTTTTCGTTCAGATGACTACTGCTCCTGCTCAGCTGATTTCGCATTTTCCTTCCCAGAAAGCGCTGACACCCCCCCCCCCCCCCACCTGTCAAGCTTTGGCCGTGTTGTGAAGTAGTGTCGGGGACGACGAGGGGGAGGGGGACGTGGGGGGGGGGGGGGGGGGACGTGGGGGGGGGGGGGAGGGCTGATGTGAGGGTGCGAGTTTCAAGTGAAATGGGCAAGAAGTAAGCGGAAGTTACCGTCTGCTAGAACGGACAACATAGTGCACTTGTCACGTTTTTCGACTTTTAGACGGTATGCTCTTGTCGGCACCTACTCCACTTGGACTGGAAAAATGCACAGTAGTGATTTCATTACTTCAGTTGCTGAGCAACCTCTCGTAACACTTTTTATTCAAACAAAAGCAATAAATAAATTATACCATCAGCATGAAATCATCACTGAGACAGGGTTGTTTTCAGTTGTGGTGTCTTGTCAATAACCCATCCAGATATTTTCAGTTCAGTATTTTTTTTCATCATGCCTGCCGATGATTTTCTGCGAAATACTGTACTCTCTAGTGCCGAAGTGTTCTACCTTCGAGGGAAACCCGCCCCAAGATGCCCCCCCCCCCCCCAACACCCTTGACCTTTTAGTTAGCCACACTTTGCTGAACGTCAATTTCCTAGTGAATTTTTAAGCCCTGGGAAGCTCCCAATACAGGCTAGTAAAAATAATACACTTACTGTAGTCTTTGAGGGAAGCTAGAGGGAAAATCATTTTCCACAAACCCATTCTTGTTAGTTTAGTTCAAATGAAGTACAGTAGAAAACTTTAGCCGCTGAATTTTCTTACCAGCCTGGATGATACGATTTGGGCCTGGAAGAATTTCTCTATCATATGATGGTCTTGACAAAGTTGACTTGGTTGGGGTCTGCACTGATGAAGTTTGGAAAGTCACTCTGGTTAGACTTCCTTTGTATAGATATGCAGGCGCGTAGGAAGATGCTGAGAGGAAGGGGGGCCCACTAAGTCGGGTGAGCCATACGGCCGGGGTGAAGAAGGTGTGTGTGTGTGTGTGTGTGTTGACTGCCAAGGATTGTGTCCTGCGACAGCAGAGCAGGGGGACCCACCACTGGTGGGCCCCCTCTCCTCTTATCAGAAGCAAGGGGGGCCCAAATATATTCGGGCCCCCCTTCCAAAAATCGAACGGGGGCCTGGGCCCCCAGGGCCCCCGTGGTTCCTACGCCCCTGAATTATGTCAGACTGTCAGTAGATACACCAGTATGACCCTCACACACACACACACACACGCACACAAGCACACACACACAAACACGACAAAAACCAAACAACTGAGCATTCTTGGTTTGTCGTATTTTCTTCGGTTCTGTCTTCACATTTTTATTGCATGTTTTCAATGTGAATGAAGGGCTGCTCTACTTGGACACTGAAACCATTGTGAGTTAGCTGCCTCTAGTATTTTTGTATTAGATCAAATTATATAAAATTAGATCAAATTGTATATAAAATAGAAACATCGCTGAGTGCCAGTGATCAGATCTCCCAGAACTAAGATGTTTGCACCGGTGAAGGTGCCAACTGCTGATAAAAAGTTAAAGATTTTTGTGCTCGAAGATTGTTCCTAGCTGTTTTGATGGAGTCCAGCAACACACCACTTTGACACCTGCACAGTGACAGCATCTCAAAGGGTGGCACTGAGCAAAAAAAAAAAAAAAAAGGGGGCACACAATGACAAGACTAACATGAGGATTGAGTAAGAGTCTTGGGGCACAGTCAGCCACTGTGCAGGAGAACGGGAAAATTCAGAGTGCAGACAGCATTGTATCACATTAAGAGCTCTACTAATGGAGTATTTCGAATGTACAGGCGCATTTACAAGCAGGACTGTTTCAAAACAAAAGCTGGTTTCTTTGGAGCCTAGTAAACATGGAGATAACACATTTAGACTACTTCATCAAGAAGACGAAGGTAATCCCTCTTTCTGTCCAGGAACTAAACCCTATCCATGTTTGTGACGTAGATGTTTCTCAAACCCAAACAACCGATCCAAGTGTGCTTTACAATCCTCACACCGAATCGCTTTCTTTCCTGTATGTTGACGCATGTGTGTTTTCAAATATCTTGCTGCGAGGACATATCCGTTACAGACCACACTGAAATGGTTTCTCACCCCCATGTGTCTGTCTCCACCAAGTACCAGGGTACCTGAACTTTGCCCCACACTCTCTACACTCAATATATGTTCTGTCCTCTTTTGTGTTCACACCTGTGTCTGTGGAAGCAGGCCAGTTCAGTTATCTGCTGTCCAATTATCTTCGTTACGATCGCCTTCATTAAACGTTTTTTTTGTTTATTTACTCTGTTGTTTACAAACACACACACACAATTTATGATTGCCTTCATGTTGTTGCAAATAAACGTTTTATTGTTTATTTACTCTGTTGTTTACAAACACACACACACACACAATTTTTGGTGGAAACATAGTCAAAACCTTTATTAACAAAGTCATAAAATTTCAAAGACGGGAGATAAAAACTGATTGAGATAAATTAATTAAAGTGAAAGCATGGGTGCACCTGCACCCACCCCATACGGCGAAGGTTAAACAAACTGATAATGCACATGCTCCCTGGAAATGCTCTCTGTGTATCCGACCTTGACATGAGCTGTCTGGAATTCCCCGTGGCAAGATGGCACTCACCACGTGGGTTTGGTGGCTCATGATACTTCTTCTTGTGGGCTGGCTGAAGCCATGAAAGAAATCGACGAAAAAGAAAGTACCAATTCACAGAATAAACCCTCAACACGTTTCTGTTGTGAATATTATTCTAGACTGGGTACAGATCTAACACGTTTGTCTGTTTATCGTGTTTCAGACACCTGATCAATCACTGCTGTTGAACAGCTTCATGTTAGATCTGTACCGAACGCTTGCTTAGATTAAATTCATTAACAGTGGCACGTCTTTTGGAATGTTTATTCAATCTGAGAGCTAGAATTGGAATGTTCGATTTTCCTACGCTAACAATACAGCTGGCTATCCTGTTCACACATCTTGCCTCCCAGACAGATAACGGCTGGGTCTGGGTATGGCACCACACATGTGGTTTCTCACTTGGCAAGACTGTCTAAACCACACCCCACAGTCGGCATTCAAACGGTTTCTCCCCTGTGTGTACAAGAATGTGTCTTCAGAATACGAGAATCTCGGACTGTCGTTCCACATTCAGCACATTTGTAGGGTCTCGCCCCTGTGTGTGAACGCATGTGCCTTTGCAGAGCTGCTGACCTATGAAATGTGACAGCACACTCACTACACTGATATTGTTTCTTCCTGGACTGTTTTGGAGATGCTTCAGACAAACCTTCACCAGTTTGACTCTTACCAGTGTCTTGTCTGTCCACGCTAGACGACTGACACGGGACTCGTGCGCAAAACGTCACAAACTGCTTGTTATCTTGTTCTGCAGCAGTACAAGCACCGTCAATCTCTCTAAAAGAAGACACCTGTTTCACACCTATCGACTCAACCTCCGCATCAGGCGGCTCTATCTTGATTTGAAATGGCGGACAGTTGTCAGGTACTTTGATGTCTGGAGCCACGCCACAGTCCACCTTGGCATCACCTTGTCTTGAACCAACCCCATGTGTGACTGTCTCGTTTGGCTCCACCTTGATACATGCTCTGTGTAGATCTGGGCTGACACTGTCCCGGTCCAGTCTCCTCTCTGTACGAAAAACAAAACAACAGAATAAATGACAACTTACGGATACACACAACCTTATTGTTCATAATAAGGAAGTTTGTTTTTAGCTTCACTGACAAGTAAACAAATAAACATGTGAGCTCACACAAGGAGTGTTGGCTTCTATAGAAGCTCTCTCTCTCTCTCACTTTGCTGTAACTGTTACTTTACCAAGCAGCAAACTCGGTAAGGTCAAGCACTGAATGAACTTGAAACCAAATGTTCACAGAGATGATTCCTCTCAGTACAGGAATGCACCCCCCCCCCCCCCCTCCCACCCAAAACCCACACCACCAACCACCAAAAACGCACGCACAAAAACACACACACACACACACACCACCTAAGACAAGACTTCCTGCAATTCTCTGCTAGAACCTGAACATCGCTGGTGTCCATGTCCTCTAATCACCAAACACCTCGTCATTGTTTTAATTAGTCTTCCAAACAAGGAGCTTATCTTACTGAGTCAAGTGTGCATATCTGAACACAACCTGTCTTTTTCAAAAACCAAGCTTGCAAAATGGTACAACTAACACAAAGCTCCTTGCCTGGAAGGAAAGGTGTCAAAATAGACAAAGTAAAGAACTGCAAAACCTGCATCCATCCCCCCCCCCCCCCCCAAAAAAAAAAAAAAAAAAAAATTATCTGGGATTCCAGAATGTTTTATTTTATGTCAGTGTCACACTTTCTGTAAACCAATAAGAAATAAGAACCCATACCATGTGATTCTGTTGCTGTGGTGGTGGTCTGGTCTGCCCTTCTCTCTGTGCGGAAAAACACAGGGACCTCCACATCATTCCCCTCAGAGTCGTCCTGTGTACTGTCCATTTCTGTTGCAGAATCGCTGTCCTGGTCCGCAGTTCCTTCTTTGTGGACAAACCAAAAGGACAAGAGAATCCTTTATTGCACTGAATAATAATAATACCATAATAATAATAATAATAATAATTATTTTTAAAAAAACCCACAAAAAACAGTTACATGCCAACCCTGAAACTTTGCTGCCATAGCGTTCTTTTATCTTTTGAATACGGCTGTTGTCTACCATTAGAAAGCTTGCAGTTGCAGGGTGGATTTTTCACTTATATTTCCAGTCTAACACTCTACCCCCCCCCCCCCCCTCCTCATTTCACACCTGTGCAATCTGTAACAAAGTACTGAACACTCCTTCATACTTTTAATATGTGAATGACTTCTCCCAGAACTGTTCTTTAACTTGAAGGCAAAGGGTCAGAATTGACCCAGGGATAACAGAGGAAAGTTTACTGTGTCTACACGTGCATCTAAGGGGTTGAAAATAAAGACCAAACTGGTGCATTCTGGAGTTAAATGTAGAATTAAAAGAAGTGCATGCATAGCACTGCAGGAACCAATACATGTAAGTGAAATCCACTGAACGGCAGAGCAATTCTGAACTTTGAGAAGGGCATCTGATGGACCACCAGCACTCTTCATATTACTTATTTAAAAATTCAATTGAGACAAGGACTTCAGTAAGAATTTTACCCAGGCTGTACTCTTGTTCCTCTGCTATATCAGTCTCAATCATGGAAAAGTCGGTCATCCGAGTTGGTGTTGCTGAATCATACCTGAAAAAGACAGGAACTTGACTACTAGTTGATACTGGCCAGTCAACAACAAACAATTGTCAATAACTTGTGTGTGAAACAAAAGGCACGTACAAACCACAATCATCACCACCCCCCCCCCCCCCCCAAAAAAAAAAAACAACAACAAAAAACCCAAAACTCTCAATAGGGCAATCTCCAGTTACCTGCTCTGCTACAGGGATTCACCTAAACCTGAGCCAACCAGCAGGCCAAGCTGTATTTAGGCTGTTTTTGCTAGCACGGCACAAGTGACTCTAAGCGTATGAATGATTTTAAACAATATATCTGAAGCGACAACAGAGACTCAGAATTATCTTGGATTACTTCCTGGAATGGCAAGTTTGTCCTAACTGACTTATATTTATAATATACAGTGTAGTTATATATATCGGCACAGAAATGAATTCTGAACCTCAAGTAGAAAGAAAAACTGATGTCAAACAGTGACTGCTAAAATGCTCACATTGTCTGATCAACACATTGCATTTGTCTGCTCCATTTTCAGTTTAGAAGTCTGATTTTTCCTACAAACTTTTTCTTCTCACACCCTAGAAAGTGTGGGCTGTTCTATTTGCATGTATACCGCCCTAAACAAACCTTGTCAATCCACATTGTTATCATCGTTCATAATGAAAATGCCAACCTGACATGTTCTGTAGAAGAAGATGAAGAAGAAGAAGAAGCAGATGGCATCTGCGCAGAAGCCCAAGAACCACTATGGTTTGCATTTGATGCAAAATACCTGCAGTTTCAAAATCATACACTGACACTGAAGCACGATGTAATGAAGTGGTCCTACTAATTACCGAAAACAACCGAAAACGACCGAAAACAACTCTTAATACGGGTAGAACGCGGTTAAAACGTAGAAATAACAACACACAAACATAATAACAACACACAAGCATGATTTAAGGTGAAAAAGAGGCCTTTAAAAAGCTAAAAAGAAAAAAGGTGACATTGCAGAAAATAACCAGTCCGGACCAGACGGAGTCGCTTTCCTTGGAAGAAACATTCATTTCGTCCTGTTCTCTTGGAGCGAATAAGTACTTTTTTTCCCCCTTTTAACTAGTTTAAGGCCTCTTTTTTCACCTTTAATCATGGTTATGTGTTGTTATTTCTTTGTTTTAACTGCGTTCTACCCGTAGTAAGAGTTGTTTTCGGTAATTAGTAGGACCCGTAAATGAAGATGTGAACATGAGTGCATACAATATATATATATATATATATATATATATATATATATATATAAAGGTCGCCACAGACAGCCTCTTTCAGTATTCGGTAAAGGTTGAACGCGTTGGTCGACCTCATGAAAACAGTATGCAAACTGACCCGTTATATGTGGCCACACCTACACCCCCCCCCCCCCCACACACACAGTTTACCCGATAGCAATATCAGCTCATTGTAAATTAACTCATTATACTCATTATATCGGCGAAATTGTCGATCATGCAATCAATACTCACATGTTTAATAATAGGGTTGCAAGGCTTACATCCCCACGACCCCCCTCCGGCATGTCCAAGTCTTTTGCAAGACGCTTCCAACGCGGGAACTCTTTTCCGAGAAAGACGCGGCGTCTTGCGTAGTCGCGTTGTTGCTGGCGCCTTCGAGACTGACGGGCGGCAGGGCTTAGTTTGGATGGTTTTTCCGGAGGACTTACTACTGTCTTAGGAGCCATTCGCCGCAACAAATCTTTCGTTGTTTTCGACGCCATCTTGTAAACTAACAATGTGTGATGTCACAATAACCTTGACCCTTTAAGCGACTATTTAGGGCAAGATTAGTAAAACAAGATGGTATGCCCAGTATGTTGTTTACATTTCCATTACTTTGGAAACAACAGAAAATAAGAACTAACTAAACAAGTGCGACTTCAAATTTGGACTTCAAAGGACTACAACAAATTCACACACACATACACTATGACACACACCCACCGCACACACACACACACACACACACAGAATACAGAAATCATTCTGAAAACGTTTTTATTCAAACAGAAACAGTAACTGTTTACACTGAGACTTAAAAAGGCCTTGCCAATCAAACTTCAACTGTGGAACCGAATTCTGACAAAATGAACACAGAAAATGTGTTATTAACTGCTTTAAACCAAACTGATATGAACACAATTCAAACACTTCCTTCAGTATTTTTCTAAAATCGACTAAACTGATAACACTGATCAGCAATACAATGAACAGCAAACTGATAACAATGGTAATACAAGAACTAGTGAGTGTGTGTGTGTGTGTGTGTGTGTGCGTGCGCGCGCGTGTGTGTATGTGTGTGTGTGTGTGTGCACATTTCCACATGATGCAAGAGAAGTGAGTGTATTTGTGTTCAACACTGCCTGTCTTTTTACAGTTATTTAAACACAGTGTATATCGTACCAAGAGATTCATTCACCAGAGGAAAGCACAGCAGGACTATATACTTCTGTTCTCTAGTGGGGGAAAAAAAATCAAAAACAAACAACCAACCCCCCCCCCCCCCCCAAAAAAAAAAATATAAAAAAAATCCCAAGAAACAAAAAAACAACAACAAAAAATAACACACAATCAAACAACAACAAAAAAAAAACCCAACCAAACAAACCTTTTTTGCCTTTTTACATTCAGCTCAATAAGAATGTTACAATGCACTACAAAGACATGAACTGCCATCAAATTCAGTGTACAATAATCACACCAGTGAGTGACTAATTTCAAACAGAACTACCAGGCAAAGATAGGCCACACACTGGGGCAGTACAATATCTTATGAGTGCATGGCAATCATATGGGTTTGTAAAGTGTTATAGTATCTGAAATGTGCTCCACATTTTTCACACATGCACACCGCTTTCCCTGAATGCACCAAACAGTGCACAGACAACTTGCTACTTGCTCTGAAAGATGCTGTGCACACTTTACATTGATATGGCTTCTCCCCATTGTGAATGCGCAAGTGGTGAATAAGGCTGCTGTTCTGGTTGAAGCATGCTCCGCACTCAGTACATTGAAACGGTCTTTCGTTTGTGTGAGTGCGCACATGCTTCTTCAGTTCACTACACTGTGAGAACAACTTCCCACACTCTCCACATTTGAATGACTTTTCCCCCGTGTGGCTATACCGATGTACTTTCAAATTGCTGGAGGTACTGAAACAAGCCCCGCAATCGCCACAACTGTATGGTTTCTCCTTTGTGTGCGTCCGCCTGTGCACTCTCAAAGAACTAGAATCGGTGAAAGCTGCTGTGCACTCCCCGCACTTATATGGCTTCTCACCTGTGTGTTTACGCTTGTGGATTTTCAAACTGTGAGAGTAGAAGTAGGACGCTGAACATTCATCACATTCGTATACTCTCTTTTGTGACAATTGGGAAGAAGTGCTGGATATTTCTATAGACGCCTCCTCATCGTTTAATTGATCTAGGCCCTGCTTCAAATCTAAACAGACCCCATTTGTTGCTGCAGCCTGTTCAGATGTGTGACAAGCTCCAATTGCATTGCCATAGAATTTCTTACGTCTGTGAACATGCATGTGTTGTGTTAGATCCTCGGACTTGCAGAAAGATTTTCCACACTGCCCACATACAAACATGTCTGCCCTCATTTCTGTATGACCCTGTGAAGTTTCCCCATACTTTTCACCGGTGCATGATTTTCTCCTTGTGTGTATGAAGCTGTGATTTTTTAAGCAGCCAGCATCACCAGCGCAGAATCCACACACATTACATACACATGGCCTATCCCCTGCGTGTGTACGCATGTGCGCTTTCAAATGAATAGACTGCCTAAAAGATTTTCCACACTTCACACACTCAAACGGTCTTTCTTCTGAGTGTGTGTGGCTGTGCATTTTCAAATTGCTGGAGGTATAAAACGATGCTTTGCATTCTGTACAATGAAACCGTTTCTCTCCTGTATGTGTAAGCTGGTGCACTTTCAAAGAAAATAAATAACTGAAACATGCTTCACATTTTTGACATTTATACGGTTTCTCCCCTGTGTGTTTACGCACGTGCTGCCTCAGACTTTGTGGATATGTGTAGATAGCTAAGCACTGCTTGCACTGATACGATTTCTTTTGTTTTCTTGCGTTTTGTTTCTTGATAGGCTCATGCTGAGTTGAACCACTGGACACTTCCGTAGGTGTCCTTGGCTGATGGCAATGCTCCAAATCACTCTTGATCTCCACTTTTACTGCTGGCTGTTCAAAGGCACATTCACTTCCATCTGCAGTGTCAAGTGGTTTAGTGCTGCTATGGGTACGCATGTGTCCCTGTAATTCATGATACTGACAGAATGGTCTTCCACACTCCCCGCATTCAAATTTCTCTTCTGACTGTGCATCGTCCATATTTGGTGATTCTTCTTTGACTTGTATGTTCTCTGTTTAAAAAAAAAAAAAAAAAAATCATTCAACAACTGGGACTGTAACCATTCACCATGCCACAAAAAGAATACGAAAATTGTAATGATCTCTTCTTATTTAGAATTACATTGTCTTTGATATCTATAAAAAGTCTAAGGGAGTGGCTGTATGCATGTCTTGAAAATATTAAGTCTGTTACTGACAACTGTTATCACATTACATGAACAGGTATGCGGTGCTGGATATCAGTTACATGTTTAAAAAAAAATAAAGAAAAAAAACTAGGTAAAAAAGGTGCACGTCAGAGTGAAGATAATGTGAGATGGGGATTAAAAAAAAAATCACTGAATAGTACCTGTATCATGCGACATTGTTCCTGCAGCAATCCGGCCAATTCTCAGTCTTGGGGGCACAGATCTAAAACTTCACCAGAGGAGCGGGTCTTTTGCCAATCACTGAACATGAAAAAGAATAATACCATCCACAAGCAAAGCGCAAAGAGAATAAACATTGAAGCGTGATTATCAATCTGCCATAATCTGAAACATATTGAGAAATTATGTCAAGTTGTCGTTTTCTTCTTTTCTTTTCAAATAATGATCAAAGACATGAACAGGAGCGGTGGCCGGCCGGCTTCAGTTTGGTATCACGACTCTCTCACGTCTTCTTCCCTTATTCATGTTACTGACAGGTCTCATCAAATCTCAAAACCCACAATGTGTCATAAACGTTTTAAATTTAAAAAAAAATATAAGAGTTTGAACATCTTACCCGCCCCCCAAAAAAAGCCTTGGAGAGTATTATCAGACTGACGTCTGCTGGATGAGGCTACTTTCAGCAGCTACTGAGCAGCCACACAATTCGCGCAGCGGCAGAAAAAAACAAACAAAAGTATGGTTACACGTACAGGCCACAAACTGAGCAGCAAAGCTTGTGGTACTTGCTGTACGCGTAGCACAATACGGTTGCTCAAACTGGTATACTTCACCCCTCATCACCCGCATCATCGTCTACTGACTTCTCCTTGCGTAACGTCCCCGGTTCCATGGGAGATTGGGAACATCTATTTTAACGCCTTGTTGAAAAAAAACAAACAAACCAGTATTATAAAAGTTAGTGTCAGTGCAACTGATATTCGGACAGTCTGAGAGCACGTCCCTTTCAGCTTTGACAGTTTATAAGACAAGCGTAGCCAAGTTTTGAAAGTAGTTATAGGCATCTGGCAACACTACGTTAACTTGGCGTACATGTACTAGGTGTTATAAACAGATAACAAGGAGGAACGGCCCCGTCCTACAAAGTTGTTTCTCCAAACTTCATTTTATTTTGTCTTTGTTGTTATTGTTGCCGGTTCTCCCCTCTCCAAGTTCTACCAATGACACTAGATCCTCTACGACCTCGACCGATTAGCCACGTGACTGGGGGTGGGGCCGGGTGGGGGAAGAAGGGAGATAGAGAGAGAGAGGCAGAGAGAGAGAGGGTGGGTGGGTGGGTGTTTAGGAGTTTAACGTCCTTTTCCCCCACATAAGGGTGATATCAAAGACGGGGCAACGAGAAAAAGGCCAGCACAAATATTTGGCCCCAGCGGCCAGGATTCGAACTCTCGGCCCAAGCATTGAAAGTCCAACGCTCTACCATTCGGCCACCCTGGCTCCCCAGAGAGAGAGAGAGAGAGAGAGAGAGAGAGAGAGAGACGTCAGTTCCGTGATCTAAACATTTGACGTCAGCCTCAGGCAGGTCGTCATACAGAGAGAGAGAGAGATGACGTCAATTCCGTGAAGTAAACTTTCGACGTCAGCCTCTAGCACTGAGATCGTCTGAGGATGCTTGTTCATGTCTTGAGATTTCCCTGTTGGCTTTGTGACTTCTCCGACTGAATTATTTTTCACATGAAATCTGGAAGATCTAGAGGGCTGATGAAATGTCGGAAGCAGTGGCGATACTTGCAGATTTTGTCTGTGAACCAAACATTTGACGTCAGCCTCACGCTGCTCGTCTGACAGATGATACTTCTACATATCTTGTGATTTCCTTGTTGCTTTTGTGACTTCCGTGACTGAATTAATTTTGACATAAAATCTGGAAGATCTAGAGAGCTGATGAAACGTGGACTTAAGTGTCTTGGTTTGTACTTACGAAATAGCAAAATTGGAACTTTTTTGACCGGCGCTTCTCGCAGAAACGTGAAAAATGTGTTTATCTAAAAGCTCTGCTATTCTTAATACTAAAGCTATAATAGTGCAGCAGTTCATGTCATATGTGCAGTTGGCACAAGTGACAAAAATACCGGAATGATGAGTAATTTGAAGGAGTCTTTTCACAGATATTTGGCCTTATATGCAAACCACCCCTACCTCGAAAATATTTTTCTTACACAAAACCTGTCAGAGCTACATAGCTGTGCTACGAAAACAGGCAGTATAATTGGATGATCTTCCCAATTTCAGAAAATGAAGCCATTTGAACATTTTTTTCGAAAAAATTCGTAACATGACCGATTTTTAAAAATCGGCGATAACTCTTTTGAAAGTGCAGTAGGCTAAAAATCGTGAAAAATAGGTCTGGAGAAGGTGAATTCCCATTTTATCTCAAAGTAAAAAGGCCTCCAACGAGGTGGTTTAGGAGATAGCCATCATTACATCCGTCCACACACACACACACACACACACGTCATTCCCGCCAAAAAGAACGCAGCAGCAAAGTGTGCACGTAAGGTGTCTATGACGCAGATTTCGTTACGTCACTGTGTGCGTGAAAGTAAGTATTGTGTGGAGAAACGTCACAGTCTTGTTTTGTATCACTGAAACTTGCTGCTGCGCGTAGCAAAATCTGCCCCGTCTCATAAAGTTGTTTCTCTATAGAGAAACAACTTAAAAACTGCAGAACAGATTATTATGTGTACACTGTCCGGCACGGGGGCTCGCCTCCTACTGTCTATACTGTATGCAACGGCAGGCTAGCTGCTGTTGCTTTAGTTCGGGGAACCCATGAGTGATCGGGGAAGTCACATCCTGGCTGCTGTGCCGTTGGTTCGGGTAACCCATGAGTGATCGGGGAAGTCACACCTCGATTAGAGGGACGCGCTGCCTTCTGTGCCATGTGCTTCTGCGGTACCGATGAGCTAACGTGGCACCCAAGCGTGCAAGGGAAATAAGTGTAAAACACCATCGAAGAACAAAGCCATTGCTGCTGCAGACGGGTCTCGGGACCGGGAGTAACACGTAAGCCAGAGATCGCATAAAAAGTTGTTGATGAGATGGTATATTACGTAGTTTATTGTCGTTATTCGGACTGGTGGATGCAGGTCAGAATTTGGTGCTCCACCTCGAGGCAGTTTGTCTAGACCCGGTAATGGTCTGATGTGGCTATATGCATATTTCTTCTCTGGTAGGTTTCCGTTCGAGCCAGCCGTTACGCTGGCAGGATGCAAGCATACGGGATGCGGTCTTGTGATGGATTCATTCCAGACTGAACAGCACAGGCAGAACTACAAAAGCTTGCCTCAGGTATGTAGGTTAATCTGTTTGATTTTGCTTGTTTGGGTCGGTAAAGCTCTTCTGTTCTCTCCGATGACATTTCCAGTGAAGGAGAATAAATTAACAGCTGTAATTCATGAGTCCGTTCATACTCATACCATGAATGATCATGACAATCGTTTATCTGTTTTAAGAGCAGGACTTGCTACTCAGTCCTTGTGAATAGGAGGACAGTAGGCTATAAAGCTATAAGCTATGTTCCAGCTATAAACTATGGGAGTTTTTTGTTTCCTTCAGTGAATTACTGGGGCTTCATATCCAACGTCGGACATCTGTTATAGACAGCATGATTCATTTTGTCTGAAATGTCTGATTACTACGTGTACTTATATGGTCAGCTAGGACATTTGTCCTGTTATAATTCCCACAGATGTGAAACCCTTAACCATGCCTTCATCTTTGTAGTCTGCATGACTGTCATTCATATATCATGAGTAAATTGTAAAGACCATCTCACTTCTTATTTTCTCAAAATATGTATATTGCCAGGGTCATCCAGATGTGTACAAGAATATTTGCAATTTTTGTTTATGTAGGAGACATACATACAACATCAACAGCAGTCTGAGAGTGAGGTGCACGCATGCCATAACAGCAGTATGAATCTTGGTCATCATGGAAACACTGATGCGGATGCTCTTCAAAACATGGCTGCAGCAGGAGACAGTTCTACTGCTGGTGCAACAGGAACAGCTTTCCCTCAAGTCAAGTTTGAGTCAAGCGTCAAAGCCACACCTGAAGTTCTACCAGGACATGGCATCAATGCGGACAGCGGTACGGTGCCGTACCCTCATGTCAAGCTAGAGACTGATTACTCACTGCATTCTACCCTGTGCCGTGATTCGCATAATGAAGATAGCATGCCTGCGGCTGTTTCGCGTACATGTAGTTATGACAGCGTGCCAGTAATTGTAAAATTTGAACCACGTGATGAAGTAAATGAGCAGCGAACCATAAACTGTGCACCCTCTAGAAATGAGACACGCAGTGGTGATACTGATGTTGATCTGGCAGGCAAGCCACATACACAGTCTTCCACCAGCGTTGGCTCATCTTTGATCAGAAATCTGTATACTGCATCTGGACCGCAGATGACTGACAGTCCGGGTGAAAACCCCATTCCCAGTACATCTCAACAGCTTGCTGCATCATTTGAGTGGTCTAGGGATTTGAACCAGCGCTTCCAAGCAAACCCTGGCATTAATGACTTACAGCTTGGGGTGTGCGAGACATCCTCAGACAGATCCCAGGGTGCCGAGCAGCGCCCACAAAGCTCTTCTGTGGAGAAACCATTTAAGTGCAGTGACTGTCCAGGTACTTTCAAACGTTCGTGTGACTTAAAAAGACACATATGTAAGTTTGCAACCGACCGGTTTGTATGTGGAGTGTGTGGAGCGACATACGGTCAGTCCTATCATTTAAAAGAGCACATGAATTCACATACTGGAGAGAAAACGTTCCAGTGTACAGAGTGTGGAGCGTCTTTCAATCGTTCTAGTAATTTAAGCGTGCACATGCGTATACACAGAGGAGAAAAAACATTTCTCTGTAAAATGTGCGAGGCATCCTTTAGAACCTCGAGTCACCTGTACAGACATATGCGTACAAAGCATACAGAGGAGAAGCCATTTACATGCGGAGAGTGTGGAAAATCTTTTGGGGATTCTGGCCACTTGAAGAGGCACATGATGGTACACACAGGGCAGAAGCCTTTTCAGTGTGGGGAATGTGGGAAATCTTTCACTGATTCCACCTACCTGAAGGTACACATGCGCACACATACCGGTGAGAAACCGTTTGATTGCGGAGAGTGCGGTAAATCTTTCATTGCTTGTAGTTCTTTGCAAAAGCACATGGTGACACATGCAGCAGAAAAATTTAAGTGTGCTGAATGTGAGGCGACGTTCAGTTACAGCAGCTCTTTGAAAAAGCACATGTTGTTACACACTGGAAAAAAATTTGTATGCAACACATGTGGTTCATCCTTTTCATACGCTAATTCTTTAAAACGACACATGCTTGCACATTATGTGGATAGTCCAGGTGAATGCAGTTCTTCTTTCAATCCAGCAAATGATTCAGAGAACCAATTGTGTTCACATTCTGAGGAGAAATCTTATGGTGAGGGTGGCATGTCGCTCAGTCAGCCTTTCTCTTCAGAACAGAACACTCCACAATCATCAAGGGACAATTTATTTAGTGGATTTGGAGACTGCAGCTCTACTTGCAACAAGTCAAGTAACCTAAAGACACACGTGCACAGACAAACAGACGATAGACCATTTGAATGTAAAGAGTGTGGCGCTTCCTTCTCTTTGTTAAGCAGGTTGAAAAGGCACGAACTGGTTCATAATGGCCAGGAACCGTTTCAGTGTGGCGAGTGCAAAACGTCTTTCGCACGGTCCTACAACTTAGTACGGCACATGCGTGTTCATACAGGGGAGAAGCCCTTTAATTGTCAGGAATGTGGATTATCATTTTCTCATTCAGGGAACTTGAAAAAACACATGCTTGTACACACAGGAGAGAAGCTGCATGGATGTAGCGAGTGTGATGCGTCTTTTTATTCTGCAGATAACTTGAAAAGACACATGCTTGTGCACACAGGAGAGAAACTGTATGCATGCAGTGAATGTGGTGCTTCTTTTTCTCATTCGGGCAACCTCAAAAGACACATGCTCGTACACACAGGAGAGAAACTATTTGCCTGCACCGAATGTGGTGCCTCGTTTTCCTATTCAGGTAACCTGAAAAGGCACATGCTTGTACACACGGGTGAAAGACCATTTATATGTGGAGAGTGCGGTAAATCTTTCACTCTGTCCTGGAACTTTAAAGTTCACGTGCGAAAACATACACGGAAGGCAGAAATACAAAGTAAGGAGCATCTCTAGGTTATGGGTATAATTTCACGTCTGCAGCCCTGCAAAATCAACACTGTCTGTACTGCTCTGTAAGTGTACCTGCGTGTTTGTGCATGCATGCTAAGAACTCATGTGGTGAAATGTTGATTGGTATTACCCATTAAATGTGTTTTAATGCTCATGCATTGTGTGTACTTCTTGCTTTGTGTTTCACCTCCATTGTACGTTGCGTCCTGAATCGCATGGTGTATGTGAAATGTATACAAGTATGACTTAGCTGTCTTGCTAGCTGAAAAGAAAAGGTCGGAGGACTGAGGTGATGCCGTGAAGATTGAGCCGGTTTGAGGTGATGCCGGTCTGGACTGCTGTGCAAGTTCTGTTACTCAATTATAGCAAAGGACATTGAGTACAATCATCAGTTCTGCTCATCTGGCAGTAATAGTACAATTCAAAGTATGCATGCTTTGACACAAGAATCGGTTTAATAAGTCTAAATCTTCATGTGCATGTATTGCATGACTGAATGAAGAGCAGTGCAGTCGAGATACTGACAATACACATCAAAGAAAGAAAAATTATGAGAACAAAGAAAACATGCACTACGTACATATCCAGCTTTCAAACATATGCTGGACTCGGATATTCAATGCAATCTGCTCGGATAAACTTCAGTAAAACTATATGATCCCTTAAAACACTTGCTGGGAGCTGGGATAACCGAATGGTAGAGCGTTGGACTCTGATAGCTTGGGTCGTGAGTTCGAATCCCGGCTGGGGCCAAATATTTGTGCTGGCCTTTTTCTCGTCGCCCGGTCTTTGATATCACCCCTATGTGGTGGAAAAGGACGTTAAACACGCAAACGCCCACCCACCATCTTAAAGTACTTGCGGAATTGTACAGGGATGATTTACAACTAATCAGCAATCTGTGCGTGCATCCCATACAAAGCTCTACAGAGTAAAGTCAGTGTTCATTGCTTATAATTTGTTGAGTCTCAATTTCCAAAAGGTGGTACCAAAGCAGATTTGCAGCCCACGAACAGCATCACACGTACTTAAAAAAACAAAAAAACAAAAAAAAAACAACAACATGCAGAACATATAATTACGCTGTCTGGCTCAGTGGCTCGCCTGCCAGGTTGGTGTGCTGTGACCCTGAGGTACCGATGAGCTAACGCGGCACCCAAAGCGTGCAAGGGAAATAATTGTGCGACATCATCGAACAACAAAAGCAATTTGTTATGGCGGACCCACGGTGTGGACTAGGCCTAGGACTAGTAGTACAGTGTAAGTCAAAAGATCGTATAAAAAAGTCGTTGGTGAGACGGTATATAATGTAATTTGTTGTTGTTGGGGATGGTGGATGCAGATAAAAATTTGGTGCTCCGCCTCGGGGTAGCTTACCTGGACGCCGTAATCATAAGTATAGGCAGAGGTATAGGCCATTCCAATGGGTTCGATTATGGTTACGGCTGGTTAGCCACGCAGGTTGATCGGGCTCATTTTACGGAATTTCTGCTTCACGCGGTGAAACACAAAGCTGAACCATTTCGTACAGTATGCATAGAAAAAGGCACACGTCGTTTGAAAATCCTTTTTTGGGTAAAAGCAAATCTGAAGACTGAAATGACCGACCCATTTTACTGACCAAATACTAGCAATTAACTTACACTAGCAATACTCAGTTCTTAATCGGATAAATGGCAGTTTTTCTTAAATCATAGCATTTTTCAGGTCCCGGCCCGCTGTGTTCTTTGCAGCTGTAAATTAAAATATAAATCATATAAATCATGATGATTCATGTGTAATTTGCTTAAATCATATATGATTCGTAACTGATCATCGTCATCTGCTCAAATGGCCAGTCTCATCTTTCATCGTCTCATTATCTCTTGTCTCTGTTTTTCTATTAATTGGCAATTTAGGGTCATTTGCAATTTTTTGTTCATACAGGAAACAGCCTGAGATGGTGCATTAGCAGTTCATTTTGAGAATAACCTGCACACGTACCACGACAGCATTGAGTCAAAACATGGCTACTGCTGGCGACAGTTCTACTGTTGCTGCAACAGGAAGAAGGTTTTCACAAGTCAAGTATGAGTCAAGCGTCGAAGCAACACCTCAGGTTCTCCCAGGACATGGCATCACTGTTGACTGTGGGACTACGCCGGTCCCTCACGTCAAGCAAGAGGCTGGTTATTCACTGGAATCTACCCTGCGCCGTGGTTCACATAATGAAGACAGCATTCCTGTGACCGTTAATTATGACACCGTGCCTGCATCTGTAAAAACAGAACCGTGTGATGAACTGGATGTGCAGAAAGGCATAAACTGTGCACCCTCTACAAACAATAGGCAAAGTGATGATCCTGCCACTGAACTAGCAGGCAGGTCACATTCACAGTCCTTTGTCAGTGCAGATGCATCTTTGGTTGAAAATCTGCACGCTTCTGACAGTTCTGATGAAAATCCCACTGCTGCTTCATGTCCCACGGCGTTTGGGTGGTCTGGGGATTTGAGCCAGCGCTTCCAAACAAACCCCAGTGTTAGCGAGATACAGCTCGGAATGTGTGAGACTTCCTCAGACAGTTGCCAGGGTGTCAGTCAGTACCCACAGAGCTGTTCAGGGGAGAAACCATTTAAGTGCAGTGACTGTTTAGCAACTTTCCAACTCCTGTCCGACTTACAAAGTCATGCATGTAGGCATCCGACAGCATTTCAATGTGTGGAGTGCGGAGAGTCTTTTAATTCCTCTAGTAAGCTGAGTGTGCACATGCGTACGCACAAAGGAGAAAAAACATTTCTTTGTAAAATGTGTGAGACAGCGTTCAAAACCTCGAGTCACTTGTACAGACATATGCGTACAAAGCATACAGAGGAGAAGCCGTTTGCATGTGGAGAGTGTGGAAAATCTTTTGGAGATTCTGGCCACTTGAAGAGGCACATGATGATACACACAGGGCAGAAACCTTTTCAGTGTGGGGAGTGTGGGAAATCTTTCACCGATTCCACCTACCTGAAGGTTCACATGCGCACACATACTGGCGAGAAACCTTTTGACTGTGAAGAGTGCGGTAGATCTTTCATTGCTTTTAGTTCTTTGAAAAAGCACATGCAGACACATGCAGCAGAGAAACTTAAGTGTGCTGAATGTGGGGCAACGTTTGGTTACAGAAGCTCTTTGAAAAGGCACATGTTGTCACACGCTGGAAGCAAATTTGTATGTAATACGTGTGGTGCAGCCTTTTCAAACGCCAGGTCTTTGAAGCGACACTTGCTTGCACATTATGGAGATAGAGATAGACCAGGTGAATGCAGTTCTTCTTTTAGTCTAGCAGAGGACCAGATATGCTCACTTGCAGATGAGCAATCACATGAAGACAGCAGATCACTTAGTGAGTCTGACCCTTCAAAACAGCACATTCCGCAGTCAGCAGGGGATGAAACATTAAACGGGTTCGGAGGCTGTGGCGCTTCTTCCAGTAAGTCGAATAACCTAAAGACACACAGAAAAACAGGGGATAGACCATTTGAATGTGATGAATGTGGTGCCTCTTTCTCCTTATCGAGCAGTTTGAAGAGGCACAAACGGATTCATACTGGCCAGGAGCCGTATCAGTGCGGCGAGTGCAAAATGTCTTTCACACAGTCCAACACCTTGGTAAGGCACATGCGTATTCACACAGGGGAGAAGCCCTTTAATTGTCAGGAATGTGGATTATCATTTTCTGATTCGGGCAACTTGAAAAAACACCAGAGAAGTGCCTGTGAACGCAGGAGAAAAGCTACATGCATGTAGCGAATGTGATGTGTCTGTTTTCTTCTGCAGATAACTTGAAAACACACATGCTTGTGCACACAGGAGAGAAACTATGCATGCATCTTTTTCTTACTAATATTCAGGTAACCTACGACGACACATGCTCCTACACACATGAGAAAAACGGTCCGCATTCAGCGAATATTACGCTTCGTTTTCCCATTCAGGTAACCTGAAAAGGCACATGCTTGTACACACAGGTGAAAAAACATTTATGTTTGGAGAGTGCGGAAAATATTTCCCTCTGTCCTGGAACTTCATTGTACATGTACATGCATGTGCTAAAACATGCATGAAACTATTGAAAGGCAGAAATACAAAGTAAGGACCATCTGTAGGCCATATAGGTATACACTTACGTTGGTAGCACTGCAAAATGGCTTCTTGCTGTGCAGGTGCGTGTGTGTTTTTGTGTGTCATGTGTGTGTTGAGAACTCAAATCACATATTGGGCACTGTTGCTTGATGTTACCCAATAAAGTGGTGCAAATGGTGTTTACTGTTCATGTTTTGTGTGCACTTCATTTACCCTTTTTTTTTTCATTTTGCTGTCATTATGAATGTCTTGTTTTAATGTTTGTTTTTTCCATCTGTGTCTCTGCCTATCCTGTATCATTTCTACTCAGTTGTGTTGCTTGTGTGTGTGTTGCTTGTGTGTGTGTGTTCCCTTTTACTTTTTTAGTTGTTCTTACGTAGTGGATAAGTGAATGTTTTTGTTTTTTTCCCCTTCGGCTTTAGATTGTAAGGTGCCTAGAGCTCGTTCCCTGGGGATAGGCGCCCTATAAATATTATTATTATTAACTTGAAATCTTCTTTCTAATCTTTCTATGTTCTCCCTTTGCTGAGATTCAACGGAGAGATGCATGTGCTGTGGCGAGTCACACACTTATATGTATTTATTTATTTTTTTTGATTCAGGGGTCCGTTTCCGAAACATACATGAGACTTATGTGCATCTGTCTCTGGTCTGCTGGCATACACATGGGGACAACACGCAGCTGTATCAAATACTCTAGAGCCTCAACATAGCGGATCTAGAGCCTGTACTTCCATCCGATGAGCTAACGAGGATCCAAATTGTGCCAGGGGAAACGACTGCATTTCAAACCATAGAGGGCGCACTTGCATTCCACCATGGCGGCACGTAAACAACTTTCATGAGGAGGACAGCGTCTGCTTCAGTGCCCATATCGAGTTGACTGGTAGACTTCGCTGAGACATGAAACGAATAGGAGTGGATTAATATGGCGTTGACAGCAAAAGAGGCGTTCTGGAAGGAACACCAAGACTCGTAAGAATGAGAAGGATTGCCGCAAAGTATCACTGTCGCTGAATTTGCGTAGTCCCAGACCCCCGACACTATGTTTCGGCTTCTTTAGGCCTCTTGTTCACATACCCACTGTTACACTTAAATTAACAGCCTCACAAAAATCAGTCCGGAATATTGTAACTTACGTAGTTGGGCGGACTCCCAGCAAGCGGCAGTGATAATCTAATGACTCGCTTGATCTGAAAGAAAAAATGATGACGTCTCTTATTGCACACCTCCTCCCCCCCCCCCCTCCACACACACATATTCAAAAGAATCTGTCTAGTGCAAGTTTTCCACATTTGCAGCGTTACAAATATCAATACTGTCAGCATATTTAACTTTCAGTCTGGTGAGAATTCGCAGTCAGCTAAGCAGTCATGGGAAAGGTTCTCCAGCTGGATACAGGAGATCACCCCTCTCACAGGGGAAAAAAACTCGTACTTCTCCGGCTCAGAATCATCCGCCTCTGGGAAAGTATCGACGCACTCCATCACCATACCTGCCAAAGTGAGTTTTGCGGTGACGCTCTGTAAGGGGCTCACATTACATTGGACACAAGACATAGTGTGAAACAGCAGCAAAGTCAATGGGATTTTTTTTTTCTTCTTTGTATGTAGACGGACAAATGCCCTGTCACTTGTTTTCTGCCCAATTACCTGTTCTCACAAAATGGGGGATAAGTCCACTTTTATCATTACTGATATATATATGTATAGAGAGAAAAAATGCTCTTTAAATTATTATATAAGAAATTTCTAAAATTGTGAATGCAACAGTCAGTTGAAGCTGGTATAGGCCGGGTAATGGTCTTACAGAACCACCCAGGCACTTTCTTTATTGAGTTGTGTAACATACCTACCATTTCGGGAGAATGGGGTCCTTTGCTTTGTTCAGGACAGTAATTACTGTCCTACTCCTATAACCCCTGGAATTTTTCAACCTTGTTCACCTCTTCTTTCTCTGCCCTTGTAGACACACGTGTGGGGAGCTTAATTAACATTGATTTCTTGGTCTGTTTTCATCTAGGATGGAGAACCCTGGTGATGGAGGGCCAAACACCCCACCACTGAGAGGCAGCAGATTTGAAGTTGTCCCTCCTGTTAAACCAAAGCAGGCCTTTGTCAGGTACATGTCATGCAGGGGCCACAAAATTGTAAAATGTAGTGTGGTAAAGAACCTTTACAACAACTCGAGCATATTTGGAGAACTCTTAATCAAATTTTGCATTTTGAGACGGCCCCTAATCACATCTTCCTTGTCTTATGATGGATAATTCAGCGATCGTCAAATGTGTCAGGACCATGGTAGCCATTCGGGCTACCGCCCTGAACAAAACTGGTAGCCCGAAAAAATTTCTGGAAGCCGGAGTGGCTGCGAGGTTCTGATTCATCTCAGAATTCCTGCTCGCCATTCGGGCTACCGCTACCGGAGCTTTCACTCGCCCGACGGTAAATTTGGTAGCGAAAGCGAGCGGGCGAGCGCATTTGACGATCGCTGTAATAAAATGAAAACACAAGCTTTGTTTCTGGTCCTGAATGGTGAACTGATTATTATACTTCTGATGGGTTGGATCGTTTGTTGCTGATTTTGTCGCTGTAGATCTAGGATTGGATAGAATTAAAGCAGGGTGGAAGTCTGAAGTCAGAGTTGCTAGAGTTTATGTTACATCTTGAGGTAGACACTAACTATAGCATATCAGTCAAAGTGGATAGTAAATTTATGCTGCCACGGAAAAGGCAAACAAAAAAATCATCTCATGTATTTTAAGACAAGGACTAGTAAGAGTGTTTCTAGTATTACATGACCATGCTGAAGTTATTGGGAATGTTTATAAATAGGTCTGTGATATGTCGCAGGTCTAAGCCTGACTATGACAGCTGGGGCGAGGAAAGTGACGATGAAGATGACGAAGAGGACGTCGGCAATAACAAGAAGAGAGGGCAATACAAGCCAAAGCCGTACCCACAACCGTCACCGGTGGTGTTTGGCAATCCATTTTCCATGTACTATCCCCCACCACCAAAAGGTAATATACAGCTTTTGCACTGATCTGGCCTTCTAAATATTTATATGGTGCTCAGGATGGATACTAGGTTGGTTCAGTGTTCATTCAAATTTTTTTACCTGTGGGTGCAGTGCAGTGTGTCTGTCATAGCACTTTCTGTTTTGTGTGTGTTTTTGCCTGCGTATCTGTTGCCTGTCTGTGTAATAAACTTTAGCACTGGCTTTTTCTCAGGTATAAAATCTTTTAACCCTCTAGAACATGAACGTAGTTGCAGTTGAAAGGAAATAATTGCTTTAAGTATTTGTCTTTGTGTCAAGCATGATCAGCTGAAGCATAATAAAGCATAAATTTTTCTGTATGCTGATATTGTCCATTAAATGTATTAAGTGGTTAAATCTACTACTTACAACAAGAAGCTTATTTTTCTGTTTTTCAACCTTTGCTTTCTTATGTCATCTAGGTGCTAGTCGCAACAAGAGGCGCAAAGACAGGCGTGCCCCGACTCGATCGTACAAGGAAATGTATCGTGACCGACAGATGTACCAGTCCATGACCAATGCCAAGAACAAGAAAAACAAACGGCACAAAGCGCCCCAGTACCCTGTGCCGGTATTTGGCATGCCTATGATGCCGATGATGATGCCGATGGATGGCAACAAGTACCAGGTAGGAAGAGAGATCATTGTATTTCATTTCGTCAATTCTGTTCGGTACTGGTACATTGCAACTTTGTAGTCCAAGATTTGCTTAGGAAGTGTTTTATGGATTTCACTCTGTCTCTCTGTCGCACGCACACACACACACGCACACGCACATGCACACAAAGAAATTTGCAACAAAGTCTAATGTAAACTATCAAATTTTTTTTACCAGCTGACATACTTCAGCAGAGTACTTAGCAAGTAGTAGATGTGTGGTAGAGTGGATTTGTTGTGACCCTAGCTTCTAGAGTTTGTGTGGTGGTAGCGGCTATTACCCCTTTGAAGTACCATGGTCACCTCAGCTTGTCCACCCTTGTACCGGTAAATTATATGTGTGTGATAGTACAGTGCAAAGTTATACTGTTAGATTTTTTTTTTTTTTTTTACTTCTCCTATCTGTACGGTAGATATTGTGAGTGCCTTGTTTCATTGCAGTACATCTATGGAGAGGAAGAATCTTCAGAAGACGAAATGGTAATTCATTTCTGCATTATGTGGTGTTGTTCATGTGCCAGGCTGTGCCAGTTTAGTTGTTTTGTTCAAGGTTAGACACAGTAACAAAAGCAGTAGGTGAGGTGGTTGCACGGCTAGAACATATTAAAGCATAACAGAGGAAACAACGGACGTGTTTTCCTGCTGTCAAAGGGAGTGGACCAAAGGCAGTGTAGCCAAGTTTGCTGTGTGTTTTGTCACAATAACACATCCACCTTAACCCTGGTCTTACGCTGAACAAGCCACAGAAGATTCCAGGTTTAGCACTACCAAGGTTAACGTGGGTGCGGTGTGTTTGTATGCAAAAAGAGATGCATATCCAGTGTCACGGATACTGTAATGGTGTGCTTGAGGTGTTCAGGTGTTCTGTGCCTGCAACAGGGTCCATACAGGTCATGGAATCCTGGAAAAGTCATGGAATTTGGAAATAGCTTTTCCAGGCCTGGAAAGTCATGGAATTATCTAAAGAGTCATGAAAAGTCATGGAATTTCAGAATTTTATGGAAGCCAATTTGAGCCCAACAGTGAAACGGTCAGCTTGGTGATTACTCGCTGGACTGATTGCCAAAAATACCAACAAGCTGCCTTCCCATAAGGCTGTTAAGTAACTCTGAACATTGGTCTTGCTGACTGCGGTAACTTGGATAAGCTCATAATTTCTACCCTCGCGTGTGTCAGTGTGAAAGAGGGTAAGGAAGTTGTCATGGAAGACAGGAGAATTGGCCTGGAAAAGTCACGGAAAAGTCATGAATTTTTGAGACTGTGAACCTGTATGGACCCTGTGCAATGTCAGCAGCTGATTGTGAGCATTGACACTGCGGCAGTTTTATGTTCTGTTCTGTACTATTCACTTTATGTTTTGTGCAGAGACATACATAGAGAGATAGGAAGCTGGCTCTTGCAGCTGCTTGCGTCCTTTGCTACCCTAGGAACCAGGTCACTGTTAATTTTCAAATAACTGTAAGCCCTCCATCTGCCTCCAAATGACCCCTTAGCATTTTGACACAAGGTATCCAACAACGGGAAACAAGTACTTTTGCTCCCCCCCCAAAATACTGATGTAGGAGATAGACTTTAAATTTGTCATGTCAGATTTTGAAATTCAGGATTCTGCACTTCCCAGAAAAATTACAGTTCCAGAAACTGACTGACTCGGACCTTCTGCTAAACCAAAACCACCCACTCTTTTGAAGTAGCTCACATGAAGGAGTAAAATGGGTCATTTGGACAGCAAAGCGTTATGTAAGGATGAGTTAACGTCGTAAGTGCCGTAGCCTTGCATATTTCTGAAAGTGCCTTTATTTCCTATCTCTCTATGTATGTCTCTGGTTTAGTGTGGGAAATGCCTGCCTACTTAGAATGGTACCAGGTACAAGTTGTTCATCTTAACATGTAATGTGTGTGTGTGTGTGTGTGTGTGTGTGTGTGTGTGTGTGCATTTGTGCGTGTCAGTGTGTATTTGTGAATGTGTGCGTGCACGCATCAGCGAAATACTCTGTAATAATGGTCATCTGCTAATTTCACAACGAGTCATCTTGTTCAAATCCGTGATGCATGCATGTGTGATTCCAGTCGTAAAGCACTTGTTTGAAACAATGTCTAATTCCCTGCAGTTATTGCCACAGATGTGTCATTGTGTCACTGATCTGTGTTGTGTGCGTTGTTTTTCCAGGCCCCACTCACACACTTCCAAAAGAACCCAAAGTTTGCGGAAGATTTTGTGTCAGAGTTAATCAAAGAAGTCTTGGAGGAAGACATAATCCCGGACACACTGATTGAGGGATTAAATGAATTTGAGAATTGGGTGTGTTGTCGGAATCCTCAACAGACTTTTTTTTTGTTGTTTTATTTTTTTTATTTCTCATCTTCAAGATTCTTGTGTACCCATGCCGCGCTTGTTTAGTACCGATGTATATATATATATATTGCATGCATCCTGCTTTGATTCACGCCTTTATTATCAGACAACTTTATTGTAATCCACAGTAGTATTTACTGTTTCTTTTTTCCTGCGAAGCTCACACTCAAGTTTATGCCGAATTCTTGCACACTTTGTCTCGGTAGGGGCACCCTGCTGTACAGCATTACACATTATATGCATACTTACTTACTTAGGCCCCTGGCTCCACGTGGAGCATAGGCCATCGACAACCCTTCGCCATCGCACTCTGTTCTGGGCTATTCTTGCCACTCCAGTCCAGTTGGTCCCCTGCTTATATAACTCTGCCTCAGTGTCCCGCCTCCAGCTGTTGCGAGGCCGGCCTCTCTTCCTTTTCCCCTGTGGGTTCCATGTCAGGGCTTGGCGTGTGGTGCTGGATGCTGGCTTCCTGAGGGTGTGTCCAATCCAGCCCCACTTCCTCCGCAGGATCTGCTTGGCCGCTGGTTCCTGCCCTGCTCGCTCCCACAGCTCTTCGTTCCGGATCTTCTCTGGCCATCGGATGTTGAAGATGCGCCTCAGACAGGTGTTGAGAAATGTCTGGATCTTCTGCTGCATCGTCTTCGTTGTCCTCCATGTTTCGCATCCGTAGAGCAGAACTGACTTCACGTTGGAGTTGAAGATGCGAAGTTTGGTTCTTATGCTGACAACTTTGGATGCCCAGATGTTCTTCAGCATGACCATTGCTGCTCTTGCCTTGCCGATTCTGGCTGTGACGTCTCGGTCTGTGCCTCCCTGTCCATCAACCACACTCCCCAGGTAGACAAAGGACTCTACCTCCCTGATGGACTCTCCACCGACTGTGACTGGTGTGTTGGCAGTGGTGTTGATCTTCATCAGCTCGGTTTTCCTCCTGTTGATCTTGAGCCCTGTTCCGGCTGATGTGGCTTCCAGGCATGTAGTCTTGTCCTGCATCTGGCTGTGGCTGTGAGACAGGAGCGCCAGGTCGTCCGCAAAGTCGAGGTCATCCAGCTGCGTCCAGAGTGTCCACTGTATCCCGTTTTTCCTGCCTGTTGTGGTGGTCTTCATGATCCAGTCGATGACCAGGAGGAAGAGGAACGGGGACAACAGGCATCCCTGGCGGACTCCGGTCTTCACCTCGAAGCTTTCTGACAACTGGCCGGCATGGGCAATCCTGCAGCTCATGTCTTTGTAGGTGCACTGGATCAGGGAGATGATCTTCCCGGGAACTCCATAGTGCCTTAGCAGCTTCCACAGCGCCTCTCTGTCTACACTGTCAAAGGCCTTCTCATAGTCTATGAAGTTGATGTAGAGGGGGGAGTTCCACTCCAGTGACTGCTCAACGATGATGCGTAGGCTGGCGATCTGGTCAGCGCAGGACCTGTTCCTGCGAAAGCCCGCCTGCTGGTCTCGGAGCATAGGGTCGACTGCCTCCCTCATCCTCTCCAGTAGAATTCTGTTGAGAACCTTGCCTGGCACTGACAGGAGCATGATCCCTCGGTAGTTGCTGCAGTCCCTGAGGTCCCCTTTCTTTGGCAGCTTGATGACGATCCCTTCTTTCCACTGGGCTGGCACCTCTTCCTTCTCCCAGATCTTGCTGAATAGGCTGTGCAGCATGTTGACGGCTGTCTCTGTGTCTGCTTTGATGGCTTCTGCTGGTATCTCGTCCGGCCCTGCAGCTTTCCCATTTCTCAGTGTCATGATGGCTTTCCTGATCTCCGCCTTAGAGGGCTTGTCGCAGTTGATGGGTAGTTCTGTCTCAGCTGGCGGGATGTCTGGTGGTGTTTCAGGGATGGGGCGATTTAACAGCTCCCTGAAGTGTTCTGCCCATCGCTTCAGCTGTTCCTCAGTTGTTGTCAGTGGGTGCCCGTTCTTGTCCTTCACTGGTTTGTCTGTCTGCTGAAATTTGCCCGCGAGCTTCTTGGTCACCTGGTACAGGTCTTTTAGGTTCCCTTGTCCAGCTGCTTCCTCTGCTTGATTGGCCAGGTCGTCGATGTAGTCCCTCTTGTCCTTTCTGGTGCTCCTCTTCACTTCTCTGTCAGCTGCTGTGTATTCTTCCTGTGCCTTTGCCTTAGCTCTTCTTGTTCGGCTCGTGTTCAGTGCAGTTTTCTTCTTTTTCCTAACTTCCAGCTTCTGGATGGTATCAGCAGAGATCCATTCCTTGTGTTGGGTCTTTCTCTTGCCAAGGACCTCTTCGCATGTGTCGTGCCAGAGTTTCTTGCTGTGTTCCCACTGTGTCTCGATATCCATTCCACTGTCTTCTATCAGGTCTTGCAGTGGCTGGAACCTGTTGGAAAGGCTGATCCGGAATGCTGCTTGTGTCTCTGTGTTCCTGAGTAGGCCAACGTTGTATCTGGTCCGTGTGTTGTTGGCGTTGGTGTGTCTCTTAAGCCGAAGTCTCAGTGTTGTTGCAAGAAGGTGGTGGTCTGATGATACATCGGCACCCCTCATCACGCGCACATCTCGCCACGATCTCCTGAACTTCCGGCTGATGCAGATGTGATCAATCTGGTTCTCCGTGACATGGTCCGGCGATCTCCATGTGGCCTTGTGGATGCGCTTGTGTGGGAAGATGCTGCCTCCTATCACTAGCTGGTTCAGGGCACAAAAGTCTGCAAAGCGCTCGCCATTTTCGTTCATCTGTCCCAGTCCGTGTGTTCCCATGGTGTTCTCATAGCCTGTGTTGTCTGATCCAATCTTGGCGTTGAAGTCTCCCATAAGTATGGTCATGTCCTTGGCTCCTCCTCTATCTATCACTGTCTGCAGTTGTTGGTAGAAGTCATCTTTTTTCTCCTCTTCCGCATCATTGGTGGGAGCGTAGCACTGGATGATGTTTAGCTTGATGTCTTTCTTCTTGGTGATGAATTTGGCTGTGATGATGCGGGAGTTGACCGGTTCCCAGCCGATGAGTGCCCGCTGTGCCTCCGGTGCCAGCATCAGGGCCACGCCCTCAGTGTGGGGGGCTCCATCCTCTGTGTGTCCCGAGTACAGCAATTGCTCTCCCGATGAAAATCTCAGCTGTCCTGTCTGTAGCCACCTTGTCTCACTCAGTCCCAGTACTCCTATCTTGTAGTTCTTCATCTCTCTTGCTACTTGTGTGGTCCTTCCTACTTCATACATAGTCCTGATGTTCCATGTGGCTACTCTCGTCGTTGTCCTGGGTGTTAGAAGGGGGGTCGGCCTTGCAGCTTCCTTTCGGCTTTCACTGCAATGCGTCATAGGTCTCCGGGATGGAGACCCTTCCTTGCCCAGGTGAATGTTTTGGTTTGTTGCTGTCGATGCTTCTGTAACGTTATGTTTTTTACAGGTAGGGCTGTTAACCCTACGCAAACCCGTTTAGCCTCTTGGAGAGGTGGTCCACATTCGTCTGACCTCTACCCTTCGACCTGTCCAGCTTGGGTGACCCTGCCAGGAGCACGTGCTCCCGCTGGCGTAGCTCTCTGGGTCATTGAGGTACACAAGCCACTACCCCACGACAAGGGTTGGACCATGTAGGGATTATATGCATGTGTATGGTTTATGTGAATTTGGCCACCCCCAACCCCAGCCCCCACCTCCTTTCCTTCCCCACCAACTTCCCATAAAAATGAAACAACCCCCCCCAGTATTGTCCTTATCTGGTTTTCCAGCTACCCATGCACTCTAGCAAAACCAGCATTCCTCCCCCCCCCCCCCCCCCCCACCCATACCTTGCTGTGTAGTCGAGAAAAATCCTCAGATTTTGCTTTTTTGCAGCACGTTGAAGATTTGTATACTGTTTGTTTGTTTTTTTGTTTGTTTTTGTTTTATAAATAGATCCAGTTGGACTACCCTATGGTTAGAAAAATTAACTTTCTTTTTATCATGATCACTACTAATTATTATAACAGTACTTATATATATTTTTTTCTTTTGTTTCCTTGGCTATGCACCTCTTTTTCTTTGTTATTGTATTCACTTCCATATTTCGGCTGTTTTTTGAGTGTAGTTTTTAAACTTGATCATTATACAATGTTTTTCCTTCCTTGATATTTATTGCATTATATACGTATATATATCTTTCTGTACCAGTTCTCTGTTCCAGATTCAAGATATTATTGAAGGAAATTGAAGGAAGCTTTATCTGTTACTGTTTATGTTATTAACACGCTTCCGTTTTTCCTATTTACATTCAATCTAAGTCAACCTGATTGCTGTCTTGGTAATCCTAAGATTGATAAGGATTCCACTAACAAGGTGGACTGAACGTTTTCTTTCCTCTCTATACAAAAACTTGAAAACTTATCTTACACATGTATATAGAAAACACTGTGTTGGCACAGTTATCAACACAGTGTGCTAAAACTGTTTACTTTTGTTCATTTAGGAGAGGGGGTTAGGTGAGAAAAGAAACATTTTCGTGTATATACACTGTAGTTACATCAGATCTGCGTACTTGCTGTTGTATGGATTCTCTAGGTCTTTTGCTGATCGTATGTGGATGTATGACTTGCCTTTAGTGTAGGGTTACTTTTTTGGGGACTTGCTCTCTAATTTCACATGCCTTGTCCACTGAATTTCCAGATTCATATCAAGTTTTCATTTGAAAGTGTTCTACATTCCGTATGATGCCAGGATGTTGATTCCTCACACTCTCAGACCCTTTAGATCCAATCTGCCCTTTGCACCAGATAATGAACATGCAATATCTAGCAGCAAGGTGGACATTATGCAAAATGTAATGTTAATTGTGCTTTCCTAGTTCCTACTGAACATGTCTGTCTGTGAAAAGAAAAAAAAATCATTTTCATTCAGTTTTCATGTCCTGGCTTAGGAGGGTTAAACAGTTCTTTAAAATGTTCCAGCGTAGATCTGTGTGTATTCGTAAATTAATATTCTCAATGCGCTGTTGTTTACCCAGCCGTATGACCACCCTGCCTACCTGCCGACATTGTACGCATGCGAGGACGTGATGACGGTGGGGATTGAGGAGATGGTGGAGGACATCGTAAAGGAAGCTGCCGCAGAACTGGCCTCAGAGTATGTAGATGTATCACAAATTTCTGATAAGACTGTGGTTGTGTGGTTGAAGTAATAGTCCACATCCTGGCCTGGGTTTCAGTCTTTTCAAAATGTAAGAGTGTCATCCATGGAACTGTTTCAGTTGAACTACAACTTGATGTGAAAATCTTCGCCTTACAGTAGTGACTTTCAAAAACCAGCTGAAAGCAACTGTGCAGGTTTCTTGTTTCAGCTATTTTGACGAGAAGATGCTGCAACGGGACCCACTGGAGGACTTCTTGTCGTCACTACTGTCCGATGCCGTGGACTTGGGTGTTCGGGACGTTGTCCGCGAGTCTGTCGTGGAGATGGCGGACCAGTACATGATGGATGAACAAGCCGGGGTCATCTTTCAGGATGTCTTGCACGACCACCTGAGGGAGATCATGCCCGAAGTGGTGGGTGTGAATTGTAAACATTCTGTTTCATGTTGAGTGTAATGTTGTGTTGCCACCTACCTGGTGAAGACTGTGGTTGGTTTCTTTATCTTTTTTATTTATTTATTTATTTATTTTTATTTTATTTATTTATTTATTTATTTATTTATTTTTTTTTTTTTTGGGGGGGGGGGGGGGGGGGGGAACATTTCTGCCTTATTTTGGAATGTTGTTAAAATTTCCGCTACTGCACAATGTTGTTTTTGTCGGGTTTTTTGTCAGGCCCTGGCAGTATTTGTTTAGACCATAGTCATGATGTAAGCAGGGATTAAGCATGGTCTGTTGCATCTGTAGGACTTTATACATATTTCCATTTAAGTCACTTTAAAAAAAAAGGGGGTGGGGGGGGGTAGGGGGGGGGGGCTGTGTAGGATTCTTGAAAAGTTTGGCGGTGGCGGTGACCTGAACTGAGCAGTAATGAAAAACTGGTGGTGGTAAAAGTGTCTTCATTTATTTCAGTGAAAGGGGAACTCAGTGACGTTAACATTGTTATTCTGCAGCTGACTTTTCAGTGTTACAATTTTCAGATAGAGGACGTCAAGTTTGAGCTGATCGCAGAAGATTTCATTGAAAAAGAGGTCATTGCACCAGAGGTGGAGGAAGAAGCCACAGCTGTTGCTACAGAAATTCTGCAGCACTATGACAACAAAGTCACAAAACGTGAACTGAGAGAGGTAAGTAAAATAGAAGCATGCACCTTGGCTTTGGGGGGGGGGGGGGGGGGGGTTGACTGTGACATGTTGGAATGATGCTGAGCAATGAAAGGGAGTGTAAAGCAGCCTTTTGACCCATTGGCAATGCCCATCACTTCCCGTTTGCTTTTCACATTGCTGTAAATGTGTGTTTTAACTTTAAAACTTCATAAATGTAGCATATTATAGATGTTAAGTGGGAAGGGGGTGCTAAGATGCCCCAGATCCCTTCATACAGTGTAAGTTAAAGTTTACAAATCACAAAGATCTACAGACTTGAAAAATTCGAAATTTATCAGGAGAGATTCACAATTTTGACAAGATCAGGGAACAGAAGAAGAAGAAGAAGCTATAAAAACGACAAGAATAAGAAGGAAATGACAGTTGTTATGTGCTCTGTGCAGGTCACAAAGAAAGCTAATGGTCAGCTGGTGGATTCATTGTTCATGGGCTATCTGCTGTCAGTCATCGCCAGGCAGGGCAAACTGTGGACACAAGATGACCATGCCAACAGATTACTAGACGGTAAGGTCTCCGCATAATATACCCTGTGTTCCAGCTCTTGTGAGTCAGGCCAAATTGTTTCCCATTGCTTAGAAATTGTTAAAAGTAAGTTGCATCTGAAAGGCCTTGGCGGCGGCGTGTTCAGAATAGTGTTTTATTGTCTTTAAAATGAAAACAACACAAACTCTTTTGCATCACTGATAAAGGGCCTGCAGGTTGGCTGATCAGCTGAATGATTTTTGTTTTTTTCAGATATGATCCTGAACATTGCCATGGAGCAGTACTATGGGGTGCAGAAAATGAAGGACAAGACCATACAGAACAAACCACTGAAGAAACTTCATGAGAAAGCCTTTACAGAAGTGGTGAGTGTACGGAGACAGTGTTTGCCTTGATATGTTACTGTATCTGTCTCTTTGTGTGTGTGCTTGTGGGTGTATGTCCTCCGATGCTGGGCACCTTGTCCCCCGCTTTCGGCTGGAGACATACAGTGGATGCTCTATGTTTTCCGTCCCAAACACCCTGCCCCAAATTCTCCACAATTACCCAGTAACGCCAGATTTTAACGTGTAAGATAGAGAGATATTGCATACGATTTTGTGTGTATGTAATTCTCATAGTTTGAATATTTTCTTTTGTGCAGTCATTAGATGTTTGCCTGCAACAACTGACAGCCTCACTGGACGAGGATCTAGCCGATGTTGATGAGTTTGAGCGTGGCCTGAACGACGGAGTTGTCCAACCTATTTCCCTCTCTCTCTCCTCCAGGTGGGAAGTTGTGTGTGTGTTTGTGTGTGTGTGTGTGTGACAGACCTTGCCTCGCAGCATTTTTGTGCATAAATAATAATAATAATTATGAGTATTGTATAGGCGCTTTACCCAGTTTCATGAATCGGCTCAAAGCGCTGCAAACTGAGCCCAACACGCACGCTCACGTGAATCACACGCATTCTCTCACACACTGGACATAAACAAATTACAGTCACTTGGTGCGAAGGGTCAGCTCAGCTATTTAAATTTTGGAATTTAGAATTGCATTTATTTTTCAAGTTTCTTGGGCTGAACATTTCCAAAGCAGAGTACCCGGAGAGACCCCCGGACGATCGGCCCGAATGAACGGTGCCACATACGAGAAGGAAAAATTCTTTGCCCCTGACCTCTCGCATTGGTGACAAGTCTCTTAACCACCGGACCACCGACCGCCTCAGAACCGAGTAGTAAATAATTCAAAGAATATCACCGTCTCAGAAGTGACTACAGCTTCCTTCATATTTTCTCAGATTTAAGATGTTCATCAGGGTCATATATTTTCTTTCCATGGAAACAGTTTAGGCCTAGGTTTGTATTTGCTTTGTCCTGAAATTTATCATCAGAATAAAAGTAGTTCAAAACACGCTGAAAGGAAAAAGAGTTGTTAGGAATTTATTTATTCTCCATTTTTCAGCTAAGAAGCTGTTACCAGGAGACAACAAATAAGTACAAGGACAGTGCAACAAGACAAGAGAGAGACAGGCTGGCAGTCCTTTTCGTTTCGATAAATGTGACTTTGAATTCATGCTGCTTTTTTTTTTCAGATGACACACAAGAACAGCACTTTGAAGAATCATTCAGGCACAAACAACAAACAGATGCCAGTGACAAGACATAAGTACCTAAGGGTGCTTAAGGGTTCTTGGCCCTGAACCTCAGTCCACACATCCTTTCCCTGCACTGGTCAGGTCATGCTGCGTTACAGGAGTCGGCTAGAAACTCAGATCTGTCTCAGACAGTCAGTCCCTGGCATAGATCCGTCCCCTCCAGCAAGGATGTGAAAACCTCCGACAATCAAGACTATGGGAGGAGACTGGAACTCATGCAGGGAGAATGATGTAGAAGTGGTTCGCAGCACTGTAAATAGGTTGTTATGAGAGATTTCCCGTTGTTTGGAAAAAGGGCTTTAGTGCCTGTCAGTCCCATGGAACTTGAGCCCTTTTTACTAGATGCAAAGGCTTACTCTCCTGTCCATTACTTTTTTTGTGATAGTGGTCAACTGACCTTCCCTACCCCCACTGGTCCATATTAAAGTAATAGGACAAATGTCCTCTTCAGAACAAAACTATCCGGACATTTTTTAGTCATTTTTGAGTCATTATGTTTCTTGCTCAACAGCATCCGCTTCCTCTTTCCTCCCCATTTCTCTGTCACTCTGAACACCCAATCTGACTCCCCATTCACATCCATGGGTGCTTCCATCTGCACCCGCATTAGCATGGCTTGATTGCATGTCTGCTATCAGCCTATCCCTCTGGCTGGTGAGGATCATATTCTGGGCACTGAACCCCCTCTCCACATCAGCCTGCAGACTCGCTCTATAGGGCTAGTGTACCGTGTCCGAGAGGTGTTAAAAACTGATCGGACAATGACCGCGCTTCGTGGAAAATAATGGGACATTTGTCCTCTTGACTACAATTTGTACAGGACATCCTGCATGTTATCTCGGACATTGTCCGATGTCCGACGTGGATGTACAACCCTGCTACCCCATACCACAAATCATTCTTGATGGCAGAAAGGAAATTCTGACCCTGGGACTTCAGTGAAGCGTGTTGGAGGACAAAGCCACCATGGCACACGGCTTGACCTGAAAAAAAGAATGGAACCACTTTGAAACTTTTCGCTGCAGCCGAGGGGTTCCACCTGATGAGCACACTGGCGACATGATTAGAGTCAACATGCCGTGCCCATCCTGCATCACTGCACCTGGTGGAGATGGTGACTGTTACCACAGTACTTTGTGGATCTGTTCTGCCTCAAATCATCTTTTGTGTACAGATGTTCCCTGTGTGCACATACCTGGGAGGCTTTTGGAATGTGTCACCATACCTATGGATGTGAAAAAAGCGTTTTCTTTCTGTGATAGACCAGGCCTACATTGTGTATGATTCCTGAAAATAATTGCCAAACATTAATGCATTTTACACAAGCATTTGTATTGGTGATTAACTCTGTGTGTGTGTGTGTGTGTGTGTGTGTGTGTGTGTGTGTGTGTGTGTGTGTGTGCGTGTGTGTGTGTGTGTGAGAGAGAGAGAGAGAGAGTAAACATGTCACATGCATGGAACAGTATACAATATATTGTGTGCATGTTCATGTCTTCACAGTCTGTACCTGAGAAAGTCTACGCACTATTGGAGAATTTGTACTTGATATTTATTAAAGAGAGTTTGATTTTTCTTTTCTTTTTTTCCTATTATATTTTCTGACAAGCTGAAATTGTGTGATATTACATCAGTTGAATTCCCACGTTTTGATACGCTGTACTTTACACCAGTATTTTGTAAAGAGACGCTGCACTGGTTCTGCACATTTTGTAATTCATTTATTTATGTATTTTATTTGTCACAGGATTTCCTACATCTGTTTTTGAATGTCTGTGTAAGCAGCACTTGACATCTTAATCAGTGAATGGAAAACTATTGTTTTCCTGTTGGCATCACAATATATGCCAAACCTTGTTACACATTGTTGAACACAAAGCAGATTGGGGGTGGGGGGACTTTCCGTCACCCGATGGTGTATTAGGTTTAATTAATGAAATTCACATCTGTTTCCTGGGTTCTGTTCGCTAGTACCAAACACAGACACTTCATAGTCAAGGTCAAAACTCTAAAGTGTAAAAAGAATCACAATTTGTCAAAATATATCTGTGTTCAGACAGTAATAAACTATCTTCTCTTTTTTTTTTTTTGTACATGTATCAGCACTTCTGTCTTAGCACCAGAAGCATTTATTTTATCCGTCCGTAAAATTTCATTTGATTACAGTATTTTCAAAGAGGTGCCATTTACTTTGTCTGCATCTTGCTGAAATGTAAGACAGCTTTCACTAGAGGTGTTGCCAAAATTGCAGTTTATTTGTGTGATCTGAATCCGTACACTGGACTTCCAGCCCTCACCTTGCCCAACATTTCAAGCACCTACACGTCACAAGCATACAAATTCATCTGCATTTTGAACTTGTGTTTTGGATCTGTCTTGCTGGCCTACGCCCACACACCACTTATTTACTGCCCTATTGCCACAAGCTTTGAATCCTTTGACTCTGTACATGCACTTACCGTATATCCCGACATACACGTGATCTGTGACGTTCTGTTGTAATGTTTAGAAACAGGATTGTGATAATGTGTGAGTAGTTTGTCATTATCTGCCCAGATCATGTTCCTTTTTTGCAATTTTCACGGTTTGTCTCTGGAGTTTGCGGTGTGCATTTACAGTAACATACACATTCCGGATCAAATTTTGAGTCGTCGTCGTCATTAGGCCTAACAGCAGGTGAATGTTCAGATGGGTAAAATATGATATATTTTGTACAGAGCACTGAAACTTGGTAAGGCAACCATGTCAACGGGTTTGTGGAAGTCAGCCTATAACGGTTGTGTTTTTTGTTTTGTTTTTTGTTGTTGTAGTTTTTCTTCCTAGTTTCGCCTGTAAATGATCAGACATGTCTGTAAGTGTGGTTCCCCAAGGTTGTGTGTGTGTGTGTGTGTGTGTGTGTGTGTGTGTGTGTGCTTTGGTTTCCCCTAAGTTGTCAAAATGTAGTAACTTATTTCATTATCATTTATCGCGTAAAGAGTAAGAAACCCATTCATTTTACTCTTGCATACAATTTCTTCCACATTTTTTTTATACTTGCCGGATAAGCCAAATTTCTATTTTCTAAAGAGAATTTCACTAATTGTTTTTTTTTATAGTTTTTATACACTCTTCACCATCACTTGAACTTTTTGATCCTGTGGCACCCACTCTTGTGTGATTGTATGCCTATTGTTTGATTAAAAAAAAAAATTTTTAACTTATAGTAGGATTTTACATGTTTACGATGACTCCAGTTTTGTTTCACCGAGGAAGACAGACTGCTCAATAAACTGGTGTCACAGCTATCATTCAGTCTGGAGAAGAACAAACAGCTGGGTCATGTGTTTTGTGCCAAAACCATTAATTTGAGATAATTTTTGTGCATATTGGTGTGTGTGTGTGTGTGTGAAATTGTAAACATGCCTGCAATTGAAACATCGGCAGCGGTTTCTGTGCACAGTCTGCATCCGTGTAGGCCAATGTTCATATACAAGTATACTTGTGACCCGTCCAATACATGGGGGTTATTGTTCAGGTTAACTTTCAGGTTCAGTGGGAGGTGATGGAGACAATAAGGCCTGTTGTGACATGTAATTTATAATCTCTTCTCATCTCTTACAACCTGCGCGAAGCTTGCTTTCAACATTGACTATCTGAGCACTGGTGCGCAAACAAAAATCCTTGAGAACAAAGCTAATATCTCGGACAAAAGAGAATTGACAGAGTTATACTTGCAACAGCAGACAAGACACTGAAGATGATTGTGGGACTGCCATGCTGCGGCGCCTGTAAAAAGGGACCACACAAGCATTTGTACGAAACAGCTCCTGATTGGCAAGTTAGGTTTATTGACAAAACTTCTGGTATCTCTCTCACTCACTCACTGACACACACACACACACTGACGCACACGCATACAGTCGCTGGTGGAGTAGCTGAAATCACGTGACATTGAATCGTTGGGATGGGGTGGGTGTGGATGTGTCCGAGGGGTGGGGAGGGGAGGGGCAGGGCGAATGAGGCATTATGGCTCCAGAACTGCAACAGTTAAGTACGAGTAGCTCACCTAAACCTCTGCATGAACATTTCTATAACACTTGTGCACGCACACACAAGCTGGATGTGTACTGTGGCACGTGAATCATGTTTTCGTGTGAGGAATCTCTCAAGCGCACACCGATACAGAAACATCAGTTTGTTCTGTGACATTGACAGTGTCGGTCTTTTCACATATTGAATTATTGATGCATGTAACCGCACCTGATGTCCACTGTGCAACCTGAACTGTCGTGCAAGGACTCTCTTGAACGCACACCACTCGTCAAGCGGACACTTACACCAACTGATACACAATCCACGTGCATCGTATCTGATGTTTGATCTGTGGCGTAGATAGCATGGTCCACAGAACATCGTCTCTAAGCTTAGATCTGAATCTAAGATAAATGAAAAGGCTGGTCTCTCACTGAAGCATAAAGCACAGACGTTTAGATCTTTGGCTGCACAGACATTGATAGGGCTGTTTCCCCCGTTCTCATTCTATGTGTACTTTTAGATCAGTGGCAAATGCTCAGTTTGCCCGCTGTAGTATCCACTGTTTCTGATATCTCGTTGTCCTTTTTCCAGTTCTATGGAACACGTGGGCGGCGCAAAACCAGAGATAGTAGAATACTCGGCATCCCAGGTTGGTTGGTTAGGAGGAGTTAACGTCCCCACCAAAAAAGTTATTGCAGACGATCCTACTGGGCAGGTTATCGGGGGGAACGGACAGCTACCCGTAATCAGGGACTCACAAGTCCCTGACGTAATGAACAGTCCAGCTGAACACTGTTCAATCCGTCCAGACCGGCTGACAGGTCGGCCACATTTGATTTATCCGTGATGGGCAATTCACACAAACAGGTCCAGCTCACAGAGGCAGAGGAAACAGGCAATGTTAGGAATATGCACAAGTTTTCACTCCAGCCCTGGCGGAGTCGAGCTCAGTCTCTCTCACTCACACGGCGCGAGTTGGGAGAGCAGTGGGCGCACTTACTGTAATGATCCATATGAACGAATATTCCCTCTGCTGAAAGTGAGTAATTACGTTAGTCCTTGACGGTCTCTTCCACGATTTCGCCCCTGATTTCAATCTGAGTTTCAGCGGACCGTTTCTGCGTTGTCTGTGGTATCGTGCGGCGTCGGTTTCTGGCCTTTCCCATCAGCTTGCTGGCTGCCATGCGGTAATTCGCGTTCAGGTATCCGTACACGAAGCAGTTGAGGGAGGCCGCAAGCAGGACAGCCCACTGGGCCACAACGTAGTTCTCCTCACCGACGGGCAAGCTGAATGTGTGGGAAGCCATCAGGAGCAAGGTGTACGGCAGGTACGTGGCCATGGTAAGGGTGCAAGCCACGAAGCTGCGCCTCATGTCTTTCCTGGGCAGGGAGCTAGAAAGCTCAAATCTGTGGCCACTCACGGTGCTGTGGCCGCTAGTGGTGCCCTGCTCGTTGATGGCACCGTGGCCGCTGATAGTGCTCGCGTCTGCCGGATCTCTGGCGAACGCAGTGCTCGCGTCTGCCGGATCTCTGGCGAACGCAGTGCTCGCGTCTGCCGGATCTCTGGCGACCGCGTGACCGCGTCTCCTCTGCCTAGCGGGTGCGTAGCGCTTGCAGGTGCCCGTGGCGTAATACTCCGAGCCTGAAACCTTGGCAGCCGCGCCCAGTGAGCGATGGTGTTTGAACTTCTCAGTGCCGACCGTTTGCCCCGAGTCCGTGGACAGTATGGACAGATTCAGCGTATGCTGGCCAAGCGACTCCAGGGATGGTCGCTGTAGAGAAATCTTTGGAAACACTGCTGACCTGGAGTCGTTTGACGTCTTGCTTAACTGTGGTATCATCAGGGCCGATGTCTTCTTCGGAGGATGCGAAGGCGTTTTTTCAGGGTGGGACCTTCGGGGCGCGTTCTGATGCATCTTAGCCGCGCTTGCGTGCTCTGCGCCCGTCCCTTGGTCACGCATCACGTGTCGACGTTCCCTGGAGTTCCCAGCGCCGGGGGTTGCTCTCTTGACGTCCTGCTCGTGGGAGGAAGGCTTCCACGGGGGGACCTTGACCGCGGGCAAATCGAAACTATCACGGGTTTGGTTTTGTGGTTCGCTCGGCAACCCAGGCAGGCTCCCTCCGGAAGTCCGATGGAATATGGCCATAGACGAGCCTGATAAATAAGCTTCCAAGGAGTTTCTGTAACCAGCCTGGCTCAGCCTCTCGCCCTGCAAGTGTCTCCTAGAGTAGCGGGTGGCCCTCCTGGCGACTCGGTAGTACAGAACGACGACAAGCAGGTAGCTGACAACGAACACGATCGCGACGGCCATCCACCTGGGAGTGAACCGGGCATTGCTGGGAATGTTGCAGCCGTGATACGCCCGTTGGTTCTTCAGAATAAAAAACAAACAAAACGAAGCGGCGGTGACTGCCAGTGGGGTCGTGCAAATACTAATACTACTAATAATAATATGTGGATTACGTAGGCGCTTTTCCCAAGTGCTCGGCTCAAAGCGCCGCGAGCTGCACACAAACACGCACGAGCACGTGAATCACGCGCATTCTCTCACACACCGGACATGAACACTGCAATCACGCCTTTGCTGGTACCATATTAGCAGGCGCGTAGGAAGATGCTGAGAGGAAGGGGGACCCACTAAGTCGGGTGAGCCATACGGCCGGGATGAAGAAGGGTGGGGAGGGTGTGTGTGTGTGTGTGTGTGTGTGTGTGTGTGTTTTGACTGCCAAGGATTGTGTCCTGCGACAGCAGAACAGGGGCGGCCCACCACTGGTGGGCCCCCCTCTCCACTTATCAAAAGCAAGGGGGGCCCAAAGATATTCGGGCCCCCCTTCCAAAAATCGACCGGGGGCGTGGGCCCCCAGGGCCCCCGTGGTTCCTACGCCCCTGATTAGAACGCTTGATCGGGAGACCCGCTGGTACCAGCTACACCTGTCACTGAGTCGAGCACGCACCATGTACTTGTCGTCGATGAACAAGAGATCGTCGATCTGCCAAAGCCACCCTGAGCCCCACAGCGCCAGGCAGATGGCCGTCACTGACCGGAAGTTAAAGACGCGCTTGTACACACTCACGGAGCAGCAGACCAGGATGTAGCGGTTGACAGCAATGACGACGACAGAGAAGAACGAGGTGCACATGAAAGCGTTGCGAAGTATCTCCGCGTATATGCACTCTTCCATTTCGGCAGGGTGCTGTTGAGCAGAAATATGATTCAAGGCATACTTTGCGTCGTGACAGCCCCCCCCCCCCACCACCACCACACACACACAACCCGTATCCCCCCCCCCCCCCAACAGTCAGATCTTGAACATATACGTATGTTGTTACGAGCCTTTGGCCTGTTCACCAACCAGTGTCTTCGCTTTGCTATGTACATGAGCACGTTAGGTACGAAGCTACGTTGTGATTGAGATGATCGCTCTTGTAACGGTCCAACTAAACACCATTCAATCCAGGCAGACTGACGGGGGCATAATGATCCTCTTACAACCTGACAGTAGACGGTTCCGAGCGCTGTCATATAACAAGTTCACCATTACATTATGACGCCCTAGTTTACCATTATAACGTCGTACTTTACCACTGACAATTCGGCTCACCAATATGACGATATGTCTTACCATTATGACGATGTGGCTTACCACTTCGACGATGTAACTTACCACTATGACGATGTGGCTTACCACTATGACGATGTAACTTACCACTATGACGATGTATCTCACCACTATGACGATGTAACTTACCACTATGACGATGTATCTCACCACAATGACGATGTATCTCACCACTATGACGATGTATCTCACCACAATGACGATGTAACTTACCACTATGACGATGTATCTCACCGCTATGACGATGTGGCTTACCACTATGACGATGTAACTTACCACTATGACGATGTACCTCACCACGATGACGATGTATCTCACCAGTGTGACGATGTATCTCCCCACTATGACGATGTAACTTACCACTATGACGATGTATCTCACCACTATGACGATGTGGCTTACCACTATAATGATGTAGATGTGGATGGGACCAGTAACGATGAGCTGCAACAGGTCCGTGAGAGCCAAGTTGGCAATCAAGACGTTGCCGGCTTTCCACAGTGAGGCATCGGCTAAAATCACCACCAGAACACAGATGAACCCAACACTGCCCACGCAGATGACTCCAACATGCAGGCAGACCATCGTGAACCGAAACTCGTCCGCGAACTCTTCAACAACGAGACCTGGAGTACTGTCCGTCGCTTGCATTTTGCGGCGGCAGCCCTGCCCACTAAGAGTGTCGCCAGTGATGTATAGAAACAGTGCGCACTGTCCACAAATAAGCGTAGTATTCGCATGTTGTTTGTAGACGGAGGGATGCTGAAAGGGAGGAAAGGAACTGAGGAGTGACGGGACTGCAGAGAGCTTTTTGTTCGTGTGGTTGCGTCAGTCCGTGTACACCATTTAATTTGACGTCATGATAGTACGTAGCACTGCGTAGATGTGGGCACTCGCGTCAGATGTTTCAAAGTGACGTTTCTGCTCCGTTCTCTACGGGTCGAGTGGCTGAACGTCGAATCGTGGCCGGACGGTCCCGGGCATGGGTTCGAAACCTCACGGAGGGGTGGTCAAAACGGCCGCGGAAAAACGAAGTGCCACTCTCGCTTCAAAAATCTCGACGACTCATAAATCCGAAATTTGAGTATACACGGGTCTATGAGCTGTTCCCCGAACACTCATGGGTTAGCCCGAACTACCGCAAAGGTAGGTGGCTGCTCGATTAACATTCCTTTCGTATCGAAATGAGAAACCGAAATCCGATGGACAAACGAAGTGCCACTCAGATTTGCACGAGGACAAACGAAGCGCCACTTTTTGGTCAAACGAACAAATGAGAGTGTCACGTTTTGGTCAAACGAAGTGCCACTAGAGAGAAGTCGGAACCGAGAAAACTTAGTGTTTCCCCCGTTCTTTCATCTTGAGAAGAAATGTCCCTGATTACACACTAGACCTTATCACTTTCCGCCACAGGTGTATACCACTAATTCTCTTCCCCTATGCTGCGAGCTGGTGTACTGCGCCTAGGAGATGATAACTTTCATTATTTGTTGTATATGCACTTTGTATTTATGTTTGTTTTACTTAGTTCTAATTGCTGTTTGTTTTCTACGCTTCTTTCTTTTTTTTGGGTTCGATAAATTAGCATGAAGGTGCAGCGTCTCCTGAGTGTCCTAGGTTTATACTGCCCCGTAGAGCAATTTTTTTTTTTTTTTTTTTACCTTCAAGTAGTGCAGGCACATTGAGCTGCGAAGTAGGGGAGACGGGGTGGTCGAATGGTAGAGCGTTGGACTTCTAATGCTCGGGTCGTGAGTTCGTATCCCGGCTGGGGCCAAATATTTTTTCCGGCTTTCTCATCGTTGCCCCGTATTTGATATCACCCGTAATGTGGTGGAAAAGGACGCCCCCCCCCCCAAAAAAAAAAAACAAAAAAACAACAACCAAAAAACCAACCCCCCCAAAAAAACAACAACAAACCCACAAAAAACAACAACAAAAACAAACAAACAAACAAACCGTCAAGCCATAAAATGTCACTCACTCCCCTTCAACACTTAAGGCAATATCCGCAATGTAGCTTTAAGTTTACTGGAGACCGCATATGTGGCAACACGTATTCATTCATTCATTCACTGTTGCATTAGCGCAACACATTTGTGAATGTGTATTTGCTAAGTAACCACCACCAGCACACGTTGCCACAAACGGAGTTTGTGGATCTATGGTGTTTTAGTGTACTCTGTAAATTTTTTCCCATTCACTTCTCTGTGCTCTACCTGTGACGTAATGTCGTGTCTTGCGTAATAGCCTGTGACGTATTATCTTGTGGTAATGTTCTGTCTGTGATGGAAATTAGACGTGTGACGTTTTCTTTCTAGCTCTAGATGGATTTCTGTTATTTATTTTTCTTGTTCTTTTTGCCATCAGACCTTTTATCTAAACCCATCAGTTTCATTTGATGAAGTAGAGTGCAACAACGTTGATACCAGGCTCAATCCTCTCTGTCTCAAAACGTGAGTACTTGTTCTGCTGTTGTCGTTCCTGGGCAAAACACTCCCAGTGTCATCCCCTTAGATCAGGAGAGAGGATTATGTCACAGAGTGTTGCCGCTTTATTGCCTCGATTGCCAGTGAATGAGTCGTTTTTGGCTCACTTGTGTAACAAAGTGAGTCTATGTATGAACCCTCCTTTGTCTGTGTGTAAGTGTGTGTGTGCGTGTCCGTGTCCCCCAAAACGTCATTTTCTTAGATTCTACAAAAAGCAGAAGCACAAAAGTTGGCATGCTGGCAGACAGCAAGAAGACCTTTTACAACATACCCTTTTGAATGACCTTGACTCAAGGTCGTTAAAGCTGTTTGTTTGGAATTTCAACATTGGCATGTTTTTCAGAATCTACAAAAAAAGCAGAGGCATCATACCTTACATGATGATGCACATTCAAAAGACCTTTACCGACATATTCAATGACCTCGAGTCAAGGGCAAGGCCGTAAAAGCTGTTTGCGGAAAACCAACCATCATACGACCGGATGTTAAAAGTTTAAACGTGAAATATTGTTGACGTTTTGTGAGGCAAGTGGCGGACGATTCAAAGCGACAACACGTTCAGACCAAAGCGCTCACAACTGTCACCATCTACTTCTCGGTTATCACGTAGATTGCACGCGCAAGGCCACCGATGCAGAATGTAGAGTTTGAAACAGCCTGTACACTGTCTTCCACACAATCATCAAGATGTCTGGTGTGACTGAGAAACGCTTTTGCACGACCTGATGAACTTGCCATGATAAATAAAGCCAAATTTAAAATCCAAGCAGCTATAAATTATATTTTGTCATTGGGGTTACTGGTGCACAACCCCAGACTTCTTGATAGAAACTGAGTTAAGTCGGGACTACCAATCAGCGTGCATTTACCTTAATCTGACCTCATGCATCGTAGTGCATGCATGCATGGCTTAGTGATTGTGTTACGGTACGTATCCATAACAGAGAGGTGCGAGGGCGAAGCGGTAGCATCGCGACAGCGACAAACGCTTTGGGTGTATCCATACAAACATAAATATATTTGTTTCTTTGATGGTGTAGCCGAATGCAAAATGGCCATTTCATCAAAGACATTACATTACCCAAGATGTTCCACTCACGACGTTTTTGCGGGACCGCTGACGGAGTGACGTCCCTTTGCTTGATCAGGGATAACGCCACTCGTCACAATGGCCACAAGCAAGAAATTGCACAGGGGTGGTGACGCCTGCAGCGCGACTGTTCGAATGTGCGATAGATCTACAAGAGCGATTGTCAAGGAATGTCATTTTTTCGTTTCCCAATAGATGAAGAAAGGTAAGTTTCTGTCCATTATTTCAGCATTTTTTAGGGTAGAAATTGAAGACTGAAGTAGCCTGGTTTCTTTCCTCTAGATCTAAAGTGATCGGCGGGGAAAAGAAACAGCTGCCTTCTTCATTAATTTATCCAAATGATGTACTTACATTTGTGGATTGAAATAGGGTTGGACTTTAAAGGGTGATTTGTTTTTTCCACCTTTATTTTTTTGTGTGTGTGAGTGCTATCCGACGATAATTATACAGTATACAGCAAACACTTCTAAAGTGAATCACTTTTCGAACCGTCACTAGATCCAGTTTGATTTCGTCGTGCGGAATAGTGTGTGAATCCCCAGGAAACACGTCAGGTGCTATTCGGCACTCCATCCTGTGATGGTTGATCATCATAGTCCAACAGACAGACAGATATTATATAGTATTATATAGATCGTCAATCAGGACGCTCTCTCTCTCTCTCTCTAGTTGTCTCTCTCTCTTTCTCTCAGTAGTGTGTGTGTGTGTGTGTGTGTGTGTGTGTGTGTGTGTGTGTGTGTGTGTGTGTGTGTGTGTGTGTGTGTGTTCGCGCACTCGTGCGTACGGGCACGTGTCTGCACGTGCACGCACACGAGAGAGATACTTAAGAAAAGAAATCCCAGAGGACATTTTTTTAACAGGGCATTTTCTCCCGTGTGTCTTCAGAATCTCATCCAACTGCAGATGAAAATCATCTTCCCACTGTTGAAGCTGTCTCAGCACCAAAGCCTGAACCATCTACTTCAGCAAAAGAGGCTGATCTCAGCTAAGAGCAAGTTAAGGGCCTCACGGAACAGGGTGTATCGTTTGAAGAAGAAAATGAAAAACTCTCTGCAGTCAAAAAAAAACTCAACAGGCAGGACAGGAAAGCAGCAGTGCTCAAAGAACTGGCTAACTTTCTAACGCGGCCAAGAAAGACTGTTCAGTTTTGCATACTTGCACAATTGCAATACTGTTGATAAGAAGAAGAAGGGGGACAGGTGGACTGAAAAAGACAAGACTGTTGCGCTGTCGTTGTTCCACAGTAGTCCAAAGGCCTATCGGAGACTAAAGAAAATTTTTCTCTTGCCCTCTGTGAGTACACTGCGGCGTTCTTTGCAGAACATTGAACTGTACCCAGGTTTCAACAGTAACATACTTTCAGCCCTGTCCATCGAAGTGAAGTAACTGCCACCTGGCAATGAACTTTGCGCTCTGATATTTGGCCATAAAAGCAGATGAGGTTTTCTGCTGTTTTGAAATGGTTCTGTCGGAGATTTCATGACATCATTAAAGTAGATTGTATCCACTCTTGTTTCAGTTTTACTGTTTTATGTACCCCTCACCTTCTTTGTCTTTCTGTCACTCTCCCCATGTCAGTGTACGTACTGCACGTAATGTTTGTGAGTCCCTGTGTGTGAATTTGGGCACATGTTCAAGTATACTCATGTAGACAGGGAATATCAAAACAAAAACAAAGAATACCTGCATTATTTGTCAGATGTGGGACACACTTGGTGAAATCATTTTTATAACCTGTCAAACAGGGTAAGACGGAAACAACCTTGATACAAATTCACCGCCACATCACAACAGCACAAAACGATGTTGATCAGTCACAGATCAGTAACATCCAAGAGACAAAAGACAATGATAGAGAAAGCACATGAACTAAAACCTGAAAATGCACCCCACCCCCACCCCCAGAACCCTAGTGAACAAATTTACACCGATTATATCGGCTGCAATTGCGCCACAGCGAGCGACAACACACGTACGGCGCTATTGCAAAGACATATTATTACCCGCGGTATCCCTGACATACCAAAGGGACGCAACCCACTTGGCGAACGTCACTCCTTATATAGTGAGTGGCGCATCTTGGTAATGTAATGTCTTTGATTTCATGGACAGTAAGGTTATCTGTACTGATCCGGCCTTTTCCGTCATCGATTTACATTAACTGAAACTAGTCAAAGCGCATGTCCCTGTGGAGAAATTACTCATAACAATAGTTCTACTTCCTGAAAAAAAAAACAACATTCTGATTCCATCTCGTTCGCTCTTCGCAACAGCATTTCTTTTCGCTCTTGAGGCGAAAGAAACCGCGTCGCTTCGCGTCCGCATCGTGCATATGGATACACTCATATTTATTTCAATAATTCTGATTTTAAAACCTGTAGCTATATTGCTACAGGTTCGTGTCCGCTTCCCTATAATACAGTCTTCACAAAAAGTTAAGGGCCAGTCAACATAATGGGTGACAGTTTCAATAAATCAGAACAAGGAGGAACGGCCCCGTCCTACAAAGTTGTTTCTCCAAACTTCATTTTATTTTGTCTGTTTTGTTGTCGGTTCTCCCCTCTCCAAGTTCTACCAATGACACTAGATCCTCTACGACCTCGACCGATTAGCCACGTGACTGGGGGTGGGGCCGGGTGGGGGAAGAAGGGGGAGAGAGAGAGGCAGAGAGAGAGGGTGGGTGGGTGGGTGTTTAAGAGTTTAACGTCCTTTTCCACCACATACGGGTGATATCAAAGACGGGGCAACGAGAAAAAGGCCAGCACAAATATTTGGCCCCAGCGGCCGGGATTCGAACTCTCGGCCCAAGCATTGAAAGTCCAACGCTCTACCATTCGGCCACCCTGGCTCCCCAGAGAGAGAGAGAGAGACGTCAGTTCCGTGAACTAAACATTTGACGTCAGCCTCAGGCAGGTCGTCATACACAGAGAGAGAGAGAGAGAGAGAGAGAGAGAGAGAGATGACGTCAATTCCGTGAACTAAACTTTTGACGTCAGCCTCTAGCACTGAGATCGTCTGAGGATGCTTGTTCATGTCTTGTGATTTCCCTGTTGGCTTTGTGACTTCTCCGACTGAATTATTTTTCACATGAAATCTGGAAGATCTAGAGGGCTGATGAAATGTCGGAAGCAGTGACGATACTTGCAGATTTTGTCTGTGAACCAAACATTTGACGTCAGCCTCACGCTGCTCGTCTGACAGATGATACTTCTTCATATCTTGTGATTTCCTTGTTGCTTTTGTGACTTCCGTGACTGAATTAATTTTGACATAAAATCTGGAAGATCTAGAGAGCTGATGAAACGTGGACTTAAGTGCCTTGAATTGTACTTACGAAATTGCAATATTGGAACTTTTTTGACCGGCGCTTTTCGCAGAAACATGAAAAAATGTGTTTATCTAAAAGCTCTGTTATTCTGAATACTAAAGCTATAATAGTGCAGTAGTTCACGTCATATGTGCAGTTGGCACAAGTGACAAAAATACCGGAATGATGAATAATTTGAAGGAGTCTTTTAATAGATATTTGGCCTTATATGCAAACCACCCCTACCTCGGAAACATTTTTCTTACACAAAACCTATCAGAGCTACAGAGCTGTGCTACGAAAACAGGCAGTATAATTGGATGATCTTCGCAATTTCAGAAAATGAAGCCATTTGAACATTTTTTTCGAAAAAATTCGTAACATGACCGATTTTTTTAAACCGGCGATAACTCCTTTGAAAATGCCGCAGGATAAAATTCGTGAAAGGTAGCTCTGGAGAAGGTGAATTCACATTTTATATCAAAGTAAAAAGGCCTCCAACGAGGTGGTTTAGGAGATAGCCATCATTACATCCGTCCACACACACGTCAACTCCCGCCAAAAAGAACGCAGCAGCATAGTGTGCACGTCGAGTGTCTATGACGCAGATTTCGTTACGTCACTGTGTGCGTGAAAGTAAGTACAGTACTCCTCGCTTAAGGTGACCCCCCACGGGACCAAAAAAATTGTTGATCTTATCCGAGGGGCACCTTAAACGGTCCTCTGATAAGATCAACTACCAGTAAAAAACTTGATCTTATCCGAGGAGCTCAATATTTGGCGATTATGTCATTTTTTCACATTTTAGACTGAGACTTTCCGCCAAATTATGTAATTCTCCAAACACACACACACACACACACACACACACACACACACACACACACACACACGCACACGCACGCACGCACGCACGCAAATGCATATACAGTACTCCTCGCTTAAGGTGACCCCCCACGGGACCAAAAATTTTTTGATCTTATCCGAGGGGCACGCTAAACAGTCCTCTGATAAGATCAACTACCAGTAAAAAACTTGATCTTATCCGAGGAGCTCAATATTTGGCGATTATGTCATTTTTTCACATTTTAGACCGAAAGACTTCCCGCCAAAATATGTAATTCTACACACACACACACACACACATACACACGCGCGCGCGCACGCAAGCACAAACGAACGCAAATGCATATACCCCCCCTCCCCTTTTTATTTTTTTCCGAACCCTGTGGATCGCCCCCCCCCCCCCCCCCCCGCAGATGTCAAGCCCCCTCCAAACATCTTGCCCCTGTTACATGGTTGAGGGATGGTTGCACTGATGTTTCGTGAACTGCAAAAGTACTTCAACTTGCCTTCCGACTAAGCCTAGAAGTTAACCAGGTCTCTCGCTCTCTCCCCCCTCCCTCCCTCTCTAACAACATAAGTATCACCACCACCACCATCATATCGCCACATTGCTCCCTGCATTGCAACTCTTATCTCTTTCACAAAGATTGTACCAATTTCTAGATCTAAAAGGACCCTCAACGAAATAAGAAATCTTTTGTAAGTATATTCATCTGCGGTAAACTATCTTTATCGTCAGTTCATCAAAAACAAGCCCCCCCCCCCCCCCTTCCAGTTTCCATTTTCAGTCTTTGGGTATCATCTCATGGAATAAAAATGAAATAAAACAATCGTCTGTTTCGTCTTCACCTCCCAGTGCAAATCCGGGTGTTGTTTCCAAGGGAAGCCACTCTCATCACATGGATTTCATCTTAAGCGGTAGTCTTCTCCATTTGGGAACCAAAACGGGGGTGACGTAATCCGAGGTTTTCCCTTATCCGAGGTGACGCTAAGCGAGGGATTCTAAATGGTACAAAGAAGGCTTTTGGTCGGGACCAACAACCTGATTGATCTTATCAGAGGTGTGACCTTAAACGGTAGTGACGTTAAGCGAGGAGTACTGTATTGTGTGCAGAAACGTCACAGTCTTGTTTTGTATCACTGAAACTTGCTGCTGCGCGTAGCAAAATCTGCCCCGTCTCATAAAGTTGTTTCTCTATAGAGAAACAACTTAAACTAGAGGAGCAAAGCTTCCTTGGCTCACTTGTGAGATGGGTCAAGGTCATTTAAAAGAGCATGTTTGTATCACTAGCTATCCTGAAGTAGGGTGTCTCTTGTGTTCATAGGTCCTAAGAAAACGGCAAATGGCGAAATAACAGTTTTCCCAGGACAGCTTCTATGACCTTGACCTTAGGTCAAGGTCATTCAAATGAGATCTGTAAGTGAAGAGCTTATCAGTAATTATCATTATGCCAAGTTTGACAGCTCTAGTTTTTGTAGTTTCTGTACAAGTGGTAATGTAAAATTTCACAACAGACAGCTGTAATGACCTTGACCTTGAGCCAAGGTCATTTGAATGGGTATGTGTGCATAGGTCTCATTGCTGTCTATCATTGTGCCTTGTTTGGTGCATCTCCTGTTTGTTGTTTCCAAGAAAATGCTAACGTTAAAGTCTCCGCAAAACATGTTGAATGGCCTTGACCTTGACTCAAGGAAATTAAATACAAGCATGCCAGTACAGGTTTTGTCAATGTCTATCATCATGCAAAGTTTGATGCCTCTGGTTCCCCTACATTCTGAGAAAACGGCAATTTTAATTTCCAATGCGACAGCTATTGATGACCTTGACCTTCAGTCAAGGTTATTCAAAATGGTATTTCTTGAAAGGTCTTACTACTGTTTATCAGCAAGCCAGGTTTGGTGCTACTGCTGTTTATTGTCTCTGAGAGATTGCAAATGTTAAGGTTTTCGAAGGTTTTCCGCAAAACTGCTTGTGTGGCCTTGACCTTGATTCAAAGTCACTGAATACAGGTATGTCAGTGAAGGTGTTGTCAATGTCTATCATCTTGCAAAGTTTGATGTCTCTGGCTTTCCTAGATTCTTAAAAATTGCCAATGTAAAATTTCCTAACAGACAGCTTTAGTGACCTTGACCTTGCGTCAAGGTCAATCGTTATGGTATGATTTGAAAGGTCTTATGGTTGTCTATCAGCGTGCCGAGTTTGGTGTCTCTGATGTTCATTGTTTCTGTGAAAATGCCAATGTTAAGGTTTTGGAAGGTTTTCCGCAAAACAGCTTGCATGGCCTTGACCTTGACTAAAAGTCACTAAGTACAGGTATGTCAGTAAAGATGTCGTCAATGTCCATCACCATGCAGAGTTTGATGTCTCTGGCTTTTTTAGACTCTGAGAAAATGCCAATGTAAAATTTCCAAACAGACAGCTTTAGTGACCTTGACCTTGGGTCAAGGTCAATCACTATGGTATTTTATGAAAGGTTTTACGGCTGACTACCAGTGTGTCAAGTTTGGTGCATCTGCTGTTCATTGTTTCTGAGAAAATGCCAATGTTAAGGTTTCATCAGGCTCTCCGCAAAACAACTTGCATGGCCTTGACCTTGACTCAAAGTCACTAAATATAGACAGGCCGGTAAAGGTATTGTCAATGTCCATCATCATGCAAAGTTTGATGTATCTGGCTTTTCTGGATTCTGAGAAAATGCCAATGTAAACTTTCCAAACAGACAGCTTTAGTGACCTTGACCTTGGGTCAAGGTCAATAATTATGGTATATTTTGAAAGGTCTTATGGCTGTCTATCAGCAGATTAATTTTGGTGTCTCTGCTGTTTGTAGATTCTGAGAAAAGGCCAATGTTAAGGTTAACTGCGGACACACAGACACACACACACAGACAGACGACGGAGGGTTATTACATAGACTCACTTTGTTACACAAGTGAGCCAAAAATACACGCATAAGATTTTTCCCGTAAAATTCGGTAGCAAGGTTAAGGGGTAATTAGTGAACATTGCGACCACTGTGTGGATGGCACGTGCGCGTCACACAGCATGCTTGGCGCGTTTGAAAATCTGCAATTTCGGCAAAACTAGACCGAGTTTCAGTGTTCAGTGAGCGATACCTGGGGCTTTCTGCACAGCAAAAATGAGATGCAGGTGTAAGAATGCATCCCTGGTTATGAACTGTGCTCATTTGTTTGCCTACATAAGCCGCTGTTTCAGCGATGTTCAGCACTACACCAGCATGCCACCACGACAAAAGTTGAATATTTGCAAGTGGTCCTTAACCTTTTGTGAAGGCTGTAGATAACGCAACTTTAGTTTCTCTACGTACATCAGCTCCCAGCGGCTGACTTTTCATCCAGTCATGACAAGCTTACCTGCAATTTCAGACGCTGAACCCATACGTGATTACAATCACTTTATTCATTCAACTGTAACTCAACTGGAAACAGACGTTTTCTTTTGAAAAATTCAGTAGCAGAAAACAATGATTGGTAGTAACGGCCAACATAACGGTCTGGAAGCGAAACTTACTAACACCCCCCTCTCCTCACGCACAAACACATATCAACTGGAACACTGTAAGATGATGAAACGTTCAGTCAGGACTGGCCGCACCAGCTGACAAACATTTAGCCGTGCACAGGTTTGACGATCTGATCTGGGTAGTCTGTCCACGGTAGATGCGGCAGGAAGCGGAAAAGCTGCATCCAGAAATGGCCCCTACCACGTTCCCACTTTGCATCATCCAGGCAAGTCAGTCACCCTATGCAAACGCACAGTGACCTGAAGTTAGTACAGTGACAGCGATGTTTGCACGAAAAGACGTGTATGCAGATTTTTTCCCCCTTTCTCAATACATTTGTATCATTTTGCTGAACTGAATGTTCTGCAGTGTTTGAGCTACATGGAAAATCTGTGTGTGTGTGTGTGTGTGTGTGCCTGCGTGCGTGTGCCTGCGTGCGTGTGCCTGCGAGCCAGTGCTTGTGTGCTTGCTGTAAACTGTCTTTGAAAGTCCTAAATCTAATTCTATATCTGAATGATGTTTGTTGGTAAAGTAGACAAACGGACCTAACACATATCGTACCGCGCACGACTATCACACGAGTATTGGACTGTTGTTAATGTTAAGTTGTAGCCCTGTATGCGAAAATAGGGCAGAATTAACGGTCACTTGACGACTCTTATTGCAGCAAACACAAACATAATCAAAGTGCAAGACTCCCACAATGCCAAGTTTAAATCCATGCAAATACTATTGATTTTTTTTTTTTTTTTTTTTGGGTGAGGATGCACAACCTCAAACCTACCTGGTAGGAACTGAGTTACGCTCGCTCAGCCATGCTCACAAAATTAATCTGTGGCGTTTTCGGTACAAAGACTTAAGAGGTACGAACGTCCATCTTTTGGAATATGATCTCAGGACCAACATGAAAAGGCAGAGCAGGTTTGAACTGGCAAACATAATCAGTGAAGAGACGTTTTCTCCCACTGAATGTCAGCAGTGTATTTCAAATTCTCTACAAGTGCACTCCATTGTAAGTTAAGTATATGACTCACCAAAGCTCAGGCATCATCTTCAGTGTACTAAGCAGCACCTTTTAGTTTGACGCTAGCTTCAGGCGCTTTTAACTTCTTGTCACTGGCGTTCTGTCACAAATAATTTATGCAAAGTTCAAAGTCTCATATGAACCGAGTGTGGGACTACCGTCCATTGCAGTTTCCAGCCGTGGAAAAATACAACCAACCAAGAACAAAATGGCAGAAGTTGAGCAGTTAAACTAGAGAGGCAAAAGCCTCCATGGCTCCCTTGTTACAAGGGTCAAGGTCATCCACAAGTGTATGTTTGTAAAGCTTATCACTATCTATCATCATGGCAAGTAAAGTGTCTCTCAGTCTGGCGTTCCGAGTTCCTGGCAATATTACAATTTTCCCCAAAACAGTTTGTATGGCCTTGACCTTGGGTCAAGGTCATTAAAATGAGATCACATCAATGTCTATTATTATGCCAAGTTTGACGCCTCTAGTATTTGTAGTTCCTCCAAAAACGGTAATGTTAAAATTCACAACCAGCTTTAATGACCTTGACCTTCAGTCAAGGTCATTCCAAAAGATAGGTCTGATTGCAGTCTATCATCATGCCTTGTTTGGTGCCTCTGCTGTTTTTTTTTTGTTTTTTTCAGAGAAAACGCCAAGGTTAAAGTTTCCCCAAAAACAGCTTGCATGGCCTTGGCCTTGACTAAAAGTCAATGAACACAGGTATGCCAGTGAAGTTGTTGCCAATGTCTATCATCATGCAAAGTTTGATGCTTCTGGTTCTTCTAGATTCCGGAAAAAATGCAAATGTAAAAATTTCCACACAGACTGCTTTAATTTAAAATGGTATGTGTGCATAGGTCTTATCACTGTCTATCAGCACGCCAGGTTTGGCGCCTCTGCTATTTGTTGTTTCTGAGAAAATGCCAAATGTTAAGGTTTCACAAAATAGCTTGTATGGCCTTGACCTTGACACAAGGCCATTGAATACATGTATATCTGAAAAGTTCTTATTAATGTCTATCATCATGCAAAGTTTCAATCCTCTGGTCTTTGTAGATTCCCTGAAAATGCCAACGTATTTTTTTTTCAAACAGACAGCGTTAATGACCTTGACCTTGAGTCAAGGTCATTCAATGATATGTTTTGAAAGGTCTATCAGGTTGTCTATCAGCATGCCAAGTTTGGTGTCTCTGCTGTTTGTAGTTTCTGAGAAAACGACAACGTTAAAGTTTTCTGGACACACACACACACAGAGACGACGAAGGGTTATTACACAGAGTGTCAGACTCCCATTGTTACACAAGGGAGCCAAAAACCATGGTAGGTGCGCCTTCATAGTTACACTTTTTTTTCCTTTTCTTTTTTAAATCGTGGACGTTGCTGCTTTTCTGCAGAGCTATCCGAACAAATAAGCCATCTCAGGGATTCACATCCGAGTCGGACATCGGACATAGACCTATTAATTTCCAAAATGTCCGATTGTTTTGGGGAGATTCAGGACAAATGTCCGATTACACTGACGACAGAAGCGGACAATGTCCTATTCTTTTTCCGCAAGGCCGGACACAGCATTGCGCAAACCGCGGACGGTTCCGCCGAAAAAAGAATCGGGGAAAAAAAAAATCCGCGAACGGTACGGTCCTGGCAATACAGCGAGTTCGTGTGGCCCACCCCCTACTGTGCACGCATGACCGCGGACAAAGACAGGGCAATTAGCGCATCGCCCCCGAAACACCACTGCAGCTATGCGGGTGGTTATCACCTCATCCGCCAGTTCCGACGTCGGAGCCTTTACACCTGTCAAATCACTGACCATTGTTTTCACACCACACCCCCATCATGCGTATGTCGGTGCGTGTGAACGTGTTTGTGTGTCAGTGTGTGTGAGCGAATTAAGGCGGATATTTGATAGGTATCGCGTGGGTACTAATCCGGCCCCCTTGTTTTCGTGTTTGACAATAAAGACTGAAACGGAAACTGCGAATTCAGCCGGACTAAACTCAGTGATTTGACACTTAGCAAATCGGCAACGCCGGGATGTCTGTGTACGTCGTTTGGACACGTGTGTGTGTGTGTGTGTGTGTGTGTGTGTGTGTGTGTGTGCCACCGTGAGGGTGAGAGAAAGGGAGAGACTGTGATGCCGCTGGGAATTCAACCGGACTAAACTCGGTGATTTGACAGCAAACCGGCAACGCCGGGATGTCAGTGTACGTCGTTTGGACACGTTATCCGTCGCGCAAATTTAGGTAAAGCCGCACAATCTTGATTGCTGAAAGACTCCACAGAAACACCAGACTCTGCTACTGAGTCACATTTATGCATGTACCAATTATGCTATGATCTCTACGGTTGACACGCGCTCCCGGGGAGTGGTCCGGACACCACCGTGAGTGTCTGTGACTTGGGCGACCAACTCAGTTACCACTTACCAAGTGACGCTCTACTGTAGAACAAAAATCTGTTTCAGAGATGTGAATCAGTGTCATGGCTTATCTGAAGTTGAGAGTAGTCTGAATGATACATGAGTGACCTCAAGCATTGTCATTGTGGGGACATGTTCTTTCAAGGATTGTGTGAAACTGAATGAAGACCACAAAAACAAAGTTGCAAAGTTGTTTGATGGTATGATAAAACAAAAAAAAAAAAAAAAAAATAGCATATCTTTTCTGAATTTTTTTCATCCCAGATTGTGCGCAGTTTTGCAATCAGACTCAGAATGCACCAGACTGCACAGATTTTAATCTAGATTTTACAAATTTTCCCGGGGACCCCCCTAGGTAGGGCGCCTTCGGCGCTACACAGTCGTGGCTTTGCCACTCCTCTCAAAATTTTCCTCTTTTTTCATGCTGGATCATTTGTACCCCTGAATAAAAGATTGGAAAACACTGAATGTCCTATTGTTTTTTATTTTTCAGGACAATTGTCCTATTGTTTTGGTTGAGACCAGGACATTTGTCCTATTGAACCCAAAATGGATGTGAATCCCTGATCTGATAACAAAGTTTGAGTCACTGACCAAACCAGTAAGGCAACCCCTCATTTGGCTCACATGCATGACCATGGTTGGTACAAATGTGACTCAGTCTCTTCAAGGCTTGTAGTTTCCTTCTATCAATAACTAGTAACCACAAATTGAGGATGATTGAACAAAACACTTTTGTTTTCTAGTTTTTGCATTGCACTCAGAAAATGTCAGTGTTGATGTAGAAATAGAATAATAAATAAATGTTTTGTTTGTAATCTTTACCATTTCTGGAAGAAATGCTGATGTGTCTCTAAAAAATCAGTTTATCGAACGTTTTTCAGCTGGAAAAGACCTTATCACTGTTTATCCAATGCCAAATTTAGTGTCTCTTGTGTCTGAGAAAATGTCAGCAAAGACATTACATTACCTGGTAATGTAATGTCTTTGATGTCAGCTACAAAGTCTGTTACAGACAGACAGACGATGGACGGCTGAAACACAGGCTGTCACATTGTTTACACATGACAGCCAGACCGATTAAAAAATATTTTTAAAAAAACCACACCCTTCCCCCTAGCCTCCCTTTCCCACCCGCTTCAATAAGCCAAGTGGGAAAACGAAGCTCATCGCCATTTAGAAACTAGCGGTCGCCATCTTTAATTTCGAAAGCCGCGCTTACCTCTCACATGTCAGCTAACGTAACGTCCCAGTCAGTTGGCAGCTTACACATTAGCTCAGACGAAAAAGAGAAATGTGAACGCAGAATCTGGCCAGGCACGACTGTATAAAATGCAAACTCAACGCAGTTACAGCCCAAGAACAGACCTGCTAAGCTACCAACATTTTGCAAGTAAATTTCGCCAACCTACCTTCACAGTCGTGTCTACTTTCTTGTCTTCACTGCCGGCGCCAGCCCGTTCGGCAGCGGCTTTTGCCTTAGCAGTCCGACCATCCTTGCCACTTTTTGGACCCATCCTGTCAGTCACTGCTTGTGGTCAAGACGACTGTCTAAGAAGAAGCAACGCTAGTCTACAACGATAGAGCACTGCACCACTCTTCCAAAACTGGCGCCACTTCACTTTAGGACTGAGGAGATAGCGTCTTTCCTACGTCACACTTCAAGCCTCGTCTTCGGGTTTGGCGGGAAGGAAACGCCGTGCTGGTAAAAGTGGCTAAGTGTTTCTCAAATTCATGTTGCTCTGGTTCATTTACCAAATGCCTTTAGAAAGCATGTAACACTTTCAGTCTCGTCATCTAAATTTGGCGGGAAGGAAACGCCGTGCTGGTGAAAGTGGCTAAGTGCTTCACAGATCCATGCCGCTTAGGCTCTTTTGCCAAACGACATCAGAAACTATGTTGCACTTTTACGTTTGGCGGGAAGGAAATGCGAAGTTGGTAAAAGTGCCCAATAATATTATTGCTTCTCAAATCCATGCCGCTTAGCTTTGTTGTCGTTTGTTTTTTGTTTTTCAAAATGTGCTCGCTGGGGAGAAGCAAAAGTTCCTCCTAAATTTTTGACCGGTCAGTCGTATTTACAACCCTTCTTGCTGTTCACTCTAGGCCGCAGCAAAGATCCTCTATACATTTGTATAGAGGATCTTTGGCCGCAGTCTGTCTGCGCACTTGTTTATCATAGTCTGTAACGTACGCGTTCGGGAAATGAAACGTCTTCAAGTTGTCAAAGCGGAGAAAACTGACGGCGGTTCGAAATTTCTCTGAAATGTGGATTGGATTTGATGTTTCCAAACTTCACATACAGTTTTGTGGAAAACACTGTAGCCAAACAACTTACTGGTGACAGGTGTACACGTCGATTTTATACGAACATTACGTCACAATGCGGCAGATCTAGGTCACAAGGTCAGTTCATTACGCCTACATGCATACTGCGAATGTAGCGTGCGTTTATAACACATTCTTGCATGTAAAAATAGAGTCGATATTTTTCTTCAGATTCACCTGTGTGAGTATGTTGACGCATTTTGCGAAGTTTCTGTTGTACGTTTGTGTGATCTGCGATGCAGTGTCGTCTGCTCACATATACAGTTAGCAATATTTTATTGCTTTGTTTAAGAATCTGAAGGGAAATCTTGTCAAAACAATATGCAAGTCGAAACAGTCGCCTGGGATCTTGGATAAGCGTGTTACACCACTAATACCGCCATGCTGACTGTTCGAAATAAGGCGCTCTCTGTGGGGTGAAAAAAACCACGCATTTACAATTTATGTTGTTTTACGTATTTTCTACAAGACTCGTAGTTATCGACATTACACTGACACAGCCAAACGCACGCACACACACACACACACACACCGTCACACACACACACACACACACACACACACACACACACACACACACACACACACACACACACACACACACACACACGTACGCCTACAGAGCTGATCATGAACACCGTACGACAGTTAAACCGCTGGCTGAACAATGCAGCGATCATTTGAAAGGGGCCGGTGTAACATATGTGCCCCAACCGCCTCTGTACAGATTTTATGAAGTAGCATCAAACGCATTCAAACGTGAAAACAGTTTGATCGCTATCTCTAAACTTCCCCATTTAAACAGATGCTGAGAAGGTCAGTGTAGTATATGTTTTTCCATCAGGGTACACAGTGGGCAGGAATTAGTTTAGATTTTCCCTTTCCAAATCGAGTCATAATCACGTGCAGATTCGTTTGCGGAGCTGTCCCCTTGTGTACACAGGCACGCACATATATCAAGTGTGCACGCCAAAAATCCCACAACCATTTTTCGAAGAAGAGCAGGCTGTGGCCGGTGTCATGCAAAACAGAAATAGTGTCGCGCCCACCAAAGTGAATAGCAGGATGGAGGTTTGCACATGAGCAGCAGCAGGCATTCACTGTTTCGCCCCCCAGCCCTGCGGCGCCAGGAGCGTCTCAGAAAAGACGGATGGTGTGCGCCACACCATACCATACCACACCATGTATATATACGTACGTACGTCGGGTTCCATGGCGGAATACAGGCTGTACATTAGGAGTGGTTGGTGGTGTCGCGGTAACGACTAGCGGACTACTGTCACCAGTGCGAGAGTTAGAGTTCGAGGCTTGCATGGGGCAGAGTTTTCACCTCTACACGGGCCTGAGGGCTGTATTTAGAGACTGAGTACACTTTCAGGCACACAAATTTGGAAACGGGGTTGGGGGGGGGGGGGCATTTTGCAACGGGGCTGCACCAAGTACATGTAATTAGCAAGGGTGACCTAATGCCTGGAGGAGGGGGGGGGGACATTGAAGTTTCAGTTGATACAAAAACCGGGGGGGGGGGGGGGCGGATATAGGCGGCTGACGGGATTTTGGAGCTGTTAAAGCCAGACTCTAGTTTCTCATTCTTCTCCTTCCTCTGTTTTTTCTGTTTTGTTTTGTTTTCCACAGGATTTGTTACAACACACACAGACATGTACAAACGCTCGAACAGAATGCAGCACACAGGGAACTCAGTTCTGCTGGTTGAGGTAGTGGTGCCACGTTCTTTTGTTGGTGCCTTCAAACGGCGGTGACAACCACCTTTATTGGCCTAACATTTGACAGTCCAGTGAATTTACTTTTGTTAACTTTATACAATGTTCAAAACATGACGCAGCAGCTACTAATCTACTACTCCCAAGCGCTATTCGCCAAAGAGCTTCGCCGCGGTGTTCAGTCCGGCATGGATGCTGCTGGTCTCTTGTCTCGTTCCTCGTTTTCCTCCTCCCCTCAGCCAGTGTCCCCGTCCAATATATAGGCCCCGGCTGTCTTCCAGGTACCCGGTGCCGATGATCCCTGAGCTGAGATTTTAATGTGGCGAAAAGCAAGTAACAATATAGCGAGGCCAGCGCTCATACGACGTGTCATCCCGCCATTCCTCCCCTACTGACCAAAAGGACAGGTTCCAAGATAAGTGGCCAGGGTATTTGGGGTGATTAATTATAATGGCCCGGCTGCTTACAGGTGCCTGGTGCCGGCGCCCCCTGGACTGTGAACCATAAAGGCTATAAAATGAAAAACAAGTGACAGTATAGCGAAGTCAGTACTCATATGGCGTGTTGTCTCGCCATTCCTCCCCTACTGACCACAAAGACAGATACATGTACTAGATAAGTGGAAAGGGTGTTTAGGCGGTAATGTCCAGAAAAAAAAGAAAAAAAAAGGAGACATACACATTACTTGAAGTCGTGACCGTCCGGTCTGACCTTTGACGAGCGTTACACAGGTCACTGTGTAACAGGTTGTAGGAGGGTGGGGGTTAGGGAGTGGAGATAAGAGGAGGTGGGGGGGGGGGCAACAGATACTCAGTCGTTGCCGCCCCCCCCCCCCCCCCCGCTTTTATGCTAGACTGTTCACTGTTATTAAGATGCCGTGCCGCAGTCTGAAGACAGACTTTCAAGTTATCAACGAGGTAATTAAAAACAGAAAACCGCTTGAAATCGTCTGGGGTCATCTGAACAAGAGCCTCTGGGGGAACCGGACACAAGCTTACAGTGCGGTACGTGAAAAAATACTTCAAAAACCCTCGAAAATTCTTCAAACGGTTGCCTGTATAGAGATGTATCAGGCTTGTACCTTTGAGCAGGGCTTCGAGATCACCACCACAGCATATTGCCTCAGGCAGTCACTTGAAAGAGTGAAAACTGTCACATGACCACGATGGCTGTTGGATTGGAAATATAAGCAGGGTCATTATCATTGCATATTTCGTGTGTGTGTGTGTGTGTGTGTGTGTGTGTGTGTGTGTGTGTGTGTGTGTGTGTGTGTGTGTGTGTGTGTGTGTGTGTGTGTGAGAGAGAGAGAGAGAGCACCTCTGCTGGCGAGTCACGTGACTAAAGTTGTTTCGTTCACAAGCTAACGACAGTAACAACTCCGCATAATCTTCGTATTATTGTTGGTTCGTTTGTTTTCTTGGTTTTGTTTGTCTGTTTTTCGTTTTCGTTTGTTTTGGGGAGGATGCCGCTTGGTTGGTTTTATACGTACAATGCAACAACCACCCGCTCAACTCGCCTGCCTCCCCCCCCCCCCCCCATACCTCCTTCAACCTCCTCTGTGTGTGTGTGTGTGTGTGTGTGTGTGTGTGTGTGTGTGTGTGTGTGTGTGTGTGTGTGTGTGTGTGTGTGTGTGTTTTGATACCTATATACTGTCACGTGCATGTGTTGCTTATATACTGTACCTTTTACCTCTTATGTGTTTTGCATTTGATACCTATATCCTTTTGTATGTCGTGTCGGCAGTGTGAGCGGACGTAGATAGATAGATAGATAGTGTGTGTGTGTGTGTGTGTGTGTGTGTGTGTGTGTGTGTGTGTGTGTGTGTGTGTGTGTGTGTGTGTGTGTGTGTGCGTGTGTGTGTGTGTGTGTGTAGCATTAGCAACGGCAAGAATTAGCAACTCTGTTACACACTCTCTCTCTTACCTACCGTAGCTGTCGTGCTGAGAAACTTGCGTTTCTTTTGTCGCTCGGTATACTGTTACACGTCAGCTGCCATCGTGTGCAAGCTTTTGCCTGCCCTGAACCCCCCCCCCCCCTCCCCACTCAAGGCGCGTCTAATATCGTATGCTGGGGGTAGATCCTCAGCCCAGTTACCTATACTTAGGCTATCCCCAGGCGTATCTTTTCAGTCGCGATGTGTTCCCGCTCAAGCGCGTCTGTTGCTTGCTAGCAGCTTGCATATAATCATGAAGTGAATGAGTACAGCTAAGGGCGCCCGCTGCATCAAGCCATGGCCCACAAGGGCAAAGAAGAGCACGTAGGTATGAAACTTTATTTGTTCCCCTCCAAGTTCTGTAACATTTATCATCATCATCATCATCATCATCATCATCATGATGTAACATTTATAACTGTCTTGGTTTAGTTAGGGTTTGCCTGGTTTCATAATTATGCGCCCATGTCAGGTTTCGCATCACAATACTTGACCGGCGTTTCAAGGACAAGACATTTCATCGTGGTCATCCCGGTGTATGAGTAAGATTTGCGTCAATGTTATTTACAGAAAGCAGCACTGTCGCATTAAGTTTCCTTTCACGACGAAACAGAGCAAATGATTTAGACTGGCCGTGGCGATAAACACTGATAACCTCTCGTTTGGTTGTTGAAACTTTTCCCTCGTATCGGTCAAAACCCGATCGGATTGATTTTGAAAACCAGAGGACTTAGCAGTTATTCCCCATCAAGCTGTGGGATACCGAGGTATTTTGATCCAAGACGCAAATCAACCCTGAGCTTTAGCGAAGGGTTGATTGCGTCTTGGATCAAAATACGAGTCGGTATCCCACAGCTTGATGGGGTGTAAATGCTTTATCATCCTTTTTTGGGCCAATTTATGGTATGTTTTGAACGTTTATCCTAGTAAAAACTGACAGTCGACAGCGGCTGCACATAGCAGACGAACGAGTTTGTGCGTCGGCAGAGCACGACGCCGACAGAATAAAGTGCGCCTTTTTTATGCTGTCAAGACGGTGTCAATTCACTCATGAACTCAAATCCAAACAAAACCACAAGTTTTAAACTTCCACTAAAGACGCAAACAAACATGCTGACGCTTTCAAGGAAATGTAAATTTGGGAGGTGAATGCGAAACCGATCAAAACTGAACAGCTCTGTTCACGCTTTGTACGATTAGGGCGCGTTCAAGCGGGGTTCTTCCTGTTGCGATTTTCACGAAATCTGAATCTTTGTGAGTGTTTACTCTAATATTTGTAGTACCAGGGGCGCCGGAACCGGGGGGGCAGGGGGGGCAGCTGCCCCCCCCCCTGTACCCAAGCACGGGGGGCAAGAGTGTCTTTTTGCCCCCCCCCCCCCCCCTGGAAAATCAGGTGACTATGACAAGAGGGGGGGCATAGCCATGGTCTTGCCCCCCCCCCCCTTTCCCTACCTCTCCCCCTACCCCTCTTAGTGCTCTCTCCCTCATCCCACCCAACAGAGAACTTCTGTTTTTGCGGACCGAAGGCTGTCCGCTCCTCTGATTGCCCCCCCCCACCCCCCCCCCCCCCCGCTTTTCACTTTTTTCGGGCAACGTCCTGGTTCGCAAAGGTTTTTTGTCTACGCAGCATTTGATCGCCACCCCCCCCCCCCCCCCGCTTTTCACTTTCTTCGGGCAACGTTCCCCCCTCCGAGATTCTGCCCCCCCTCCCCCCAACATCTTCCGGCGCCCCTGAGTACATATACACCGATTAAAGTGACCTTCCCCCCAGCAGCTACATTTTATAACTGCATGCATGACTCAAACGATTCAAGAAGCTTCTGTTCAATCGGAGATGTATCTAGATCACGAATCTGCTGCCATTCTCTGCGCCGATAGCACACGGCCAAATCAGTAAACAGCATACATGCCGGCGAGACGCCAGCCTCGATTGAACTTTTTGAGAACGAATTTTGATAAGTGTTGGTTAAAACTGTCCGAAATTTGAGTAAGGATTGCTTGCTAGGTACAGGCTACTGTTGTTTTGTACTTGTACAACGAGTTTATGAAGTTGGAAACACCGATATGCCGAGTCAAAATGTTTCATCGTCGATGGTGTTGACATCGGGAGCGAGTTCTCCCTGAGGAGTAGTAATACATGTACTTGCTCATCGATGACGACGGGTTTTTTGCCAAAAAGGTTGTATCTCTGTTCTTTCTTTCTGAAAGAAAGAACCTTTTTGCAGGGAAGCATGCCTGATTGTCATGTGATGTCGTGCTCTGTGTCACATGATTTCTCAAGTACTAGTACAATACGGACACTTATTACACAGGAGAGATCAAAGAAAAAGATGCCGCCATGGATGATAAATAAAGTTCTGTTCTACAGCCATCGCTAATTAGACTGTGACATAGGGTTATAGTGCGACTGAAAGTGAAGTCTTAGTATTGGGTTTGTGGTCTACGTAAGCCGTAACGTTTCCTGCACTCCACAACTGTAAAGCCCGTTGCTTTCGCGCGGTAGTGGCGTGGGCTAAGCTCATCCACACGAAGAAAGTACGTCATTAGACTAGTGACATCTTGCTGCATCAAACGGGCGGCTTAAAAAAAAAAAAAAAATTATAAAAGCTAGAGAAAGATGGATTCGCGCAGACTATGTAAATGCCGTTTATAGCCTAATACTAATAGGGAAGCAGGCAGGCACCCTTTGCGGTCGAGCTGGATACAGGGGTCCAGCAGAACACGATTCAGTGCAACAGTCTGAAAAGTCGACCACGTTTCAGTTTGAGTCAAGATTACTACAGCCTCCACAACCAGTGAGCGGGACTCGAACCCTCAACCTGTCAAGTCAAGTCATTTTATTTTCCCACCCTCTGGGGGCATTGGGGGGGGGGGAAGAGAAGAAAAACAAAACAAAACAGGAGTTTTACTCGCTACACCAACTACCCCCTCCCCCAGTGCGATGCCCCTACCCCTCTTGAAATCCCCCCTCCCCCTTCCACACAGCCGCAGAAATGTACCGCCTCCATAAGCACCGCCTGCTTTTTTTTTTTTTTTTTTTGAACCCTTTAAAAACATCTGCACATCTGCTGCAAACAACCCAGCATCTACAAAGTCAATGTGTGAAGCCAAGCTGAAATGGCAGTCGTCTCTTTACGTCGAATGCTGTTGGCGCGGCTCTCATGGGCCTACCACTACAGCTGTCGCAAGACAGCCCGGTGGCTCACCACAGGTAGATCTATTCTAATTCTGCCTGGCAGATCTCTACATGCTGTCAATTTGGGGGGGGGGGGGGGCATGTTCACGTTGTTTCTCTCCCGTTCAGGTAAAGTACTGTGCACCACCGAGCAGCCGGTCACAAAATTAACATGCACGTGTTCCGTGTGGACTTCTTGATGTCAAAGAAAGTGGGGTTTTTTTTCCCACAAAAAAGAGGTAGACCCTGTGTCTAGCAGATTTCTGCGAGCGGACAGTGTGGGAACATGTTTCACTGTTCAGGTGTGGTACAGTAAGCCGTTCTCAAAACTAATACGCGCATGTCTTGCGTTCACAATAACATGAGACGAAAAAAAATAAAATAAAATTGTTGTATACACCAAGAAGTGGGTTTCTTTTTTAGGTTTTCTTTTTTCTTTCTTTCTTTTCTTTGTTTGTTTCTTTTCCTCTCTTTCTTTTTTTTTTTTCTCCTTCTTTCTAAGGCTGTTAGCCAAATGAATAGATGTTCCTTTTGGCCATTGCGACCATTTCCGTGACTTTGCCGCTTCTATAGCAGAGAAATATGACTTGCCTTGGCCTAAACGCATCCGTACCGTGTACCACACGCCGACATCGACAAAGTCGCTAATAGTAGGTGCATTTTTTTTTTTTTTTTGGCAAGACTGAGTAGCGTCGGTTTTGCCCTTTCTAACGCTTCATTGCGGGTTTCCCGATCTAGCGTACTAACATGGACGTCGCCAGGCCGGCATTCTCTGGTTAATATCTGTTGACGTGTACGTGACCAAGAAGGCGTCGTTTTCTCATAACTTCGGCAAGGGGAGATCATAGCGACATTGTTTCGCTTTTCTGTGAATCCGCAGTGAAAATGTCCGGGATTGCAGACGGTAAGAAGGGTTGAACGACTGTATATATATTTATATGAGTATCCGCCCCTTGTAGCCCCTAGGAATGATCAGATCTAAATATATACATGTATGTATTCCAAGCAGCAGCCTCATAAATTATTGATTTTTGTTTGAAATCCCAGAGTGCTTTTTCTGAAAAGGACTAGGCCTACGCCACAGTAATCCGTCAGGCACTTCGATGAATATGCATAATTATTCAAACATAACTACCTGCTCTTGTAACTGCACTGTATGCAAACATTTTTTTTGCTATGATTTTGCGATGACTGTGTGTGTGTGTGTGTGTGTGTGTGTGTGAAGATTCTCGTCGGACAGATCTAAATCTCAATGCGAGGTGCGAGGATATATGTATTTCTGTCCAATTATATGCAACACTGTTCTCCCGGCATAACTAGACCTACAGAAGTACACACAAGCAAGCAAGCAAGCGTGTGTGCGTGCGTGCGTGCGTGCGTGCGTGCGTGCGTGTGTGTGTGTGTGTGTGTGCGTGCGTGCGTGCGTGTGTGTGTGTGTGTGTGTGTGTGTGTAAGAGAGAGAGAGAGAGAGAGAGAGATAGACAGACGGAGACACTGATGCATAAGAAGAATGTATAAAATTTAAGCAAAATCTATTTCTTTCAGATCCTCTATCCAGGATTAACGGCAGCCGGCTTAAACAAGATGACGTCGTCATCGTACCTTCGACACAAGATGTCGGAGACACCAAACTGGGTAAGACCTGTAGTTTGAATGTTCAGATCTCTCTCTCTCTCTCTCTATCTCTCTGACGGGGGAGCCGGGGTGGCCGAATGGTAGAGCGTTGGACTTCTGATGCTCGGGTCGTGAGTTCGCATCCCGGCTGGGGCCAAATATTTGTGCTGGCTTTTTCATGGTTGCCCGGTCTTTGATATCACCCGTATGTGGTGGAAAAGGACATTAAACCCCCAAACACCCACCCCCCCCCTCTCTCTCTCTCTCTCACACACACACACACACACACACACACACACACACACACACACACACACACACACACAAATGCAAATAAAATTCAGAAACATAAATTGCTGAGCTGGCCCTTCGCAAAACGTGATTGTTCTGTGACCATCAGATGTACGGTGTCTGAGAGATTGCGTGTGATTCACGTGAGCGTGCTTGCAGGGTCTAACCCGCGGCGTTTTGAGCCAAATATTCGGAACAAAGCGCCTATATTATTAAATAATGCGATTACTGTTACGTGGACAGGCTCCCCACATTACATGAAAGCGGTGAGTCTGGTCCTGCTCACTGCTCACTACGCCATCCTCGTGCTCACCATGCGCTACCTCCGCACGAGACCCGGAGCCCTGTTTGTGACGTCGACGACAATACTGCTGGCCGAAGTGATCAAAACGACAGCTTGCTTCCTGGTCATTTTCGTTCAGCTGCGCAGCGTTCGTCAGTTCGGGGCCCACTTGTACGAGGAGCTGCTGTGCCGCCCCTGGGACTTTCTAAAAGTGTCCATACCTTCTTTCATCTTCGTCTTGCAGAACAATCTAGTCTATTTTGCCGTGTCGGATTTAGACGCTGCTACTTTTCAGGTGAGTGTTAGCTGGCCACTGAGGAGCGGTGCAGTGTGTGTGTGTGTGTGTGTGTGTGTGTGTGTGTGTGTGTGTGTGTGTGTGTGTGTGTGTGTGTGAAAACATGAACAATAATCTGTTAATCTGTTAGTATAACCATTCTCACTTGTCCATTTTGCAAGAGAGAGAGAGAGAGAGAGAGAGAGAGAGAGAGAGTGTGTGTGTGTGTGTGTGTGTGTGTGTGTGTGTGTGTGTGTGTGTGTGTGTAAGATTGTGTTAATAAAAATTCAAAGAAATGTATGATACGGCTTTAGGCTGAGGGAATGATTTTCTTCTAAATCCTATTTGACTTACTCTGGTATCAGTTATCGCAAAGTCAAAAAAACAAAAACAAAAAAAAAACCCAACCAACAACAACAACAACAACCCCAAAAAACCCCAGACGTGAAAACATTCGATGAATCACGAACTTCTCGAATATCACAATAAAACATTTTCCCTGGTTGCTTAAATTCATAAAGATTTTGCAAGACGATGACGTCATAGGTGTTTTTGCTACAGGTGACGTACCAGCTGAAAATACTGACGACAGCCGTATGTTCGCGCCTTTTGCTGGGGAAGAGGCTGAGTAACGTCCAGTGGCTGTCCTTATTCATGCTCTTCGTTGGCGTGGCAGCAATACAGGTCAGTGAAAAACAAAACAAAACAAAACAAAACCCAAAGAACAAAAACAAAACCTAGCCGCCCAACAACAACGACGACGACAACATGATAAACAACAACAACAACAACAAATATCAGGCTGATGTGGTCACTGTGGTACAGTTTTGATATACAGTTTTGGCGACTGGCCCGGGAAACGTCGCGCACTGAAACTGTACGAGCTCAAGGGGGATAATCAAAATGGACGACCTTTTCAGTCCCGTTGCGATGTCGCTTCAATAGTTCCGACGACGATTGCTCTCATCTAAATCCGTTATTTTAAAACACGAGCATATATACACGTCTTTATATTGTTGTAACGTGTTTGTACAAGCTGGTTTCTGGGTGGTAAACGGCGCCTTTTAATCGTTCTAACCGAGAACTGAAAACTGATCCAACTGAAGCGGCCGGCGGCGTTTTTTCCGTGCTATGAATTTGGAAAAACGCGGTGCTGACTGCTGTGCCGTGGGAACCCGCTGATTGACGGCATAGCACGTCCAGTTTGTTTCCCGAGATTCCTGTCATAAATATCCCGGCGTTAACCAGGCCCGCAACTGAGTACGGTTGCTCTTCTCTAGTCAGTCGAGTCCGTCCGAGTCAGCGGTGCCGCGTCGATATTTAACGTGTGTGTGTGTGTGTGTGTGTGTGTGTGTGTGTGTGTGTGTGTGTGTGTGTGTGTGTGTGTCACAGGTGTGTGTGTGTGTGTGTGTGTGTGTGTGTGTGTGTGTGTGTGTGTGTGTGTGTGTGTGTGTACTTACTTACTTAGGCCCTTGGCTCCACGTGGAGCATAGGCCATCGACAACCCTTCGCCATCGCACTCTGTTCTGGGCTAGTCTTGCCACTCCAGTCCAGTTGGTCCCCTGCTTACATAGCTCTGCCTCAGCTCTGCCTCCAGCTGTTGCGAGGCCGGCCTCTCTTCCTTTTCCCCTGCGGGTTCCATGTCAGGGATTGGCGTGTGGTGCTGGATGCTGGCTTCCTGAGGGTGTGTCCAATCCAGCCCCACTTCCTCCGCAGGATCTGCTTGGCCACTGGTTCCTGCCCCGCTCGCTCCCACAGCTCTTCATTCCGGATCTTCTCTGGCCATCGGATGTTGAAGATGCGCCTCAGACAGGTGTTGAGAAATGTCTGGATCTTCTGCTGCATCGTCTTCGTTGTCCTCCATGTTTCGCATCCGTAGAGCAGAACTGACTTCACGTTGGAGTTGAAGATGCGAAGTTTGGTTCTTATGCTGACAACTTTGGATGCCCAGACGTTCTTCAGCATGACCATTGCTGCCCTTGCCTTGCCGATTCTGGCTGTGACGTCTCGGTCTGTGCCTCCCTGTCCATCAACCACACTCCCCAGGTAGACAAAAGACTCCACCTCCCTGATGGGCTCTCCACCGACTGTGACTGGTGTGTTGGCAGTGGTGTTGATCTTCATCAGCTCGGTTTTCTTCCTGTTGATCTTGAGCCCTGTTCCGGCTGATGTGGCTTCCAGGCACGTAGTCTTGTCCTGCATCTGGCTGTGGCTGTGAGACAGGAGCGCCAGGTCGTCCGCAAAGTCGAGGTCATCCAGCTGCGTCCAGAGTGTCCACTGTATCCCGTTTTTCCTGCCTGCTGTAGTGGTCTTCATGATCCAGTCGATGACCAGGAGGAAGAGAAACGGGGACAACAGGCATCCCTGGCGGACTCCGGTCTTCACCTCGAAGCTTTCTGACAACTGGCCGGCATGGGCAATCCTGCAGCTCATGTCTTGGTAGGTGCACTGGATCAGGGAGATGATCTTCCCGGGAACTCCATAGTGCCTTAGCAGCTTCCACAGCGCCTCTCTGTCTACACTGTCGAAGGCCTTCTCATAGTCTATGAAGTTGATGTAGAGGGGGGAGTTCCACTCCAGTGACTGCTCCACAATGATGCGTAGGCTGGCAATCTGGTCAGCGCAGGACCTGTTCCTGCGAAAGCCTGCCTGCTGGTCTCGGAGCATGGGGTCGACTGCCTCTCTCATCCTCTCCAGTAGAATTCTGTTGAGAACCTTGCCTGGCACTGACAGGAGCATGATCCCTCGGTAGTTGCTGCAGTCCCTGAGGTCCCCTTTCTTTGGCAGCTTGATGACGATCCCTTCTTTCCAATGGGCTGGCACCTCTTCCTTCTCCCAGATCTTGCTGAACAGGCTGTGCAGCATGTTGACGGCTGTCTCTGTGTCTGCTTTAATGGCTTCTGCTGGTATCTCGTCCGGCCCTGCAGCTTTCCCATTTCTCAGTGTCATGATGGCTTTCCTGATCTCCGCCTTAGAGGGCTTGTCGCAGTTGATGGGTAGTTCTGTCTCAGCTGGTGGGATGTCTGGTGGTGTTTCAGGGATGGGGCGATTTAACAGCTCCCTGAAGTGTTCTGCCCATCACTTCAGCTGTTCCTCAGTTGTTGTCAGTGGGTGCCCGTTCTTGTCCTTCACTGGTTTGTCTGTCTGCTGAAATTTGCCCGCGAGCTTCTTGGTCACCTGGTACAGGTCTTTTAGATTCCCTTGTCGGGCTGCTTCCTCTGCTTGACTGGCCAGGTTGTCGATGTAGTCCCTCTTGTCCTTCCTGATGCTCTTCTTCACTTCTCTGTCAGCTGCTGTGTATTCCTCTTGTGCCTTTGCCTTAGCTCTTCTTGTTCGGCTCGTGATCAGTGCAGTTTTCTTCTCTTTTCTAACTTCCAGCTTCTGGATGGTATCAGCAGAGATCCATTCCTTATGTTGGGTCTTTCTCTTGCCAAGGACCTCTTCGCATGTGTCGTGCCAGAGTTTCTTGCTGTGTTCCCACTGTGTCTCGATGTCCATTTCACTGTCTTCTATCAGGTCTTGCAGTGGCTGGAACCTGTTGGAGAGGCTGATCCGGAATGCTGCTTGTGTGTCTGTGTTCCTGAGAAGTCCAACGTTGTACCTGGTCCGTGTGCTGTTGGCGTTGGTGTGCCTCTTAAGCCGAAGTCTCAATGTTGTTGCAAGAAGGTGGTGGTCTGATGATACATCGGCACCCCTCATCACGCGCACATCCCGCCACGATCTCCTGAACTTCCGGCTGATGCAGATGTGATCAATCTGGTTCTCCGTGACATGGTCCGGCGATCTCCATGTGGCCTTGTGGATGCGCTTGTGTGGGAAGATGCTGCCTCCTATCACTAGCTGGTTCAGGGCACAAAAGTCTGCAAAGCGCTCGCCATTTTCGTTCATCTGTCCCAGTCCGTGTGTTCCCATGGTGTCCTCATAGCCTGTGTTGTCTGATCCAATCTTGGCGTTGAAGTCTCCCATCAGTATGGTCATGTCCTTGGCTCCTCCTCTATCTATCACTGTCTGCAGTTGTTGGTAGAAGTCATCTTTTTTCTCCTCTTCCGCATCATTGGTGGGAGCGTAGCACTGGATGATGTTCAGCTTGATGGCTTTTTTCTTGGTGATGAATTTGGCTGTGATGATGCGGGAGTTGACAGGGAGCATCAGGGCCACGCCCTCAGTGTGGCGGGGGCTCCATCCTCTGTGTGTCCAGAGTACAGCAATTGCTCTCCCGATGAAAATCTCAGCTGTCCTGTCTGTAGCCACCTTGTCTCACTCAGTCCCAGTACTCCTATCTTGTAGTTCTTCATCTCTCTTGCTACTTGTATGGTCCTTCCTACTTCATACATTGTCCTGATGTTCCATGTGGCTACTCTCGTTGTTGTCCTGGGTGTTAGAAGGGGGGTCGGCCTTGCAGCTTCCTTTCGGCTTTCACTGCAATGCGTCATAGGTCTCCGGGATGGAGACCCTTCCTCGCCCAGGTGAATGTCTCGGTTTGTTGCTGTCGATGCTTCAGTAACTTAGTGTTTTTTACAGGTAGGGCTGTTAACCCTACGCAAACCCGTTTAGCCTCTTGGAGAGGTGGTCCACATTCGTCTGACCTCTACCCTTCGACCTGTCCAGCTTGGGTGACCCTGCCAGGAGCACGTGCTCCTGCTGGCATAGTTCTCTGGGTCATTGAGGTACACAAGCCACTACCCCACGACAAGGGTTGGACCATGTAGGGTGTGTGTGTGTGTGTGTGTGTGTGTGTGTGATATTGATGTGCACACCCACCTTAGTAACTCCTTTTGAGATACACGTACAGCGGATGTCAAAAGGATGTATCTGCCGCTGGGGATGATGATATCTCTTACAGCACGCTTTGTATCTTCGTTTTTTATACCGTTTTGGAAGCCACGTGGGCCTTTTGATTAAAGTTAAACCCAAATTCAGGTAAACAGATTGATAAGAGCATTGCCGCTGGCCTTTTGCATGTCAAAGTAACCGGGACGTGAAAATTGAGACTTTTTTTTAAATCAAAACGTCTGTGGTATTGCCTTCAGCCGGAAACGACAAAAGGAAAGAGGGATTCAGTAACCCCCCCCCGCCGCACCTTGCCTCATCCTTTTCTCTTTATCTCTCGTCGGGATAGTCGAATGGTAGAGCGTTGGATTTTCAATGCTCGCGGGTCGTGCGTTCGAATCCCGGGGTGGGCCAAATATTTCTGCTGGCCTTCTTCTCGTTGCCCCGTCAGTCTTTGACTAACACATGGTGGAAAAGGCCGTTGAAGTCCCAAACATCTGCCCTCTCTCTCTCTCTCTCCCCATTTCTCAGCAAAAGCTGTTAAAAGTATAATAACCAACACATAACCTCTATCGGCATGCTGTCGTCACAGAGGTGGGCCGGTGTCATAAAGGTTTTAGACCCTCATAGCACTTGGACACCCCCCCCCCCCGGGGGGGGGGGGGGGGCTCCCCGTCCATTAACTTTAATATTGTTGGACCAACTCCATAGTTATTGGACCCCTCCTGCACATAGTTTTCATCATTTCATGTGTTATAGACCATACTGAGGTTGTGTGCGATTCTGTTTTGAACTCTGACAAACAAAATCAACCAATATACCTTTTTATTCAAAGCCGTTGTTCGCCAAGGGACATAACTCTGGTCTGCCGCAAAGATCATTTTGTGGTACTTTAAAAAAAAAAATGAAAAAAAAGTTATGACTGCAGTTTGTGTTCTCATGTAATAAAGTTACACCCAAACCACGGTGTGTCGTGTACTTGTGACAACTGAGTTACAGGAAAGTCAACAAAGCTGTAAGAAATCCAGAGTGTTCAACTGAGAGGGGAGTCCAATACTGAATTATGGATGGGGTCCAATAATTATACCCTCTGATTACAACTGTTGGACCCCGAGAGTCCATTCACTTTGAAGTTATTGGACCGGCGTCACAGGATATTTCGGAACCGGGACGAATGGGAACCATTCCGATTTATCCTGGCCCTGGTGGCAGGATTTTGGAACCATTCCGATTTATCCTGACCCTAGTGACAGGATATTTGAAAACCACCAGCATATTTCGGAACCAACCGTCTAGAAGGTCATTAGCCCACATGAATTTTGTCTGCCAGGTGCGGGATAAATGGGAATGGTTCCGAAATATCCTAGGGTTTCCGATTTATCCTGGTTCTGAAATATTCTACGACACCGGGACCGGGGAGTGTGTGTGTGTGTGTGTGTGTGTGTGTGTGTGTGTGTGCACGGTGTGTGTGTGTGTGTGTGTGTGGGGGGGGTCCATTACTTAGGGGGTTTATTAACCATGCCACACCGGCAACCGCCATGTTCACTGTGTCATTTGACGTTCACGTTACTTTATGTTTAAACGTTCTTTAGGTTCAAGCAGCGGGCGCGTCAACGCAGACATCGCCATCGACACACCACAATGCACTTCGCGGCCTCACAGTGGTCGTCGTATGCTGTTTTTTGTCCGGGTTTGCCAACGTCTACTTCGAGTCGCTGCTCAAGGGAGGTAGACAGTCTCTGTGGGTGCGCAACATCCAGTTGGGGTTATCAGGCACATTCCTCAGTATGTTCGCTGTCTGGATCCACGATGGCCCAAAACTCGTACAACAGGTTTGTTGCCGATTATTCCTAGCGTCAACAGATGCGTATGTTTTCTTCGTTTTGCAGAGGTCTTCCGCACTGCATCAGAGCCATGTAGGGTATACATAAGACGGGTAAGCATATAGGTCCACACTACTACAGGTCACCCCTATCCCGCCACAGAAAAGAAAAGGCGCTTTTACGCTCCACGGGCAAAAACCACCCCCCCCCCCCACAAAAAAAAAAAATAAATAAATAAATAAATAAAATAAATAAAATAAAATAAAAATAAATAATAAATAAAAATAAAAAACTAAAAAAACAGCAAACAAACAAAACCGATAAAAACCGAAGGAAAAAACAACAAAACAATAACGAAACGGCAAAAACCGAAAAAAAGCAATAACGAAAATGCAAAAACAACACCCCCCTCCCCCCCCCCCCCCAAAAAAAATCAAAACAGCAACAACAACCAAAAAACCAAAACAAAAACTTGAACCCAAAACAAACAACAACAACAAACACACAAAACAAACACAGAACCAAAAAAAACAACAACAAACAACCACAATAACAAAACTAATAAATGCGCTTGCATTACTAAACCTGTTTCTGACACGCTACTCTCCACTGATTGGCAGGGCTTCTTTTTCGGGTACGACTGGTTGGTGTGGGTCGTGGTGATGATGCAGGCGTTCGGGGGGCTGCTAGTGGCCGTCGTCATCAAGTACGCCGACAACATCCTCAAGGGATTCGCCACTGCCACCTCCATCCTCATCTCTTGTGTAGCATCCGTCTATTTCTTTGACTTCCAGGTCAGTATACTCCAGTGTGAAAACTTTCGGAGCACCCCTCGTCCCTCGTTCTCGGGAGGGGTGGGGGGGGGGGTGGTGTTCAGTGTTTGCAAAGATATCCTACAGACTTTCAATTTATTTTCTCCCGTCTTGATATGACTGACGTTAAGCATCTGCAAATACGACAATTGCCTAGTTTGCTGAGGCGGATATAAGTTCATCTGTTGTTTTTATTTTTGCCGTATGCAGTGAGCATGAGAAATACGTTTGCACGGCTGAGCCAATTCTCATTTATTTGTTAGGTCGTTTTAAAACCAAAAAAATTATTGTCCGTCTAAGTTAAGTTCTTACTGGAGCGTCAGTCTTTATATATAGAGTGTATAAATACACTCTAGTTAGACTTTCGTGTCGTTGATCTGCTTTCAGATAACCAAAGAGTTCTTCGCGGGGACCACTCTGGTTATGCTGGCCGTTTGTCCTGTACAGTTCCTTCCCATTACCACAGCCAGGCGTGGTTATCGAGGTCAAACCAGCATACAGGGACAGACAATGATGTTTTGCGACAAAACACACGCGCACACACACACACACACACACACACACACAGACTCGCGCGAGTAACAAACAAACAAACAAACTAAAATGAGTCAGATTATGTGTAAAGCATCTGGGTATTTGTAAGGCAGATAATATTATAGTGTGGACTGATCTCTGCACAGGTCCACCGTGTCCGGGACTTGTTTTGCCAGGGACTCTGTTTCAATCAGATTGATGTATTGTTCCTGTATCGGGGTTGTGAAAACGACTGGATAAAGAGGAGAGGTGTGTGGGTGTGACTCTGTGTGGGAAAGAGTGTGGGGAGAGAGAAGAGTGTGGGGAGACAGAGAGGAGTGTGGGGGAGAGAGAGAGAGAGAGAGAGAGAGAGAGAGAGAGTGTGTTTGGGAGAGAGGTGTGTTTGGGAGAAGACCGTGTGTGTGTGGGAGAGGAGTGTGGGGAGAGAGAGATGAGTGTGTTTGGGAGAGAGGAGTGGGAGAGGAGTTCGTGAGACTGTGTGGGAGTGCTTGTGAGAGGAGTGTGTGTAGGAAGGGGTGTTTGGGAGAGAGGAGCGTGTGTGGGAAAGGAGTTTAGGAGAGAGGAGAGTGTGTGGGACAGTTTAGGAGAGAGAAGTGAGTGTGGGAGAGGTGTTTAGGAGAGAGGTGTGTGTGACAGTTTAGGAGAGAGGGTGTGTGTGGGAGAGGAGTTTAGGAGAGAGGAGTGTGTGTGGGACAGTTTGGGAGAGAGGAGTGTGTGTGGGAGAGTTTGGGAGAGAGGAGTGTGTGTGGGAGAGGAGTTTAGGAGAGAGGAGTGTGTGTGGGACAGTTTGGGAGAGAGGAGCGTGTGTGGGACAGTTTGGGAGAGAGGAGTGTGTGTGGGACAGTTTAGGAGAGAGGAGCGTGTGTGGGACAGTTTGGGAGAGAGGAGTGTGTGTGGGACAGTTTAGGAGAGAGGAGTGTGTGTGGGAGAGTTTGGGAGAGAGGAGTGTGTGTGGGAGAGTTTAGGAGAGAGGAGTGTGTGTGGGACAGTTTGGGAGAGAGGTGTGTGTGTGGGACAGTTTGGGAGAGAGGAGTGTGTGTGGGACAGTTTAGGAGAGAGGAGTGTGTGTGGGAGAGTTTGGGAGAGAGGAGTGTGTGTGGGAGAGTTTGGGAGAGAGGAGTGTGTGTGGGAGAGTTTGGGAGAGAGGAGTGTGTGTGGGAGAGTTTGGGAGAGAGGAGTGTGTGGGGGAGAGTTTGGGAGAGAGGAGTGTGTGTGGGACAGTTTGGGAGAGAGGAGCGTGTGTGGGAGAGTTTGGGAGAGAGGAGTGTGTGTGAGACAGTTTGGGAGAGAGGAGTGTGTGTGGGAGAGTTTGGGAGAGAGGAGTGTGTGTGGGACAGTTTAGGAGAGAGGAGTGTGTGTGGGACAGTTTGGGAGAGAGGAGTGTGTGTGGGAGAGTTTAGGAGAGAGGAGTGTGTGTGGGAGAGTTTAGGAGAGAGGAGTGTGTGTGGGAGAGTTTGGGAGAGAGGAGTGTGTGTGGGAGAGTTTGGGAGAGAGGAGTGTGTGTGGGAGAGTTTAGGAGAGAGGAGTGTGTGTGGGAGAGTTTAGGAGAGAGGAGCGTGTGTGGGACAGTTTAGGAGAGAGGAGTGTGTGTGGGAGAGTTTAGGAGAGAGGAGCGTGTGTGGGACAGTTTGGGAGAGAGGAGTGTGTGTGGGACAGTTTAGGAGAGAGGAGTGTGTGTGGGACAGTTTGGGAGAGAGGAGTGTGTGTGGGACAGTTTAGGAGAGAGGAGTGTGTGTGGGACAGTTTGGGAGAGAGGAGTGTGTGTGGGACAGTTTAGGAGAGAGGAGTGTGTGTGAGACAGTTTAGGAGAGAGGAGTGTGTGTGGGAGAGTTTAGGAGAGAGGAGCGTGTGTGGGAGAGTTTAGGAGAGAGGAGCGTGTGTGGGAGAGTTTGGGAGAGAGGAGCGTGTGTGGGAGAGTTTGGGAGAGAGGAGCGTGTGTGGGACAGTTTAGGAGAGAGGAGTGTGTGTGGGACAGTTTAGGAGAGAGGAGTGTGTGTGGGACAGTTTAGGAGAGAGGAGTGTGTGTGGGACAGTTTAGGAGAGAGGAGCGTGCATGTATTTGTGTGTTTACACTTTACAGTGCAAGAGAGAGATGGGCATGAGAAGAGGGATGTGTGTGTGTGTGTGTGTGAGAGAGAGAGAGAGAGAATCTAGGAATGAAAGAAATGTACATGATAATCGTTTGCATCGCTTGTTTCAACTTATTCAACTGGGGCACACATCACTTTAATAAATTGGTGAAAATACATTTCATGTTTATCATGAAACATACTAGATAGTTTCTTCTCCTACCCCAATGACTTCCAGCCGATTTCAAGGACTGACGTCATGTTTGTCTCTCTCCATCACTGCACTGGAATCAACCACCACAAAGAAAACAGCTACAGAAAAAGAATACAGAATCTCAGCAAATTCACTGTCTTCTTAAGTAGCAGACGATCTTCCTCCAGCATGATAAAAAAAAAACAAAAAAAAAAACAGTAACAACAAACAAACACAGAACAACAAAAGAAGCACACCGTATGACAACCCTTGACACACTCGCACACAGAGTGACTGTTTTAAAAACACAGACAAAATCGAAAGATGCAAGTTCCTTTTATTCATCTTTGTACAAGTGAACATACTGACGGTGATGCGACCCTAAGCCTACAAAAAAAAGAAAGTACTGATAGAAACACTGGGTGAAGAACAAATGGGGTGAAAAACATATAACCAAGAATATCCAGATCTCTCCACGAGTATGTTATCAGTCCTTTGTTGGATCTGTCATTGCACCTTAGCCTCTGCGCTACGCACAACAAGTGACACTGTTAAAGTCTATGAACCTGCTTTTGAATGAAACGACAGCCAACTGCCGAAACACCAGGCACTAAAAAGTTGGCCTACACTTGTCAAGTCGGACAAGTTTCCAGACATGCCCTTCTGAAGGGACTTTGGGTCAAGGTAAATGTCAAGTAAGCAGAATAAAGTTTGCAAAACTGAAGACAGTTCTTCACGATCTACAAATACAAGAGGTACTAAGCCTAAACAAATGACACAATGAATGAATGGAAGTTACAAAGAGTGTATCTATTGCATGTACTGGACATGTGAAAATATGCAGCAGCAAACATGTACATGTACTCACGATACTTATGACATCAATAACTTTTAGGAACACCACAAATTGCCAAAGTACTGTAAAAACTAACCGAATGAGTTTTTGTTGTTGTTTTCCCGATTTAAAGCTGAGCAAGCAATAAATTTGCGGCTAGCAAAAACTAACCAAAGACAACAACAACAAAAGAAAGACTACCAATACCTATTTAATTACACAAACATGGTTTCAATTTGTGATCACTGAACAACAGTGTATTTGGAAATCTCTCTACTTTTGGCCTTTTTTTTTTTGGGGGGGGGGGGGGGGTAGTCAACTTTTTCTGACAAAGAGCAAGAGGCATACAAAACAACAACAAAAAAACAGCTAAAACTGTTTAAACTGCCAAAACAATAACACAAAAATGCAAGACAGCATATGCACTAAACTGACAAAGAACATGGAGAGAGGGTGCATGAGGTAGTCGTCAGACACATGGGACTATCCTACACGAGCATTCAGAATCTGAGAATCTTGTCAAGACTGCACATCCACATAACCCACTTCAAATGTTAACTTGAAGCTTGCCCTTTTCACAGTGGTTGTGTAGCGTCTCCCTGTTCCGCCTTCATCAACTATGCACGCAGGTGCACGACTTTCCTTTGTCAAGTATACAATCTTCTAACACTCTATAAACCTTTACTTCTACTAGTTCAATGCCATGAGCCGCAAGTTTGGAAAACTGCTGTGTAGTTTCATTCATCAGCCTCATACCACGCAGCAACAGACAGATCTATGCTCGTTCAGTTCATGTACACATAATAGTGAATAAAAATTGTGCACGTGTAGATGTACATGTATTTCATGAATAGTTCCCTCCTCCAAATGAAGCTTACAACTACAGAAAATTCGAACTCTGATGCACGTTTCGAGTCTCACTCTACTGGTATTTACATACCACAAGTAGTGTCTCTAGCTTACCCCCCCCCCCCCCCCCCCACATCACATCTATAACTGAAACTTCTGTCTGTTAAAAGAACAGCGTTTAGAAGAAAATCTAAATAAGCCAAGTCATCAAAAGAAACAGTCATCTGCATGCAAACCAGCAGAAAATATTGCAGTTGCCAAAAAACCAAACCTAAACAACACTACTACTACTTACTCCTACATCCTATCAGAAGAGATAATAGTACACTGTAGTTACTATTTTGCGTACCTTTTGTGTAATTGAAATAAGTTCACACTATCTCACATTTTGTGTTCATGCACATTTGAAGACAACCATACCTCTTGCTAAACAACAGACACACACACCACATGCGCGCACACCCACACACACACACGTGCGTACACCAGTCAAAACATTTGAATGCACTACATGTAAGTGTTTTGTACACATGCACTTCTTTAACCGCCTACAGTATACAAAAACATGTCTACCCGGTAGTTGAATCTGTCATATTTTTAAAACAGCCTTAAAGAACTTAAGCTGCAATGAGAAATTAACATACTGTCTGGCTGCTGAAAAACTTTAAAAAGTGAAACATTCACTTGTCAAAATCAGAAGAAGAAAAAAAAAAAGGGGGGGGGGGGAGAGATTTCTACTAGATGTCATAAAGGAAAGAACTGCCATTTTGCTTGTAAGACTAGCATCATGAGATTTCTGTGTGTGAAAGACAACATTGTTAGGAAGCACGACAAACAGTTATTGAAGTGTTGCCCTTGAGTGTACAACGTACCCCATCAACTTGTATTCCTCCACAGGTCCCTTCCTTCATCTAAAGCCCAGATGAAAGCAAGCTGTGGTGCGATGTCTTACTGTAAGCCATTTCATCATAGCGGCGTACACATACACGGGTACTGAGGGAATTACTCATCGCTCAGAAAAAACTGAAGTAATACTACCTTGTTCTAAAAGACCAGCGCACACACAAAAGCAGAATGCCCCCAAAGAAAGTAGCTATCTTACACTTGAGTAGTTTGCACTTCACATACTCATAAATGAACAAAAACCAAAGCAATCCACCCTACCCGAAACGCGAGTCTTTCATGCTTCACAGAAAAATGCAAAAAAAAACAACACAAAAACTAGAGAGGCAAAAGCCTCCACGGCTCCCTTGTGACACAGGTCAAGGTCATGCACAAGAGTATGTTTGTACAGCTCTTATCACTATCCATTATCATGCCAAGTAAAGTGTCTCTGGCGCTCTGAGTTCATGGCAATATTACAATTTTCCCTGAAACAGTTTGTATGGCCTTGACCTTGGGTCAAGGTCGTTCAAATGAGATCTCGTCAATTTCAAATGAGATCTCATCAATGTCTATCATTATGCCACGTTTGATGCCTCTAGCATTTGTAGTTCCTCCAAAAACAGTAATGTTAAATTTCACAACAGACAGCTTTAATGACCTTGACCTTCAGTCAAGGTCATTCAGAAAGGTAGGTCTCATTGCTGTCTATCATCGTACCTCGTTTGGTGCTTCTACCGTTTGTTGTTTTGGAGAAAATGCCAAGGTTAAAGTTTCCCAAAAACCGCTTGCATGACCTTGACCTTGACTAAAAGTCACTGAACACAGGTATGTCTGTAAAGGTGCTGCTAATGTCAGTCATTGCACATATATTTTGATGCTTCTGATTCTTCTGGATTCTGAGAAAATGCAAATGTAAATTTTCCCAACACTGTTTTAATGACCTTGACCTTGAGTCAAGGTCATTTAAGGTGGTATGTGTGCATAGGTCTTATCACTGTCTATCAGCATGCCAGGTTTGGCGCCTCTGCTGTTTGTTGTTTCTGAGAAAATGCCAATGTTAAGGTTTCACAAAAATAGTTTGTACGGCCTTGACCTTGGCACAAGGCCACCAACTACATGTATACCTGTAAAGCTCTTATCAATGTCTATCATCATGCAAAGTTTAAAACCTCTGGTGTTTGTAGATTACGAGAAAATGCCAATGTAAAATTTTCAAACAGAGAGCTTTAGTGACCTTGACCTTGAGTCAAGGTCATTCAAAATGATATGTTTTGAAAGGTCTTGTGGTTGTCCATCAGCATGCCAAGTTTGGTGCCTCTGCTGTTTGTAGATTCTGAGAAAATGACAATGTTAAAGTTTTCTGGACACACACACACACACACACACACACACACACACACACACACAGAGACAGACAGACAGACAGACAGACAGACGACGGAGGGTTAATACATAGACTCCCATTGTTACACAAGGGAGCCAAAAATCAATTACATTTGCTTGTAAATCAGATGTGAGTTTGAGTCTGAAAAAAAAACAACAAACAACCCAGGAACATTACATGTCCATGTATATATATATGAACAGACATGTCTTACTAAAACAGAATACACGTACATGTACACAACAAGCAGCAATACAATAAACTCCACGTCAACTTAGTATACGGTAACCTTCACTTACTTTTTACTTGTACAGTACAACTTCTTTTGGGCGACCACTCTTTGGCCAGATAAGAGTGGTCTTACAAGAGAGGTGGTCACCCAAAAGAAACATAAGACAGTGAAGAAGTGCAACCCAGTATCATTGTAACACTGGTCTGCACAGACAGGTGGTCTCCCAAAGGGGTGGTCACCCAAAAGAGGTTCTACTGTATGTCCATCAACAGTCACCAAAATTTACAGAATAATCATAAATAGTCTACAGCCTATTGGTCCTGGTCAGGAGCGTTTCATGCCACAGGTCCTGCCATGCAACCACCTAGTGTTCACAGAAGCCGTCTCTTCTGCAGTGAGCTGTAATCACATTGCAAATAGTAACCAAAGACGGGGAGGGTGGGTGTTTGGGGGTTTAACGTCCTTTTCCACCACATATGGGCGATATCAAAGAGAGGGCAATGATGAAAAGGCCAGCACAAATACACCTGTGCAGCAAACTGCTGTCCAGCAAACTGCTGTCCAGCAAATAATTATGAAAGTAGGAGAAAAAAAAATAGACACTCACTCTCTTGTGTATTGTACTGTAGCTCTCTACGTACCATGCTGGCATTTTAATGCCTCACAAGATGTATGCACATTTTGGAGGGAGGGGGAAGGGAAAGACGGGAGGGATAAAAAAACAAACAAACAAACCAAAAAACCCTGCTTGACTCTCAGAATCTAACAAAGCACAAGTTTTTTTTTTCTGTTTTATGTCTGTCTTCAAAACTGTTCACACCGCAAGGACTTCAGATAAGGATTAGGTGCATGGCACAACAAAAGTTACTAAAAAGTTCAAAGGAGACAGCATCATTTCATATCACAAAAACCTCCAGTTTTTTTTTTCCAACCTTAACACCACATCAATAGCTACAAATAGAACAGGATATGATTTGTGCACGACTTACTTTTTTTTTCTTCCTTTTTTTGTTGTTGCCAGAATGGCAAGTATTTACAGTCAATGACTGGCCTTCCTGATTTCGTTGGCACACACCTACACACCCATCACACATGAAACTACTTAACTTCAAACCATGGACATAAAAATGCGTGTGACATATCACAAGAAAACAAGTGTAACTTACACACAAGTATTAACAAATGGCGCAGCTGATGAACACAAAACACTGTTAAAGGTAATTTCACGTGTTCACTAACGGCTGCACTATCACAAAACTGAACAGATGTTTGTTTCTATCGCTGGTTAGTCCAATAAGACAGGCGTACGTGCATGTACTAACAATAGTTGTTCAAAGACACTTTACGTCCAATCTAACATACAAAGAGACAAACTCAGGTAAGATAATAATTTGAAAGAGACTGCAATTCCTTTGACACAGAGATCAATGAAATGTGGGCCTCTATACATGAACTGAACTGATAACAGACTCACAAAATGTGAGAAAAAAAAAATTATAAACTACTTTGCTGTTGTTCACTTGAGGGGGAAAATTTCCTCATTTAAACATATTAATAAGATCTTCAAAAAAGAGCCTCAGTCTCTTATTTGTAACTAACCAACAATCTTCATAAATATATAATAATCAATAAATAAATAAAAACAAACCAACCAACAACTTTCTACACTTCATCAGCATGTGTACATCAATGTATTTGTCTCTCCATCAGACATGACCTATGACCTGGCCGAATTTTAGACAGTGTGCACATAAAGGGAAGTTTAAAATATTGTGTGAACCAGTCAGAATCTCAAAAGGAATTGACAGTTCCGAAAGAGTGCCCAATACAAAAGAGGCAAGTCCTCAATATACAGCACTCAGTTTGTGCACGACATATTGCGAGCAAAATTGTCCCAGTCAGTCAACACACTGCTGGTCATCGGAAACATTTGACATTCTATCCTCTGCTGTTACAGACTAGTCAGCCTCTAGCTTTTTATTTTTTATAAAGTGGGCATTACAACCCTCGTAAAGTTTCAGGAAAAACACACCTGTCTTTGAACAGGAGTCAAATATTACACCACTTAAAGCCATATTGATCATTTTCATTTTGAAACCCTTACCATTGCTTATCAAGTAGCAAGTGCACAGATGTGCAGGTTTAAATTAATATCCTTTCAAAACAGATCTGTCAAACAGTTTGTAAAGCTCTGCAGAACAAACCACAGGCTTTTAATGTGTATGACAGATCAAGATCAGTGCTCAAAGACGAGGGATAGTTACAGACTAGACAAGGTGAGGTTTGAAAAATAATGTACAATGGATGATAAAGCTGGTGTTGGTTTAACTGGCATGGTCACCTGTGCGGGTGGGTGTTTGGGAGTTTAATGTTCTATTCCACCACAGATGGGTGATATCAAGGATGGGGCGACAAGAGAAGGCCAGAACAAATATTTGGCCCCAGCCAGGATTTGAACTTAGGACCCGAGCACTGGAAGTCCAGCACTCTACCACTGCTCCCAAGTCATCTCCGCAGTGGGAAGGAAAACAACTGGCATCACATCATGAAACTTATTTACAGATTAATAGCAGATTTGTGCTTTCCAGCCTGCACCAATACCGAGTGCCTTCCATCCGAACACAGTCCGTTTCAATCGTCGCAAGCAGTCACAAAAGCTACAGAGGTGAACGTCTGAGGTTTGCCGAGATGATGTGACAGTGACAAGCAGAGAAGCACGCAAAACCGAAGCTCACTGCCTCTGCTGTGTCACTTGTGGCTCGGTGCTCTTGCCTCTCTCTCCGACACACTTTGACAAATCTGAGTGCGGGGAAACTGTATGAGTAGGACCTGGTTAGGAAAACACTTCTTACACACTACAGTGTATGCTAGTCTCGATCATACACCTGTACACACATCCAAAACAGCACTCAAATTACTACTCTGTGCACTAGAGTCTTCCGCCCACTCACGTGTGATCATGCAAATACAGGAACATTTTCTCCCTCGTAAGGACACACTTTCACACTTTTCACTACTGTCTTTCACTCACACCCACACTAAGCTCATGGTATTAACAAACTAAGCATACTCTTCCCCACACACATACTCAACGCACCCCAACCCCAAAAGCTCACACCTGCATTCTCATGACAGCCTTTGGAAGAATCAATTCCTGAGAGAGACAAGAGACGTCATTGCCACAGACTCACAAACATCCACCCTGAACAACAGGCTTCACCTCGAAGCGCAGCAGTGACAAACTTACACTGAACTCCTACAGTAACCTGAGCATATACTTGATTCGTTATTTCTCGTCTTTGTCTGTTTTGCTCTCTCTCTCTCTCTGTCCACCTATCTCCCGCTGAGTTATCGTTGGGACTTGACCCTCCAGCGCAGCACGAGGTAGCAGCCGATGCGCAGGATGACAAAGAAGATGCAGAGGATGATGAAATCAAGGTAAAACTCTGCATGCTGCACGTCAAGCTCCTCCAGGACATCAGAGGCTTCCTTGAAAATACACTGTTCCTCGCTGCAGTCCAGCTCCCCGCGGTCACGCCCGTATATTGCCTGTAGCACACCCTCAAAGGAGTACCTGGAAAAAAAGCCACCAAGTGATCAGGTGTTATATCATTCAGCGTTCTATTTATCATTTTCATATGTGTCGTTTTGTTTTAATCCCAGCTGAAGAGAACTTAAAACCTTGGTCTGCAATGTGAGAAAAATTTCTGAAAGCAACAAGAACAAATATGACATAAATGACTGCGCATTAATTTACAAAAAATAAAAGGGAAGAAAAAAAAAAAAGAAGAAGAAAGTAAAAAAATGTCCATGACCCAGCTGATGTCTTGCATATTTACCTGATGTAGGACAGGTAGGAGAGCCACTGGAGGTATGGCGGTATTGTGCCGAACGTCACAAAGAAACCACTGAACAGTAGAATGGGAATGGCTGTAACTGGTCCCAGAAACACGGCCACCTGCAGATCAACCAAACCAGCACATCAGTCATACTCCTGTGGCAACACACTTCCCTATGGGGAAACAGCCCAATTTTCCCCAAATAAACAAACACAGCTTTCAAACACACGTGTAACAAAATCTGCAAACATGATCAGCTTTCAAACAAGTGCTTTCTTCCATCTTCCCAGCCAAGAAAACTTTAACACTGTTAAATGAACCAGTCTTTGGCAACTTCTACGAGAATCTACCTTTGGAAGCTATTCATCTGACCAGAATGAGTGGACAAAAAATGTGTAAAACATTGCAAAAAGTGTGTATTATGTACAATTTTCAATTTTTGCTACCCCTGATAAGCGCCACTTACGAAATGGTCTGAGAAGCTGTGGGAGGGGAGGAGCATATTGAAATGATTGGCTAGTGACAGACAAAATAACAACAACAAAACTAACCTGGAGAGATGTGGCAGCCCCAATCAGTAACCCCAGACTCTGAGCCACCAGGGATGTCTGTGTGGCAAGCGTCAGAAACATGACGAAACGCAGGAAATCTGTGGGCTGCGACGTCATCCAGTACACAATACTCCCGTACACCAGTGGGAAGATGATCTGAAACAGCATGAAAACAAAACAGATATATATGCTGGTATAGAAGATTAAGAATCAGTTTATGTGCTGGTGGTTAGGATGATGAAGACAGCATTTCCACTGTCAGCCTTCGTCTGGTGATATGGTTCATGATAAGTATGGAGTAGGGTAACACACGACTGCTGTGTGGCAAATTCTGCGTGTGTGCGCAGGCACGCGTGCGCGCGCGCGCGTGTGTGTGTGTGTGTGTGTGTGTGTGTGTGTGTGTGTGTGTGTGTGTGTGTGTGTGTGTGTGTGTGTGTGTGTGTGTGTGTGTGTGCGTGTGTGTGTGTGCGTGTGTGTATTCAAAATAGGTGGGTAGTGCTGCAATACGGCAACATGGTTCCCAATGGAAAGTAATCTGAACATCCAAAAAGGAAAGGGTGGGGTGGGTGTTTGGTGTTTAACGTCCTTTTCCACCACATACGGGTGATATCAAAGACGGTGCAACGATGAAAAAGCCAGCACAAATATTTGGCCCCAGCCAGGATATAACTCACGACCCGAGCATTAGAAGTCCAACGCTCTACCATTCAGCCACCCCGGCTCCCCACCCAAAAAGGAAAGATTAAAGCGATAATATATATGTTTTCAAATAATGAATATTCAAAATAGGTGGGTGATCCTACACCAGAGCAACACATTTCCCCCAGGGGAAGCAAACCAATCTTCCAAAGAGGATAAAGAACGTAGTAAGTGGTCTTAACGTACTCCATTCCTCCCACGTAAGTTTAGGGCCGTGCACATCATACTTATTATATGGATTTAAATCTGGCTTAGTGGCAGTGTTGCACTTTGATCATACTTGTGTTTTCAGCAGTAAGAGCCAGCAAGGAACTGTTGGTCTAGTCTGGTTTCTCGCATACAGGGCCAAAAAAAATAAAAATAAAAAATGTGGGATACTCATGTGCTGTATGAAATGTGTTAAAAATGTACGCAATCACGCCGCCTTGTTCAGCCCTACTTTTCAGCAGCATCTTTCAAGTCCCCTATAAGAAATACAACTACAACTGTGCGATATAAATTTATCAACAGACCTGAAAGGGCATGTCAGCCATGGTCTTGGCCATGTAGTAGGCTTTGAGGCTGTACCAGTAGTTGAGATGCTCCCTCACGAACACTGCCATCTCCATAGGGACTGGACAGAAGAAACCAATGGGTTAACATTACCACAACCGCACTCACACTCCCCCATGCCAGTATGTTCAATGGTCGACTGTGCTAACTAGGGCAGATAACTGCTAAGACTGATTCGCTGACGTTCTGATGTACTTATTACTAGACAGCATGACCAGAAACTCCTTATAACGTTACATTAGCACAACCAAGAGCTGTTCTCTGTGTGTGTGTGTGTGTGTGTGTGTGTGTGTGTGTGTGTGTGTGTCCGTCCGTGTGTGTGTGTGTGTGTGTGTGTGAAAGACGGAGACTGACGGACGTGTAGAGAGAGTGAGTTAAGGCACCGGATACTGGAAGGAACTTTTGCCAAAAGCAAGCAAGCAAGCGTGGTGTGTGTGTGTGTGTGTGTGTGTGTGTGTGTGTGTGTGTGTGTGTGTGTGAGACGGAGACTGATGGATGTGTAGAGAAAGTGAGTTAAGGCACCGGATACTGGAAGGAACTTTTGCCAAAAGCAAGCTTCACATGGAGAGGAAGGACAGCCCCCCCCCCCCCCCCCCTCCAAAGTACTCATTGTTATTATTACAACTCACATGTAAGAACGGTGGGCATCATGGCAGTGAACATGAGGAACAGCATGCAGAAGAAGAGGCAGCCAGCATTGTTGAAGGCTTTGGACGCCTCGTTGCCGATCCCCAGGTACAGCAGGCCAATCAGAATGCCGACCGACAGGTGAGAGATGAGACGCAGGCGTGTCAGGGTCTGGAAAACAAAGAGGTCTACACTGACCCTGTTCTTCACTCGCAGTAATTTTCACCACTAATTACATGATGATAATAATAATAATAATAAAGTTTTGAATTTGAGAATTGCATTTTATTTATTTTTGGGGGGGGTCTGCTGTTACCACTTCTCTACTGACTGCCCCTGCTGATGTGATTTTCACTCAGGTCAGGTGACATGACACATCCTCGTACTTGGTACGAGTATGAAGTGCTAGCAGAGAACCACAATCCACAATTCACTTCAGCGTACTCTGCACTGCAGTCATACTCACAGCGTCACGCATGATGGACATAAAGGTGCGCATGAAGAGAATGCGGAACTGTGTGAAACAACTGGTGTTGAAAGAGTGACACTCCTGCTCCCCTGGCAAATTCTGAAACAGGACCACAAAAAAACCCCACCCCTTTCAGTATAGCCTCTCATTATACATGGTACTTCTACACAATAAGCACGCCTGCTTGAATGTCTGCTACTGCCTTGCTGGACACATATGGCGAGTAAAATGCACGACCAACTATAACAAGAACTGAGGTAGCGAGTGGTACCTGAAAACGAAATTTGTCCAATGATATCCAAAATTAATCAACCAGCTGCTTTATTTTATCAAAGACCTAGCAAGACACGACTAAAGACAACACAAGACAACAACAACAAAAAAAAAAAAAAAAAATTCAGGATATCAGAAAGCAGATGGGATGGGGTTGAGAACATACTAGAGTGCAGGTACATACTTCCACTGCCGATTACTGGATCAAGATAGCATTACAATCTTCAAAGATATGGTTCGACGACTGACAAGATTTTGTGTGTGTTAATGGACCATGCATGCATGACCACCATCGCAAAACTGTCAAACATACATCATCAAGTGTGAACTCCAGTCTGTTAAAACACATTGGTTAACAGTACAAGTCAGCGAAGTTAATGTCACAGACAGTCGTGCGCTAGACAGTTATAGCCGTTGCGTTTGCTGAAACGGGATAAACCTGATGAACTTGCCAGCATCACAGAATAAGGCTCAACATATACACATACGCAATACAGACCTATACACTGTATGTACACACCAGCTTTGGACATGCCCCGGTTGGAAAGCTTATCGCAAAGAGCAAGGATGACACTATCCGCAGACTCGATGCACATCTATGGCTGGCAGAAACACAACATACACTAAAGGGTGTCTTGCCACAGCACACAGATGTCTGAACAAAACCAAGTCAACCAAGCAGCACTTGGGGTACACAAACTGAAAGCAAGCCTTGGGAATCCGCCATTTTCATTAATATCTGGAACCAATCGACAGGTGGTTCAAGTGAATCGACCTGATGCTGAAAATGACTGCATGTGACCTGGCAATCACTGTGTTCGCATGCCTGTATGTTTCACCATATTCCACAACCAGTCTTTCCAGAACGGCAATTGCTGGTTAGTGTTTGTCCTGATATCTAGCTGACTTCCATCCTGGCATCGGCTTTCAATAGTTTGACATTTGAACCTGGCACTTTGCAACTGCTGCTTCAGCTACACAGTAGGGATGTTCCGATTCGGGTGGGCCGAACCGGTTTTCGAATTGCGATTTCACGACGAAACTTTTTTTTTCCGGTGATTTACCGCGAACCGGGTGACCTTTGAGGGGAGGCAACCCCGAGTAAGCTTCAATGGCTTCATCTGTCAGAATTGTTCCGCCAACTTCTTTCACAAAGAAACTTTTCCAGACTGGTGATTTCCCTTTCGGATTTTCGATGAGACGTTCACGTTCTTGAAGTTGTTCTGCCATTTTTCAGTCGATAGCGACAAGAGTTGTGCTCCTTTTACAACTTCGGCAATGTCCGGAAAGGTTCCGGAAGTTGCCGAGTGAATTGCGATTCGAGCGTCGAACCGGTTTATTGAATCGTCCAAAAACTAAATCGATTTTTTCCGGTTCTCGATTAATCGGCACACCCCTACTACACAGAAGACCACAGAGCATCCACCCACACCCACCCTATTACCCACCCTCTTACACAAGTGCACACACACCCTTGCACACAAGTGTGCGCGCACACACACGCACTGAAACATACAGGTCATGGATGGTATTTTATGAAGCGCGTCTGGCTATGATAGATGTGTGTAGATCTAAATGAACGTTTTGTGAAAGGAATTTCCTATTCCTATATGCCTGTGTACACCTAAACGCATTTATCCCAGCTAAACGTGCTTCATGAGTAAAACCTTTTAACGTCAAAAAACTAGTTCCGTGCAAAACACAAAGACAGACCCAAACACCTCTACATCTACTGCAGCAGTACATGTACCTTCAGTCCACAGGTCTACTAATGCTACGACATTCACCACGGAATACCAGACTTCCTACGCATGCATTTGGAAAGACTAAATTTGTACCTCATTAATAATCCACAACATCGAACTACTGGTCAAGTGGCTACGCATGCAGTTTTCATACAGAGTATTACGAACAACAAAAGAAGTGCATAGTGCCTGTCAGTAAGTGATCTGAGAAAAGTGGAAGTGAATGTCGTGATGGAAAAAAAAAAGGTCATGTGCAAGTTCATTACTTATGTACACTGAGCAACACTTTCACTTCAAGTACCATTTGTCAGGGTGTTTTTTTTTTTTAATAAAGAAAACGTGACAATTTAGAGGTTTTACACAAAAACGAACGCCAATGGTCACAAAGAAACCATCTGCTGAATCGTTATGCACAAAACATTACCAGTCTGCTCAAAACAGAGCACCCCAGTACACACAGCAGGTCTTTTAAAAAAACAAACAACAACAGAAACAAAAGGGGAAAACGCAAAACAAACAGCTTTCTGTGCCTTCAGCAAAAAACCCCCCAAAAAACCCCAGCAAAAACAAGCACTACACTCGGAAAAGTTTTGCGGAACAAAGTCAACCGCAGCCGCAAACGCACAGAAAGGAAAGGTGAAGGTCAGTACGTTCATGCCATACGTAAATGAAATCTACAAACCTCAATGGAGTCTGAGTGCTGAAAGATGGTGGGAAAAACAAGGAGATGAGGATGAGTTGTAAACAGACAAACAACACACCAGTATGTGCCCATGCCAAAACTTCAGGATTGCAATGATCAATCATAACCAGATGGCACGGATGAGTTTTGGCTGTGACACTGAGGACAAACTGTTTCGGAACTTCGTTCAAAAGAGATTATTTTGTTGCATTAAAGAAACAACCAAACAAACTAACAAACAAAGAACACACACATGAAGAACACTATAAAAAAAAAAGAAATGATTGGGAGATCAAATGAAAGAAATAGAGAAAGAAAATCTGATACGTAGTTTATTTCTTGGAAAAAAAAAAAATTTCATTCCACACTGTGAGCTGTGTTCATCACAAGAAATTGTGTGAATAAGGTGTGGCGGAAAACCCTCGACAATGTATGCTAGCCATATATATGGAACAAAAATACATGTATGAAGTAAGTTAAATGTACAACAAATACCAGATGGAAAACAGACAGACAGCACAAATTTTGGCCTGAACGTAGAGTGTTCTTTCAAGAACATGAAGAATAATCTTTTTATTTTAATCTGTCAGTAGGATCACTCTCACTTATCCTTTCTTTGTTTCTGTGTGTGTGTGTGTGTGTGTGTGTGTGTGTGTGTGTGTGTGTGTGTGTGTGTGTGTGCGCGCGCGATCAGAGTGTGTTTGTGTGTGTGTGTGTTGTACAGTTAACGTCTGCACTTTATTTCATGTGTGTGATCTCAAAGACAAACAATAATGTGTGCACAGTTACACTTCACCAGCTGTTCATGCACCCTGCTAGCTGTCAGCTGTCCTAACAGTGAAATCTGCTAAAGTTTTGAGACTCTAAAAAAAAAAAAAAAAAAAAAAGGAGGAGGTAATTCTACACTGGCTAACATAGCTAGCTATATATATGACAAATACTCTGAAAGTTGTGAAGAAGACACTATCTGGTGTCAGAGGACTGGGAAACAACAGACTCTTCAATTCCACACACGACAAAGAGACATTACCTTTTGGACGAAATGAGGCTTGGGTACAATTACATTAGAGCAGGAAGCAGGGCAGGTGGGAGGAGGGGAGTTGGGGGGGGGGGGGGGAGTTGGGGGAGGGGGGAGGGGAGGGCTAGGGGGTTGGTTGTGGTGGTGGTGGTGGGTGGGGGGTAGACAGAGTCTGTATGACAGAGACACAGGGGTTGGGGGTCGGTGGTGAGAGAGAGTCTGTGTGACAGCTATGCTCATGGCAAAAGTTGTGAGAACAAACCGCACAGACTAACAGAGTGACATCCGACGTCTAAACACACACACGGAAACTATAAACACACATGTATGTACGGTGTACAAATTCACATCATGTGCCAAAGGACAGCTATGGAATATTCGGCTTACCTGTATCTGACATCATCAAAAAGAGAAATAAAAGAGATTGAAAAGCAATGTCTCAGACAGTAGCTAAAAAAAAATCAAAGTGAATACTGAGTAAGCATTATAGAAAAACAGCCAAACAAACATCTCAGCCGTCTTTAAGAAAAAGGGCGGAAATGCTTATTCAATCCACTGTGCTTTAAGCCTGTTACCAAATAATACCCAATCTCCTGCTGCACCCAAGACCTTCAGGACCGCACAGTTACTCATACAAAAAATAAAGTTTGAACACTCTTATGCTATCAAGAAGGAAAATTCAAAACTTCTCATCCTCACCTCCGAACCCAGACAACTGCCATTCCTGAGCACCTCCTTTGTGACGTCACCGTTACAGCAGCCGTTCTTCTCTGCCATCAGCTTCTTCTCCACGCACGAGTCGTCTCCGTCATCCTCGCCCATGCATGACGAGTGGTCGCTAGGTGTGGACGCCCCAGACGAGGAATGCTGGCGTTCAAACTCTTCCTGGAACGGCTCGCAGTGGCCGTCCTGAACTGCCGACATGAGCTGTTTCACTTTGTCCTCCCCGTACTCCCCTGCAGCTACCTCCATTACTGCGAGAGAAATTTAGAAAAAATGAGTGGAAATAAAATAGGCTACAGTTGATGATGATGACGATTGGCCATTTGTGTAGCGCTACAAGAAAACTTCCATCCAATAAGCATGCTCACGGCATGTTTGGAGTGAAAAGAGAGAGAGAGAGTTAGAGTGAGAGAAAAGATGCGTCGAGTTTCCGCTTGAAGGTCATGACCGACGCAGAACCTGACTTGAGTTGCAGACACACACACTCACTTTTACACTATGGGAACACTACTAACCTGCTGAATCAAATACTACAAAATTTGAGGCACAACTCAAAAGTGAAACAAAATTACAATCCAGAAATGCATGGGGGTAGATTTTCTTCTGTGTGTGTGTGTGTGTGTGTGCTGTTGTTGTTTCAAAAAACAAAACAAAAACCAAAAACATTTCAATCATTCCAAACCCTTTGATTTGCTTGCAATGACTACCTTTATGGTTTTTGTATTTCAGCAGTGAAATGCCTTCAACTGCAAATCAATATCTTGCAATAATGATATGAGAGTATAATCCCCCTACTTTTAGTACTTACATTATCATCCAAATCATGACAGGAAACGAATACCAACCACACAGAGTATTATTTTATCACATTTCAATTTCACATTTCAATTTCACATTTCAATTTCACAAATTCAATCATAAGAAACCCCCCCCCCCCCCCCCCCCCCCCCCCCATCCCCCAGCCACCCACTGTGAAAAAAATCTGTCAAGGGAGAAAAGAACGACTAACCATAATCAGCAGGGTTGTGGTACTTGGGGCAGTGCAGATTATGGGCCTGGAAATACGGGAGAAGAGCTCGCACTGTTCCCCTGTACACGCACTGTCCGTCCACCAACATGTACAGCTGTCAGACAGAACACAACATGTATCACACAAACTGAACAATATTACAAAATGGATGGTAAGGCTCAATGAGTTCCCCTGCCCAGCAATGGTGAATGCCTGTTTTCTCTCCAATGCAGAAATGTGGACATTTTGAAATCTATCGAACGTGGAATGCAGGTAGGGTGTTCTCCCTCATTCTTGACTAATTCTCATATAGACAATGATCTGAAGTCTGTAGAAAGTGAGAACAAAAGAAGAAAACTGGGGAATACTTGCGTGCGCCCCCACAATATGTCAAATGTGCTTAAATACTATGCATCTAAACGTGCAAACGCCGTTGTCATTAACTGCAATACATTTGCAGGGCTGCCACTTTCTGAGAGACAGAAAGCCTGAAAAAATTGACCCTCAAAACCTGAATGGAAGGAAAGCCAGACTCCAGGGAGCCAGTGAAAGGAAGGACTTTGCCCGAAGGGGGGGGGGGGGGGGGGTGCTGCTGCTTTTGCACACTTGATGCCGAGAGGAATCTTGTTCTGGCATCCTAGGATGACTTACAGTTTATATACTGGGTGTGATTTGAAATGTTCTGTATGGTATTCCGGAATAACATCATGAGAATATGAGGCGCAAAATGCACCTTATCCGGGAAGGCCGATGGTCCAGCGATAGACACAGACTCGTGATTTTTTGGCCGGAAAACGCTTTAAAAAGCAGGAAAGCTCTTCACAGCCGGTTCAAAAAGCAGGAAATCCTGCCACAGCAGGAAGAGTGGCAGCCCTGCACTTGTAAGAATAGATACCCACATGGTCAAACATCTCAAAGAGCTTGGCACTGGGTTGATGGATAGTGCAGATGATCGTGCGGCCGCCCGCTGCCAGCTTCTTCAGCAAGGAGACACACTGGAAACACGAGGAGCTGTCCAGCCCACTGCAGACAGTAACAAGAATACTTGTTAGGGCACAGGACCATGGTTTCCAAAATTCCACTTCTCCGAGACAATAATAATAATAAATGGTATTTGTAGGGTGCATTTCTTTGGAATAAACTCAATGCGCGAATCACTCACGCAGATTTTACAACTTGAAACGATGGACATACAGTGGTGAAACTGACTAGTTCCTGACACAGGAAATTACTGGAAGGCTTTACAATACGGGAACGTCTGAAGATTGCTCTTAAAAACAGTGTGGGCGCATTTCTCAGATGTGCTGGCAGGGGATTCCAAAAGGTTGGTGCGACAAAACTGAAAGAGCGCCCGCCAAAGGACTTCAGGCTGCGCTTGGGAATTTTGAGAACCCTCTTGTACGACGACCGAAGGGTTCGCGACTGTTGATAGGTGACGAGTGAAGCCGAAAGGTATGGTGGACAACCAACATATCCACTGGGAAAGATAAAGAAGTGGCTCTGTAGCTATCCAGTTGCGGGACTAAGCCAAGAAATCTCGTTGGAGCACAGCACAGGTTGGGGATAGTACGACCTCAGGGCTGAGGTATATTATCTGGGACAAGTCCATAACTGTACCTACAATGGTGAGCCAAAAATGATGCCTACCAGTGTTATGTCACCAGAAAATGTCTATAGTTCCAACATGTCGTACTGGTCATAACCTAAAAACACGCGAAGTACTGGACACATCAAAACAACTAAGCATTTAAAGTGTTACTGATACAAGAAGCTACACTGATTCACACTTGTTACTGATAACATTTCAAACTAGTAAATAATCAAAATACATGTAAATCACAATAATAATAATATAGTGCCTGTTCTCTTTTTTTTTTTTTTTTTTTTGCTGCCACAACTCTTTGCCGACTCCAGTGGTGTTCCTCCCTGGTAATGGGTGGAATCCACGGAGGGCTCGGAAGCTGGGGCAATTTTTATTATTATTATGCATGATGATGGAGATGAGGATGATGGTAAGATGATGCTATGGAGGTCCATGTGGTTTGGGACTGCGGGAGAGGGCCGCATTCCACGCTTCCTGTCATAAATATCCCGGTATTAACCAGGCCCGGGAACTACGGCACCTGCGGTGCCGGCCGTGTAATCATCCACATCATAAGATGTGTCATACCAAGGGAAGCACCCCCAAAGTCGCACCCGAGAAGTGGGTGAAGCTCGGCTGTGTGGCAACAGCCTCCCCATTGGGCCCATAGCACACCCGCTCTGGGTAGGAGCCGACCTAGGTAGGAAAAATCCCGCCCGCCTTGGCTGGAACTCGAATCCGGGTCTCCCGGTCCATAGTCCGAAGTGCTAACCACTACACTACGGGGGCCAGTATAGTGCCTGTTCTTGTAAGAAACAACTCAAAGTACTAAGCAGTACGCCAGCAGATGCAAATGCAAAATCATCTTAATGTCATAAATATAGTGAAAATGACTTGATTCGTACGGCACCTGGTGGGTTCATCAAAGAACATGATTGGTGGGTTGTTGACCAGCTCCAGAGCGATGGACAGACGTTTACGCTGACCACCCGAGAGGTTGCTGGTTCGAGTCTTTTTGGTCTCATTCAGTCCTAGGATGTCCAGGATTTCATCCACCTGTTGAAGAAAAAAACAAAAAACAAACGCCCTCATAATTATCTTTATGACTGACATAACTACCTGCATTTCATGCTTATCTCATCTGTCAAAACAAGCAACTTTTCACAATACTTATACTTACGCATGTATCGCCATCCATGAAAAGCACCAAGTTAGACGAGATCACAGTATGAAGTTAGATCAGGCATTTATGGCAGGAGCTACAGACACACTGTCCAAGAGTATACTAAAAATGTTTATTTGAATGTCTACATAATTATGTGTGTGTGTGTGTGTGTGTGTGTGTGTGTGTGTGTGTGTGTGTGTGTGTGTGTGTGTGTGCGTGCGTGCGTGCGCGCGTGTGTGTGTGTGCGCGCGCGCACGTGTGTGTGTGTGTGTGTGTGTGTGTGAGATATCTGGGCTACTTCTGCAAAATGATTGTGTCACTGGCAGTTTCATGTCACGTCAGGTCTCTCCATCTAGTCAGCATATTGCACTGTGTGAGCAAATGGCTTGCTTGGTTTTTGAGCAATGAATAATGTACTTGTGTGTGTGTGTGTGTGTGTGTGTGTGTGTGTGTGTGTGTGTGTGTGTGTGAGAGAGAGAGAGAGAAAGAGAGAGTGTATCATAACGTACCATTTCACGTTTTTCTCTGGAGCTGAGATGCTCGTCCAGTTTGAGGTTTGCGGAACACATCATGGCCTCCTCCACTGTCAGGTGAGGGAGCAGATGGTCATCCTGCATGATGTAACACGACATCTTGCGGAACGTTCTGAGGTCACGCTCCTTCCTCCCCACCAATATTGTACCAACCACATTCTTTGTCCTGAAACAGACACCATCAGCCATGAAGGTAGGGTAGAAGAACTGACCTGAAAGCTAATGTGAACAACGGCACATACTTTCTGAAAGAGGAGAAACTAGACAAAAACACTGATATTCAACCCTATTTGAGATCCTCTGTCATGTTTTCTTCTACAGAAAAAAATGAAGGTTGTTTTGAAGTTAAATTACCTTCTTAAAGCTGACAAATTAAACTAGTATAAATAAGAATAAAACCAACACAAAAAAAAAACAAAAAACAAAACCAACAAAAAAACCCAACACAAAACCAAACAAACAACAAGAAAACACCACCAAGAAAAACCAGTGACGTACTTGTAACCTGCCACAATATCCATGAGCGTGGATTTGCCGGCACCAGAAGGGCCCATGATAGCTGTCAACTGCCCACTGTTGAATTTGCCGGAAATTGATTTCAGGATCTGCTTCTGGCCTGAAAAACAAAAAGACAACAAACTGAGAAACAATGCCCTTAATACATGCACACAGATCACAAGGGACGATTTCCAATGAGCACTCTCAATGCACTGCACTTAACATACATTCAGCAGCAGAACATGTACAGTAATCCCTCTTGTTCTTTTATTTTTATAATATAGTATCAGGTAAAATATCGTGTGCAGCACAATCTTCAGGCCGATTTGACTCAGGCTGGTTAGAATGTAATGTCAAAGGTCAGAATTAACTGCAGAGAAAATACAGGAAACTGTTCGACCAGGGACCATGTAATAATATCTTTAACCACTTAGAACTATTACTTATCAATAGGTTGCATAAATATTGCATACGTTATATAAATATTGTCATTATTATTATTATTATGTCTGGACTGACCCCCCCCCCCCCCCCCCCCCCCCCCCCCCCACCAATTTGTTCTGAAAGCGTGACAACGAATAACCCCTTGGGCGTCACAAAGTGCTCATTTGAATGCTTATTTAAGTACCTCACTCTCGATAATATGCTCACCTTTATTACGAGATCCCTCTTTCACAAAGTACTGGAGATCTCGAAACTCAATATCAACAGCCCTGCGACGCTGCAGGTGGGAACTCTTGCGGGTGTCCTTGCTGGTGATGGATCCTCGCAGGCTTCCTCCTCCATCAGTGAACTGCGACTTGGATGCTGGAGGCTTCAGAAGGTGCCCGAGGTGTTTGGGGATTTGAACCTGAAGTGTAGAGCACAAAACACACTGAGCTGCCCATGTATAATGTGTATACAGTATGAATATATAGATGCAAGTTTCAATGCACAGAAGACACATGAACAAATATTAAGAAACTGTTTGACATGCACTCTGTGTTCTGCTTATCAGATCTACCTATTGGAATAACAGTAACAGTAAACACTACGGAGATTGAAAATGGGCGGGTGTTTTTCTGGTACTATACACTGCCCTAAATCACAGCGCCCTCATTCAGCGGGTTCAAACACCACAGCACCATGTTTTTTTTTTTTCTTTCCAAATTCAACTTTGGATTTTCAATTGTCCGATTAGAAAGACAAAGTGGCCATTTATGTAGGTGTGTATTGGATCTTGGTATATATGTGTCGGTGCTTGTATGTATGTCTGACTGTATGACTACATGTATGTAATGTATGTATATGTACGCTTTTATTTGTATTTATTTACTTCATTATTTATCTATTGTTCATGTGTTTATAATTTATCACCTTTTGTATGTACATTTGTAAAGCGCCCTCGAGCCCCAGCTTCGGAGATTAGGCGCTATAAAAATCCTCATTATTATTATTTATCACCAAGAAACCGACCTGTACTAATGTTACTACAATCTAAAGATGTTAATGTTTACAGTACATGTAAGTGCTCATGAAGACAAAACTTTTGCATTGAAACAGTAAAAGGTTGTCCATTTTGATAACCCCCTGTGAGCAACGCTGTAAGGGTTGCAACGCGCTTTACCGTTTTGTGTCTGCCTACGCACAGTATCCATTAAAATCATAGCACTGACAAAATAATGAGTCAGGTCTATTTTTAGTACAACTCAATGCAGCCGATAATGACCCCGGCCACTTCCTGAGTGCATGAATGGAGACATTGACATGCAAGACACTCCTATCCTGCCTGACACCAAACCGCAATCTATGCACTTTGGTAGCACGAATTTTAATGCTGAGGTTTCAGTTTCCAACCAATCACATATAATATATATATATATCAAATTCAATCCTCTGATTACTCATTAGAATAAAAAGGAAGCCTGTGTACCCCCCCCCCCCCCCCCCCCCCTTCACCGAGCAATCACATTTCATGCGATGTGATTATGTGGGAACAGTGCAACGTTGTATTCGCAGGCAGCCTGCAGTGACAACATGGGAGCTGTTTCAAATTGTGTATGTGGATACAGAGCCAGATGGCCTTCAAAACAAGTAAATCACTGTCAAAGTGCAGTTCTGTGACCCCTGTAATGCAACACTAATAGTAATGTGAAGTCTGTAACACATGCTTGCACAGAGTGATACTGAAAACCAACATGTACACGTATGTTAAAAAAGAAAACGCAAAAGGAAAATGTAACCACGACATGTCTATACTTCTGTCAACTCCCTTCAGATACAAATCTTCCTCTCTCTATAAGTTTTCTCTGAGGGTGGTAACATTTTCTTATTTGAAACCGGTTCACCTGGCAAAAAGAGATGGCCTTACGGGACAAACTCAACACTTGTGCTGCAAACCAAGTGTTTGCACAGAACAAGCTATCATGGAATGCAACTTCAGCCCCCTTCGCCCAAGTCCTTCCATTAGAGACTTGGCTGCAGTCAATCCTTCATTCCTTGTCACTCACCTCTTGAAGCCTACACCCCCCTTACGGGGCGGTCGGTGGTCTAGTGGTTAAGAGACCTGCCACCAATGCGAGAGGTGAGGGGTTCGAGTCCCACTTGGGGCACAGAATTTTTCCTTCTCGTATGTGGCACCGTTCATTCGGGCCGATCGTCGGGGGTTCTCTCCGGGTACTCCGGCTTCCTCCCCCTCTGCTTTGGAAATGTTCAGCCCACAAAATTTGAAAAATAAATGCAATTCTAAATTCCGAAATTTAAATAGCTGAGCTGGCCCTTCGCACCACGTGATTGTACTATGTGTATGTCCAGTGTGTGAGAGAATGCGTGTGATTCACGTGAGCGTGCGTGTTGGGTTCAGTTCGCGGCGCTTTGAGCTGATTCAGGAAATTGGGTAAAGCGCCTATACAATACTCATTATTATTAATTAATTAATTATTACATACTATCACAGTTTTAACCTTCACCCCTGACCACAGACCTGCCTACCCACCAAACATGACATGAGTAGTGCCAAAAACCAAACGAGCAGTTTCCTGGCCAAATGAGTAGTCCTAAGGTATCCCAACCGAAATGTGCCAGCTTGCTGCTTAAGCTACACATCAACTGTTCTTTTCGTTGGCTTGTTTGATTCGACTGGTTACAGTGTAGATGTACTACCATAGTATCTCAGTATTTTTTTTATTTTTTTTTTTAGCCAAATTTCTTTCTACCGGGTATTTATACATCGTTAAACTTTGAATGAGGCTCGTTCAAAAAGCTGGATCAGCGCAAGCAAAAGTTCAGATCGGATTTGACGAAACGCTAACCGCTAAATTACGTAGATTTAGGAAACAAAATTGTGTAGTGGGGCAATTAAATGCGTAGTTGCATAGTACGCCCAAAATTACTGTTTTCTATGGTCAATGCGTAGGGTTGGCAGGTCTGTGACCACCTCCAAATACTTGCATAACACTGCAGTTACTTATGCTACTACTGCCCATCTCTACAGCAGAAGAAAAAGGAGGACACAGTTGTTTGAAACACACTCAAACACCTTCCTGAATCCCGGTGTCTGTGTTTTTTTCAATGAAGAGCTCTCTAACTTAAGTCTTAGTCTAACCTCAGCAACCATCTAGTGACGACAAGAACCTCATCAAGAACATCCACATAGGAAAAAGGAAAAAAGTCTAACCTGAACGGACAGGAGCTCTGCCATGTTGGTTCACAAGTGGTGTCCACCAAATGGCAGAGACTGTCCACAAGATGTCAGGTAGGCTGTATGGGTGAAGACCGTCCTACAAGAACAAGCAGGAACAGTATCCACACTGGAGTCGGCTCCACAAAATGAAACAGCTGTCTCAATTAGTCCTGCAAACACAAAGCATCGTAACATTAGATATCACGGAAGGAAAAAATTTCTTCATCAAGGATCTTAAATGGATTAGATGTGAACCTTTCTACGTAAAGTTCCTCTTAGGACGGAACAGTGTAATTATATGTACAGTCCTTTCACTCCGTCAGTTTCATGATCGTCAGATTTGAGAACGACGCTCTTCCGAATGGTGGAAGTTCTTTTGAACTGAAACTACCAGAGTAATTTCTAATCAGTTTCTACTAATTCTAGCTACAGTCTCCTGTTCACAGCTTTTTTAAAACAGATATGTCTCGTAAAAGCCCACAGATTCATTTCAGCTACTGTGGTAACTTGTTTTGAATTCAAGAAGTACTAAAGCGCAGTTTCTGGCTTTTGGACACTGCCTCACTTCTTCCTTGTGAAAACCAAGCAGAGTCCACTTGATCATGGGGCTTCTCTCAACATTCTCTCACTTGACCATAAACTGGGGCACGGTCTTTCACAAGAGGCTTGTCACCATTATTTTAAGTGCTAACTGCTAGTGGTCCATCCTACTACTTCCGCCGGCTGTTGGAGAAGCTACAGTGGCTGATCAAAGTACAAAGGTCAACTCTTACCATCCTCCCCCCTGGCTTGCCTCAGTAACTGGTTATGACAGGAGGTATACAGCGCTGAAGCCCACCAGATGGCTAATTTCCGATTTATAGCAAGTACGCATGCCCCGTCCAGATAAGAACTTCCTGTTCATTGCACTTACATCAGACACCTTTTCCACTGAACTTATAACCCCAGCAAAATCTTCTTTACTGTATTTTGAAAGAACAAATTTGACTGTCTACCAAGCTACACAATATATATATATATTTACATCAGGTTTTAAGCCGGACTTTTATATTTTAAAGAACCTGGCAGAACGGGACTTGGTTTAGCTGCGAAACAGTCTTTCTTGCTTGTGCAGCGTTAAGCCCTAAATAACTAACTATGACTGCCAACCATGTATTTTGTAGAGCTGAAACGACACTGAAAAGTATTACCATGTGACCAAATAAACTGAAAAATGGTCAAGACAGAAATGACTGCAAAATTGTGTGGGATTTGGACAGAAGTGGATGGGATGCAAGGGGGGTTAGAATATTACATCGGGGGTTGCTTTTGAACTGAATGCCCTTTCAATTTCCTTGTTTTGGTGTGTGTGTGTGTGTGTGTGTGTGTGTGTGTGTGTGTGTGTGTGTGTGTGTGTGCAGATCTATTGTGATTAGAACAGCAGTTAAGCAGTGCTGTTTGTATGGTATGGTATGGTATGGTAGACTTCTCCTCGGCGCACATATCCATCTCTGCTGAAATGCTCACGGCGCCGCAGGGCTGGAGGACGAAGCAGTGAAAGCCTGCTGCCGTTAAGCGCTACTTTGTGTGCAAACCTCCACCCTGCTATTCACTCTGGTGCGTGTGACAGTATTTCTGTTTACCACGCCACCGGCCACAGCCTACTCTTCTTCGAAAGATGAACGTGGGATTTTTAGCATGCACACTTGATGTTTGTGCGTGTGTGTGTACACGAAGGCGAGACAGGCACCGCAAACGAGTCTGCACATGGATTAGACTTGATATGGGAAGGAAAAATCCCACCATATTCCTGCCCACCGGGGACTCGAACCCGGCAGCTCAGGATCCGAAGTCGGATGCCTTAACCACTAGACCAAATCCCCTGTATGCAGTGTATTTCAGCTAACTATATACACAGAATGGCTATATAGTACACCAAACACATACTAGTACATATATATATATGTATAACTGCCAAAGCTTAATACAACAAATAGTTTACAGATGTTAGATCATCTGTAGTTTAATCAATTAAATAAGCTTGACTGTATGCATAATCTGATCAAATGCTAGTCTGTAACATTGGCAAGCTCCTCTGTTCACCTGTAACTTTGACAAGTACCCATTCAGCCAAGCATAGCTTAGTAAAGAATCATGTATTCTCTCTGCCCACTCAACCCACTATAAATATGCACATAAAAAGTAGTAAAAGTAAACCCAAAAAGCATAAATTACAGTGTCACCACATAGTCTATAAGTCTTATAAAGTTATGGCCTAGCAGCAACTGAAACCTCCTTCTTTGTGAATCTGTCTCATTAATCATGTAACCTGAGAATCCACAGAAGCTATGTGTTGGGGCAAAACCTCTATGCCTGTGTAACATGTGACACGTTAGCTTTCCAGCTGACTAGCTTGCTTTTGTGTGCTGCCTCCTTAGGCAAACGAAGGTGGCAGCAAACTGACAGCTCACATTAAACCACAGTACGATACTCGAAGAAGACTGTCGTTCAAACAAAGAACGAGAGAGGAAAAATATACAGGCGAAATACACAGAATTTGTTTTTCTCGTTGCGACCTTCACAAGCCACCGAAGATCTTTCGCTTACCTGGTTACCAGCTTAGCCTGTTCAGTCTGCTACTGCCACACGTGGACCACACAGTTTAAGGAGTTGGCATAAAGGAATTCGATTTCCACTGTGTCAATAAGATTCTTCACAGTGGCGGGGCAGGTGTGATTGTTTTGTTTCTACTTCTATTTTTATCCATGCTGACAGAATAAATTATGACACGCTGGTTCGAGCAGACGCCAGTTTGCTGCTCTAATAAGACCAGTCGGAAGCAATGGTAACAATGACAATGAGGCAGGCTGATGCACAAACATGTACAGTTTAGTACAGTACCTGCCAAATACCCGCAGACAGTCAGCAACAGCGAATTTAGCACAGAAAATACATCTTACCCTTGAGAGCCACAAGTAAGTCTTGTCACGTGACATCCGGAAGTACTTTGCCCTTAATCAAGCGAGAGCACTCGTGCCGACTTCTTAGTTTCGATTTCCATTCTTGTTTCCATAAATCCGGTTGGATAGTGTTCAGAAGGAAGTTACAGGAGTCAGTATTGGCTGCATGTGCCAATCCCCCCCCCCCCCCACTTTTTTTCAACCCACAAATTAATTTCCCTTGACCACGTATAAAATTTATTATATATAAAGGCAGTGTGCCATAATCACTTGCAGCCTTCAGTTTGAGCCCACCTTTCGTTACCAAGGTAACACAAGTTCAACCACAATATGCCAGCAGGTGCCAGGTTTGTATCAATGTTCTTCGTTTGGAAATGTCTGTCAACATTAAATCCGTGGACACATACTCACTATTTCACATTTTTTTTTTGGGGGGGGGGGGATTTTTTTTTATTTTTTATAACTACTTTATTGTCCCTTTCGGGAAATTTGGGCTGTTTCCCGTGGGGGAAGCGCGTTGCCGCGGTGCAGCGCCACCCAATACCTTTCATTCCTTTTTAGATTTTTTTAATATTTACGATGTTGCTATTTTGCTGGGGAAGGAAAGCCGGATAACCCGGACAGAACCCCCCGAAGAGCAGCCCGGAAGCCATGAAAAACTGGTATCACATATCACAAGCTCGACCTGGGCTCAAACCCACACTTCATCGCCATGACATTGGTGACGGCCGTTTAGTAGCGCAGCAGCTAAATCCGACGCGCTACCTATTTGACCACCGCTCACCCCTCAACAAACCAACCTCAACACTCAGAATTCAAATAAAGATTTTATTGTACACTTACAATAATATTGCACAGGAGCAACAGAGGCTTGTGACAATTGTGATCATCAAGCAAAAATGAAGAAGAGCTGCTGGTACAGACTGTACATGTATTGGCAAATCAGCAACATGAGTATGCACAAGGCTCGCTTTATATACTTTCAGTGGTCAAGATGACACAACATGATAGTAGGGAGGTGGGGAAAACGTTCCTTGATGCATCTTCACTTGTGATGGTATGGAAGATATACATGTACTCCTCTACACTATTAGCACGTCATGGGATAAACATCCATAAAGCGTACGGTTACACGACAGCCAGTCAGCACGTACTCGGCTGCTTGCTGGCGGGCAGCGGTTTTTCCGCACACGCAGCCTGCGGTGTTGCAAGGACTGGGCAGTGATTGGTCAATTGGCTGTACGGGGCTGCCTGCGGCTAGCTGGCTGCCAGGAAAAATAGGACGGCTTTCTACTGCCGTGCCGGCACCGGCAAGGGGGATATGTCAGCTGGCCGCCAGCGATTTAATTAGGGTTTCCAGCCCTGCAAGTGCCGATCCTGGCAACGTGTAGCAGCGACCCTAATTGACCACACGTGGGATAAATCCAACTTTCGTAGTGTGCTTGAGCACACACGGTGCCCAGAATTCCTTACAGCTTTCAAAACTGAGGGTCACTTTGACACTCTCTGTCCAATTCAGAGGGTCAGTTTGCACACTTGGTGATGTACAGCCTGAAAATCTCTGCATCAGATTCTGAAATCTCTGTAATCTGTATAAATGACACGTGATAGTAGATGTGCATTACGAGAAACACTGCTCCTCCAAGCATATGCAAAGGGACAGATATGTAAACCGTGTAAGTCAGAGACGCCGTTTGAAGCATTTTGATTGCCAGTGTAAGTTTTCAATCAAGAAAATCCTCGAATGGACAGGGTATAAACAATTCTGGTAATGCTGTGCGCTGGGTTATGTCAAACACAGCACACTTGTTTGCTAATTTCAACCGAAAAACAGCAAATCCAAAACTTGCGAATGAGTCAAAGAAATAAGAGTGTTGTATTTTACATAATCAAGGACATGTTATTAAGGAAACGCTTTACCCCCCCCCCCACCCCCTACCCCTTCCAAGTCATTAGTCTTATCCAAATGATTTGCATCATCTTGACCAAAGAAAGAAACATGAGTTGGAGTTGTAATGCCCACATCTACCAATACCCATTTGCATCATCCGTAAGAACAGCAAGTGCCCATATGACACTTTAAAAACAAAAAAAAAGATAAGATTTGTACACAACAATAGTCAGTCACGTATACCACCACAGAATACAGTACATACAACATTTACACTGCTGAACACAGGTGCAACGTAGCTTAGTGTATACCACCACACATTTGCAAGCAAAGATGCATATATTGTCGTCGTGAAAGTTTGGTTTAAAGGTTGTCCATCCCTTTGTTCTACTCTCTGCACCTCCATGCACACCCTAACACAACGCTGACGACAGGTAAATGCAGCAATCGAAATAAATTATGTGACAGTGTCTAGTTTCAGCCTATGTTGCAGTATTTAGACAAATATTTTACAGTGTCAATGAAAAAGTAAAACATAAGGAGATCCGGACCCAACATGACTTACTGATTTTTATTGGTCACAATTTTAAGGTGGAAGAAAATTTAGTTTAATTTTCTATTTATGTGAAGATTATTGTAGTGTGATGGACATCAAAAACGAGCCACATAAGCGTCGCTTAATATTTCTGAAAGTATGATCTCGAACGGACCAGATTCCGATCCGCGTTTTTGAGGGGCGTGGGATGATTTTCGCTCACACCCTACTGAGCGCGAGTTGGCGCGGAGAACTCACGACAAGCAGACGCAACCGCTAATGTGCTAGACACCTAGACGCCCGTCCATAGCGTGTTTGTCCACTGATGAAATAAATTACTTCATTTAACTGAAGTTGCCTGTGCGTCTTCCTTGGACATCACCCTCCTTGTCCTCACTTCCATTCCACCCCTGCACCCTGTTACAATTACATTTGCACACTGCAAGACGATTTGACTGTAGATAACAGTCATGAACTGAAAAACTGTAGCTGTTTTTGCTATCTTAAACAAATTTCTGACCATACGTTCACATTTTGCAACAAGCTGCACAGCGGACTGGTATTGAGAGGAACCAAGGACTATTAACAGAGGCGATTTCCAGTTGATTTAGAGGAACCAACACCACTGACAGTTGAGAATGGTAGGACAATATACAATGACAAGGGGCGATGACAAGCTAAATTATCTCACAGCATTCCAACGCCATGAGGTCCGCGCACCTTACTCTGTCTTATATTCCCTATGACTCAGTTCAAACAAAGCCCCCGAGTGTAATTTTTTTCTAAGCGATCTTAAAGATAGATTTCGCTATTCTTAGCCTTTAGCCAGTATTGAGGAAAACTGTTTGTGGTGCAGAACCGTACTGTGTAAAAAAGTTAATAAAAATCTACCGAACGGAAAAAATTGATAACCAATTTTCTTTCCAACAACAACAAAAAATAAATGTGACATAGCCAGACTTTAAGGGATGCTTACGGACAATTAGAGTGTCTAAATACAGCAGATCAAATTAGAAAAATAATCTCCAGCCTCACTATATGGACAAGAGAAAGTAAAAGATGGAGATGCTAAAAACGTCTTCTTAAAAAAAAAAAAAAAAAAATCAACAATTTTGGCATTTCCAATCACTCCTCCCCCCCCCCCCCTCTTTTATTTTTATTTTTTACTATGAATGCAGTTTTTAACCTGTTATCTACTACACATAGTACATACTGTTGCCAGATGCAAATACTACTTTCAAAACCACTCTTGTCAAAATCTACTCATAAGCTGTCAAAGGGACGAGCAACCTTTAATTAGCTCAATTTTGACAATAGTGCAGGAAAAGTGTGCAATGCATGCCATCCTGTGCTATTCTCAAAATCCAGTTTTGCCCAAATTCCATGACCACTTCAAGATTTCACATGGTAGGATGTCAATGACCTCTGAATGAGACCAAGCAAACAGACATGACTTACACGTTATCATATGTCACGCTGCATCACATGTGCTGGAATCAAACTTACACATGCCGGAATGTCTCGGTGTCAGATTTCACAACCCGCATTTTAACTCTTCTCATACCAAGAGTGGTTGTGTTTTTTTAAATGAGGGGAATTCAGATACTGGAAAACACAAAATAAGTGCACGATTTTTTTTTCTGTCATCCTCCGTTTTCCTCTCCCTTTCCAGCTTAAGGGGACATAACCCAAGATATCACTGAAAAACGCAGACTAATATGGATGATCTCCCCTGTTATTCACAGTTCTCGGACGGTCATTACAACAAAAGCGAGTTGCGAGTCTGAAAGTGCATCTTTCCGATTTGTCAGAAGCAGCAGATGCTGACCTCGACTCCGGACCTGTGCATTATTCACATTTCCCCCTATTTCTGTGACCGGTTATTCAATGACCCAATGATCCTAGAATAGATTGGCCCATTCACTTTGTACTGTGGGCCAAGTGACCCATAGGGTTTTTGCAGTTGAAAAAAACCCACTGATCACGAGATCACAGCTCATAGTAGGAAGAGTATTAACACTTTTGAATTGTGGTTTAGCAATGGTGCAAATCTCCCGCACAGCAGATTCACAACAACATGGGTGAGTTACACTGTATGTATGACAACTACAGCAAACGCACACTGAACATAAAAACAGTCAAAAATAATACTGTGTCAATCTACTGTTCGGGGAAACAAAACACATCGTAATACAGGGATTCCATTGCCGTAAGAAAGAAGCCCGGACCACTATACAAACTGTTTCAGAGACAGGCAGAGCCGTATTTGCAAGAGGGGCGATGCAGACAGCAATTCCCTCCAGACTTCTTTCTGGCGAGCACTCTTCCATTATGTCAAATACCATTGTGGATAAGTACCGATACATGTACTGTACATACATTTTTCCCAGACCTGTGAACCATATTTACAGATGACATCATTCGTTCTCACATCAGATATTTCTCATGAAAATAGACACCATTATACCAATTCTGCATGGACTATTTTGTCACTGTATAGTTACTTATACAGTGTACCAGGTTATGTTTTACTGTACACAGAAAACATGCAAGCTTGCTAAATTTCCAAATCCCACAAGAGCAGTGTATGATCTATACAATTTTGTGCTGTACATTGTTCTATTTCCCCGACAAAAACTTGCAAAACAGACACAGGCACTGACAGAACTGACATCTTGTGGAAAAGAAAACGGTAATGACTGCGAAGTTAAACAAATAAAAGCGACACAAAAAGGACAGAAACCACTTAACTTTCACAAAGGATGGCACAGGTCAACGTTTCGGTTTTCGCCTTCCTCAGGACACAAACAAATGGGACATAACTTAAACAAACACAAGGTAACTCTGTTGACATACTGACATTCATGGCGCAGAAAAAAAAAAAAAAAATGGATGGGGAGAAAAGAACAGAAAAGAATAGTAAAAACATCACAACACCCATCCTTTGGTGACAGAACACCATGGACTGTGTGTGACCTAAAAAAAAAAAAGAAAAAAAAGTCGCTTTTATTTGACATCTTGTGGTTTTATAGCAATCATATTTTCTGCAGGGGTGGGGCTGTGAACAGCACTGCGTTTTTTCCGCCAAGTGTCACATCTTTATCACTATGAGTACAACTAAACTGCAATAAACTGAATAATTATATTAGCATGATTATTATACTAATTTACTTATTATGTTTATGAATGAAACCCCAAGTACACTTGGCATCAGTAGGTACATTTTTCTTATCACTGTGCGCCATCACTTGTACAGAGATCCAAACGAATGGGCTGTTTTCGAATAAATGCATTCAAACTCAAGACATTACAACCAGCCATGTTCGACCATCTGCCTGAACACACACGACCAAAAGCAAGAATGGTTAGCACACAGTGTACTGCAGTGTGCATGTGCATATGCACTCAGTACTTTTTTTTTTTAACCGTGCAAACACTAGCAAGGTGGGAATCAGTTTAACAAAACTGAAAACTGATCTAATGTGCACAGGCATTTCAAAGGCAACTCAGCGAGCTGGATATTCACAAATGCACTTTCAAGAAGTTGAAATAGTGAAAATGTGGAGATAAAAGACACATGGCAGTGCTTTATAACATTTCCAAACACGCGTGCATCATAAATGATTTGTTTCAGTTTTACAAGCTGTGCAAAGAGCTAGCCAAAAAGTAAGATGTAAATGGGTGACCCAAAACCTGGAATGTTACATAGAGAGGAAACTATACTTTCAATATTGGCTCCATCGCGTCACTGAAATGAGGAGCATCTAATTAAACTGTAACTTTGCCAGCTGCTACTACTAGTGCGTGAATGAAGTGGAAAGTTGGGGCTAAGCTTTTGGTAATGGAGTGTTCGCAATTACTAAATCAACACAGTCAGTCTAAGACCTTATAGAACTGGTAAAAAGACTCCTTATGGCACTCCTAAACATGGACGACATCAAAGCAGCTGTGTCCAATATCTAGCACATCTTTTGTTTTAAACACACATTTTCCAACTTTTTGCTCAGAGTCACGAATCACGGCCAGCCTTTATACACCTGTATTTACAAGCACGGTCCAGTTAATGTGCTAAATTTCAAACCTCAAATGAGCTTTAAATTCTTTGCCACAACTGACGGCTAAAGATTTCTGACTTAACCAATCACTTTAAGGCAGACGCTTTTTTTGTAAATGTAGTTTAAGTAGTGCGTGCAGGGTGGCAGTATAAAAACTAGAACGGAAAGTCAAAGATAATCACAAAATTTGCTCTTCTCTGTCTCAACCCTGGTCTGTCGTAATTAATTTGTCTTATGCCCAAAAAGCCATAGAGGTAGTCTGGAATATTACGGTCTCAGCACCAGCAAGGTTAATCACCCTCCAAGGAACTCACACATGTATAGAACAGTAGCTATATCTCAATCTATGTTAAACATTGTTTGACACTGTGTGGAATGCTCAAGCTGGCAAGAGCCCCTTTAAAGGGGCTGTCCACTCAGATGTCGCTACTCCCCCCCCCCCCCCCCCCCCCCAAAAAAAGTGTCTAAAAGTGTTTGAAACGTGTCCCAGTGTGACACAGCCTATGGAGCAAATCTAGAATTGTTTAGCTACATGACTGTACTATACAATTTCATAAATGAAAGCCTGTTTCAAATGCAAAATTTGGGGAAATGTGGCAAAATAAGCAGAGTGGACGGGACCTTTAAGCCATGTTAATGCAAAGAAGTCAAAGTGGAACAAGCTGATAGACCTGTGCAGTTGTACGTCATTACACGTTATTTTGCCAGAAGCAATGTTGGACTAAAAAGAGAAGAATGCCAGAGGGCATGACTTTTGCAGTTCTGTAACACTAACAGGGACACTTCTGACAGGTCCTCTTTCATTCACCTTTGATCCCGTGATCTTGAGGTGCGTGCTCAAGTGAAGTGTCCTATCAAGTTATTTTATACTACACAATCATGGTCTGTGATATCGCAGTACCACACATTGCAGGGATCGATTTTCTCGCGTGCCGTGCGACTATGTCTCATATTTTGATAAAATGTCGCATAGAAATTTTGCAAAATGCGTCATATGTCGCACGAACATGACATCACAAACGCACTTGACAACGCGAAGCAGAGATGCGCTGTCCGTGTCAGTCATAGAGTCTGTTACACTAATCTAATATTAGTGATGAGGCTTACTTATCCCGCTCGCCGCGCGCGCTGCCAGGAACTCTCGCTCGAAAGAGTTGCAAAAAATATTGGCGCGTTATCAGTTTTCTCAGTTCTGCGATCGAGATGTCCTTTTCCGTTCAGAACCTGAACGTCACTGCACTTAGGAACAGACATGTGACAGAGTGATGCGGGTGAACTTGATTGTCTCAAAGAAAATGAAAATGTCTCATAAAAATGACTGGTCAAGGAGACAATGTCTCATTGGCATATTTGAGTAAATCCATCCCTGACATTGTATATTGCTCAGTCACAGGCTATGAGAAAAGTACGAGATTATTAGACTACAGAGTGTAAAGTAGATCTCTATGCAATCAAACAACCATTACAAGTATGATAAATACAGCCAACATGCTCATGTACTGCACAAGTTCTCTGTATACAAGTGACTAACTTTAAAAAAAAAAAAAAAAAAAAAAATGGCACAAGGTAATGAAAATACAGCAGTAAGAATCTCTCAGAAAGCACATAACTATGGGGCTCTTCTTTAAATACTGGAAAAGAGGACCGATTTAAGCTTACTAGTTTTCCGTTCAGCCTGAAAGAGGCGAGTCTTCTACGAAGTGAAATTTTCAATGACATAGCAGTAAAAAGACGTTTGGCGAGTTTTCCAATTCACCCCTTCAGAATCGTTACCGTAAGAGCTGGGCTCATCACCTCCTTTGGCTACTTTTGAGTGTGAATTCGGGGAACCACTTTTCTAATCTGCCACTAAGCACACCAAATCGAAAGCAAACAAGCCGTCAACTTCGAATGCGTCAGAGAAAAAGACACCTCCTGGTCCAAATGTTTTTTTTGCTGACTTGTAACTTTTTTAACTTTGAAGTTTGGCCGTTACGGTTTCTAATCTGGCTAGTAAAAATTGAGTCACTAGCCGAGGGCTAGTGTGGGGGGGAAAAAAATCAGACTTTCAGGCCTGCTGTTGCTTTTTGTGTTGCCTAATTTACGACTTCCTATGCACCCACTTAACAGTCTATAACTTGTCTGAGAAGCACACCGTGGAATGCAAAACAAATGCAGTGATCATTTTATGTCCGCGCCTTGCGCCATTGGCACATAAATAAAAAAACTGACCCATAAAAATCTTAAGCTGTGCGCCGATTGGCGCATCGTTGTAACTTTAAAAGTTTCGACACAGAGTGCTGTGCGCTCACAGTCTGAAGACAAAATTCGTCTGCTACCCAGCGACAGCTATTGTTACGTAGAATCTCATTGGATGAGACTACAATCAGGTGGTCTGGTCTGCCTAATCAGAAGCAATCGTTCGTCTACCCCAGAGCCTCGTTTTGGAGCGCTTTTCTTACACGAAAAGTTGTGTGCGTGTCGCCGTTTTTCTGTCGAAGCAGCAACGTTTCAGAAGAAGAAAACACCATGCCTCCTAAAAAGAGAAAGTTATTAATTCCAGGCCAGGCTAGGTTAACGTTTGGTGGCCAGCCTACTGTATCAGCCTGTGACGACCGAGTGAGTGACAGTGGTGTCTGGGAAGATGCGAACAGCGGTAGAATGACCCATAAAATTTGGAAATGGCCCATAGAAGTTGGTTACAGTGGGCCATTTCACCCATAGATTTTCAACAAAAAATGATCACTGCAAATGGGAAAGCTTTACATTATATGCACATGTACCTGAATTTTCAAGCACCTAAATGCTGAACCAGACATACCCTCTCATAAAACACGTACACAGAAATTTACGCAGGCACTGTTTTTCTGCTCAGCATATATGTTTTTCGATTTTATTCTTGGACGATTATCCTGGATGACTTACTTCACAGCAAAAGGAATACGGTAGTGTTACACTGCACTTCAAAAACCTTACATGTACATACATTTAATGCCAGTCTTGTGCATTAGCTATAAATGCCAGCATATGCTGCCTGACTATGTATGTATGTAGTAAAATGCAACGCCCATTGCTCATATGAGAGAAATACACCAAACAGAATGGGTACATGATGAACATGGAGCAACAGGCCGACTCTGCTGCCTTTAACCAAGAGGTTTGAAAGTTTTTCTGAACATGTTCAATTTGTTATGGATTATATATATAATAACAATTGCAGCATCACATGTTCTCAGTCTTTCAGAATAATGAGAGTCTCATTGAGACAACCTACTGTGCAGGTTTGAATTTTTTTTTTTTTTTTTTTAAACAAATGGTTTTGAGGAATAGAATAATGAGACAACCTACTCCACAGTTTTGAATTTTTTTTTTTCAGAAATGGTTTTGGGGAAAGGAGTTTATATTTCTTTACACCGTTGTAGTTCAAAGGGTTCTTGGTATGCTTAACAATACATGTAAGGTGTGGATTGTATTTGCACAAGGTCAGTTTCTTTCAGTCAGTTCCGTTTCCAATCCATGCTCTTCTGTGTCTATCTAATGCCGCAGTCTATGTGCCCACACACATTCTTAAAATATAAGAAAGGGCAGCTGTCATACGACGATATGCTCTGTATAGAACTCTAAACAAAAATGGGTATTTCAGAAGTCAGTCTCAAAATGCAGCATGGGGAAGATGAGTGATTAATATCATTCAATCCTCATTTCCAGCTCTCTATCTCTCTCTCACACACACACACACACACACACACACACCACACACACACACACACACACACACACGCTGTGGAGATAGCCACCCACGCGATACAAACATAGGATTTCCCAATCCTTTCAGTTTTGGAGTAATGTGACATCGTTTGAAAGTCATCTCTGGGTGACTTTCCGTATTTTCAATAGCAAAATGTTTTTGGATTGGATGGAATCCTATGAATAAAATACCCATGGCTGGAATCCAAAAATCAAACATTTGAAATTGGACCAAAGCAGTTCTTCTATAATCAAGATGAATTCTCAAACCTGAGGACAAAACTCGAAGTCAGTAACAGAAATAATTTCTGAGAGATGTGCAGTAAATGCGAAACCAGGTACCCCTTATAACTTGTAGCATGTGTCAAGAGAAAAAGTAATATCACGGTAATGACACCTGACTTGCCGAGCAAGCACTGCTTGGGTGTGTTTAGCAAGCAACTCAACATAAACCTCTACTTGCCTCAGCGGACACCTACAATAGCATAATCTCATTTCTGCGAAAACTGTTCACGGCTGGTCGGACGCCAATTCTCCGGCCATGGACGCGGTTTCTACGGACGTGTTCTCCACTTTCACGAAATTCTGCAGCAGAGTTTGAATTTCCTCTAGCAGAGGCTCACAGAGTTTCTGATAACCCCTGGAGGTGAGGTGCAGGAAGTCCCACATGTCCTGGCGACTGATGTCGTCCGTACCGGACTTGTAAAAGGTCGTGGGGTCGACGTTGATGAACATGGTGTTGGGCTTGTCGGCCAGCCGGGTCTCCAGGGACTTGTTGATGGCAGCAAACTTTTCCCGCAGCTTGTTGGGCTTTTCCCCTCGAGGCAGTAAGCCCTAAGACAGAGAAAAACAGGTTACTACACTTGACACTTGGCAAGGGGGCTCACCGCTCTTTTTTTCACACATTTCTTTTAAATTTAATAATAATAATACAAATGAGGATTTATTTGGTGCCCAACCTCCTGCTGGAGCTCAGGGTGCCTTACAATAGCAGAATACATACACATCACATACACATTACTTGTAAATTACAAACATTGCTGCGAGAAACATATGTCCATGAAAAAAAATAAATAAATAAAAACAAAGAGAAATAATGTAGTCGTTAATTAAAAAAGAAAAGAAAAGAAAAAGAACCTATGAAAAAGGGACGCTCAGCCCAGTTTAAAAAAAAAAAAAAAAAAAAAAAAAAAAATTTGGGGGGGGGGGCTTGGAGCGGACCTGCATGCAACTGAGGTTCAAAACAAGAAAGAAAAAAAAAGAAAGAAAGAAAAATTTTTTTACAAACATTACATACACACAGACATACAATACATTCTTACAAACATTATGATCATGATGATGGTGAAAAACTGAATCAGTCATCGTAATGCAGCTGGAAGGGATGCGTCTTCAAAGCCGTTCTGAATGAGTCAACCAACTCAGCATGACAAACGTGAAAAGGAAGACTGTTTCAGAGCAATGAACGTTGACCTAGTGTCTAAGTCTTGACCTGTGGAATGCAAGACTGCCACTTTCTGAGAGACAAAAAGCCTGAAAATTGACCCTCAAAATCTGAATGGAAGGAAAGCCAGACTCCAGGGAGTCAGTGGAAGGAAGGACGTGAAAAGCGGGGAGGTGGGGGGCAGTCGGGTACTGTGCTGATAGACATAGACGCGATGTTTTTGGCCCGAAAAGCAGGAAAACGACTTTCCCCGAAGAAAGTGAAAGGGGGGGGGGGGGGGGGGGGGTGTTAACGTCCCCAAGGAAAATGCACCTTACCCAGAAAAGCCGACGGTCCAGCGATAGAGATAGACACAGACTCGCGATTTTTGGGCCGGAAAACGCTACAGTGACTACAGTGAATCTTTGGGCTGACAGGAAGCCAGTACAATTCTCTGAGGAGGGGAGCGACATGCTCTGATGTACGCTAAACACAAGTCTTGCGGAGTTTTGGACTTTCTGTAGCTTGTCTAGCAGATTACTTTATTTTTTATTAAGTTGAATGGAAGTGTGAGATGTCATTCTAACTCAAGTTTGCTTTATATTTTACTTTCAAGTGCTGATGGGAAATGACGCATGTGCTGCCCTTCCACTCTCCCATATATAGGGCGCATAGCTTCCTGCCTAACTTACTTGATACAAACTGACAATAGCGCTTATTTTTATTCTTTCCTTTTTGAAATGGAAGATGGTGCGTGTAGACGTTAATTGAAGGCAGCTCACCTGCTGTAGCATGGACTGAAAGGCTGAACTTTAAAAAAAAAAAATCCCGGAGAAATATGCATATTGAGTATAAAACACAAAACACATCCCCAAAACCACTCATCTAACACTTTCTTTGTGTTACATGTTCTTCTCTGCCCCCCCCCCCCCCCCCCCCCCCCCCAAAAAAAAAAAAAAAAATGTTTCTATGCCTGTTCAATGTGCAAATGACGATTGGCAAGAACAAATCTGAACCAAACTACATAGATCTATGTCCTTAGGCAGATGATGCATGCAAAGTTGACTTTGCTCATTCTAAGTTTGGGGGGGGGGGGGGGAGAAAAAACAAACAAACAAAAAAACAAAAAAAAGAAAAAAAAAGATGCATAATAATAAATATGTTATATTGTTAAAAAAGACCAAAAAAAACCAAAGACCCTTTAGATTACTCACTACAACCACAATCTGGGCCTGCGGTTGTTTGTTGGTGAGGGTCGCCACAATCTCCAAAATACCTCCTGTCACCTGCTCGGCTGTGTGCTCGTGGTTGTTGGTTCCCACCAACAATACAATAACCTGTGACAGTAGAAAAAAAATTGAAATGTAAGTACTTGGAGGAATGATTTTCCTTTCATTAATATTATGCTGCCGCTCTGGAACTAGGTTGTCATGGAAGACAAAAGCGAGTACCCCTCCCTGTCAACATCCACAAAGTGGAAGGTCAGAAGCCTGTATGCCTAAAGTGTGACCTTGACCTTCACGCTGGTCACTCAAAACCGGCACTGCTGCTAATGAGTAATCATATCTGGACAAAAGGCAAATCTTTGACAAATTAACATTTTTTTAGAAGCTTTTGCCTGATCTGTGACCTTGACCCTGGGGTAAGGTAATGATGATAAAAAAAAATTTAAAAATGCAAAAATATTTCTTTCACACCAACTATAAATTTGCCAAGTTTGACATGCCTGATGTTTGTGCATGCCGAGTAAGTGGGAAAAAATTTAATGTAAACTAAAAAGTAAAATTCTTGGAAATTTCACCATGACTGGATTGACCCTGTCAGCTTGACCTTAGGAAAGGTCATTGAAAACAATGCTTTTCAATGGTCTTGTCACCAGATATCCTTGTGCCAAGCTTGAATCGATGTTTCTATTTTTTTTAAGTTTCTGAGCAAAAGCCCTTGTTAAAGTTTGTCACAGAGAGAGAGAGACGTACACACAACAGACAATCATAACATGAAATTAACTTTTTTTACACACGCACGAGTCCAAAACAGATATCAAACTCAGTGGCTACTCTGCATACATAGATAAAAAAATACGTGTGACTGTGAGGTACGCCCTAAGAACAAAATGGCCCTTGGAGTTTGACATCTGTGTAAGTCTGACTGACAGCCAGCAGCCTTAAGCAGGACATCAATCACATGCTTCTAAAGACAGCTGAAAAAATTTATCATCTGCTAAATGTCAGCATTTACTGTATTAATAGTCATATTTATGTATCGCTGTCAGTGTCCTTGTACTTACAAATCATGGTCTAACGTAGTACCTAAGATGTCACAGTACAGAAAGTGTCAAGGGAGCGCGCTAAGAAGTCTTTGAATTGTCTATAGATGTTTGTGGACAAGTTTCGAGGTGGTCACTGAGGTAATGGTTGCCTGATGAGGGCTGAATTTCTGACTGACATGCAAAGAATTTACCAAAGTCACAGAGTACTAATTCAAGATTTTTGCATTTACATTTTATCAATTCAGGCTGGGGAATTGCTGAAGGGGAAAAAAGACTGAAACCGAGCCGAGGTGCAGAGGCAGCGCCCTGCTGGGGGACCGCGTGGGCAACGCCCCAATTAAGAAAATAAAATTTAGTGTTTTTAAATACATAAAAAAATTTACTGATTTAGCAACCTCTCCTGACACCCAAAAGTAAAATAATACTGCCTTGGTACAGTGTACTGACATGCAAAAATGAAGTTAGACGCATTACATACATGTATACATGTATCAATACATGCCTGTGAATTTATCTTTTTTCCCCTTGCTTTTCTTTGGCTGAAACTTAGATTTGGGGGGGGGGGGGGGGGGCTGTATGAATAGGAAATTTGGCTGAAAATTGCCATATGACTGAAAATTCCCCAGCCTGATCAATTGCAACTGCAAGCAGCGATTGTCAAATGTGTCAGAACCATGGTAGCCATTCTGGCTACCGCCCTGAACAAAACTGGTAGCCCGAAAAAAATTCTGGAAGCTGGAGTGGCTGCTAGGTTCTGATTCATCTCAGAATTCCTGCTCGCCGTTCGGGCTACCACTACCAGAACTTTCACTCGCCTTAGGCTGGATGTTGTCTATCTCTCCATTTTGGATTCGCCACAAGAGGTGCTGCGTCTGATCCCCACCAATACTGAAGTTTAGACAGTGAAGAGGTTCAAACATCTGGCTCCATAGCTGAAAGACAAAAGGAAAAGGATAGGGGGAAAAAAAAAAATGCAAAAACAAAATTTCTATGTCTAGACAAAACAGTCAGAAAACTTCGAAGTATCTTCTTGTCGTTATACATGTGGTGTTGCATTACAAAATCCACTGCCCATTTCTTACATTTCTAATCAAACTGAGTTTAAAACAACCCCAAAAACCTTGATTAGTTGATATGTGACCCGTTCTCATGAAAGAGAACGTAAGTCGCGCTAGGCCGAACGCCGCTACAGACGAAAAGAGTGCCAGGGTCAGTATGGCCGCCTGGTGCCAACTTCAACTGCTGATACCTGTGTCAATTTTAGTAGTACAGCTTTCATTCTTATATTGAATTAAACTGCAAAACCAGTAGATTGCAGTGATATATATGGTCAAGAGTACAGAGGTGAGTCGAGTGCTCAAAATGGCTACCCATTCACATGAATGATGCTACAAATTTGTTTAAAAAGCATGCACAGTTGTCTACTTTGGCTCACTTGTTCAGTATAAATCAGAGTTTCAAACAGTGAGAATTGGATGTGGTACATTTACTTCTTGCGTTTAAAACTCTGGGTTTTTGGCGAAAAATCGGTGATTGCAGTGGAAGAAAAACGTGACAGAAAGTACTTGCGATCGCTGAAGTGTTATTTTGAGGAACATGGAGAACGGTCAGTGAACCCATTTGCTGTCTCCAAATGCTCAAAACTGCCTTTATTTCAGTCGGCATACTGGCAGGTGTCAAATATTTTCCGTTTTTTAGAAAAATGACTGAAAATGTAGGCACGTTTGGACATAACGTCGTCGTAAACTTCCGATGATCAACATCGACCACCGAGGTCGAACGTACTTTTGTCCTGCGAAATACCTAACTTGCATAATCTCAACATCGTTTTTTCACTCTTTATTTTTCATGGAAGAACACCGATATATCTCGTGTTGTTGAAAAGAAACTTCGTGTTGATTTCGAAGACCCGACGGTGTGTTAATTTTACTGTTATGTTCACGCGAGAAAAAATCGATCGGTACACTCGGGTATGAGATAAATTTAACCAGCGGCCGTTTCAAACACAAGCTGGAAGCATGATTTCTTTGAGCCGATGACTTTGATAACCGTCACTGGAGGAGGCAGCCGATAATCCCGAGGGTAAGTTTTAAGTGTTAAGTGTTATCTTCAGACAAATCTAGTCAACTCAGCAGCAAAAAGTGAATAAACACAAAGAGTCTGTGTTCTTGTGCATTTTGGAATACTGCTGACAACAGCGGCAATGGTAAACTCGATGTTAGTGTGGTGATTGGTATCACCAACGTGTGGATGTTAATCCTTGTCGTGATTCTAATCGATACAGCCGTGGAGACATTTGTGGTTTAGGTTGTAAACGTTATGTTCATGACTCTGTTACAAAAGTTGTGTATTCAGCAACAAACAATGAATGCCTTAGGTATTTTTAGGTGGAAAGCTACTCGGAAAAAGATCCTTTGCGGGGAGTAAAGCTTTCTTATGTAAAATTTCAGATGTCTCTGGTTTGAACACAACTTTACTCACAAACGAAGGTCGTCAGCATTATGTTCAAACTCATACGACGACAAGTCTAGCACCAAACAAAAATAAAATATCCTGCTAAACATCTTTGGAATAATTTTTCTCCCTGGAGTCTTGAGAATTTCCATTCAAACACATTTTTGTGTGTTCATCTGTTTGTTAATTGAAGTTAACTTTACACACCGTACCCAGATTCATGCAGTTGTTATATTATGTACAAACAACAACTTGGGCATTCCTTCATTTTTTTAATGGCCAGAAATAGAGGACAGCGAAATTATGTGTTTTTATTCATGACTGTGTTGTTTTTTTCCAGGATCACACCAATAGAAAATGTGCAGGAGCTGTTTGTGTTTGAACACAACTTTATACACAGACAGTGGGTTTCAAGTTATGTTCAGTCAAAGGTTACGTTTTTTTCCTTTGCTGTACTGAAAAATGATATGTATTCACTATTTCCTATGCTGTGAGCCCCTTCTTGATTATAGCAGTTTGTATACATCATCCCTGTGTGTGTTTGAGTGAAAGCTGTTGCATGAGTGTTTGTCAAGTTAAGTTCCAGCAACTTGATGACAGTTAACAATTTTATTATGCTTTTAAATCATATTTTTGTGAAGAGAATGTGTACCTTCGATTAAAGCACACTTCCTGGTCATACATTTTTTTTGTTCCATTTCCTCTTGTTTGATTTTGACAGTCTCAAATGAGTCTGTCACAGTGTAGTGTTATGTTCGAAGTTGCGTAAAGTTACATTCATGTAGCTTGAGATAGCAATTATCTATGGGATTAAGCTTAAAATCGTACTTTGAGGGGGTTAAAGAGTACCTCCCATTGAACCACACTTACTACAACTGATATGTTTTGTTCTTTTTCCTTCTGGTTGACTTTAGCTATCTGAAATTTGTCTGTCACAGTGTAATGTTGTGTTCAAGTGTGTCAAGTTATGTTCAGACAGCTGGATATGGTAATAATTCATGTGTTAAATCTGTTAGATACATTTTTGTGTGACTAAGGTGTATTTACCATAAAAACAAAGTCACTGGTAATATATTTTTTTGTACCTTTTCCTTCTGTGTGACTTTAAAAGTTTGGAATGAGTCTGTCATGTTGTAATGTTATGTTTAAGCATGCTCAGTTCTTTCTTTGATCACTATATTCAGGGACACAGTGAAGTAGCAACTGTTATTTTTGTTTTTGCATGTATTTCAAGGGTCAGTCTTTAATTTTACTGGGAAACAATAATAACTGGAATAAAATGTTTAGCTTTTTAAAGTGTTTTATTGACATGTTCCGTCAAGCAGAAAACCAGAAACATTTGAATCCATTTCTGTTTACGTATCATTTATTATTGTTCATGTATTGCACTACATTATTATTGAGTAACCCAAACAATGTTCTTAAGAAGGTTTTATTGACCAAACAGTATCAGTACTCTGTCATAATGGTGCTCATTTCAGTTTAACATGCCGCTTGACGTAAAGTTATGTTCACACCACTTTTTCATTGCATTTCTTTGCATCTAGTGAGTCTTTCCTTCTCTTTTGTGATATTGCTGAAAGTTAAGCCTTCAAAATAAAAACACAAAATGCAAACAACATCACTGGTTTGTTTTTGCCTTGAAATTTCAAGTCTGCAAAATTGTGACAGTGTTTAATGTTATGTACAAACTCACAACTTATTTCTTCAAATACGGCCAATCGACAACTTGTATGAGAAAATCAGATTCTGTGAAGATTGCTCATGACAAGACACACCAAATTCATATAAAATAGTTTGTTTATCACTTTGCTGAAAACTGGGTACTCATGTCACACTCACTAGACTCAACTCTGTACTCTTGACCACATGTGGTGTTGCATTACAAAAGCCACTGCCCATTTCTTACATTTCTAATCAAACTGAGTAAAAAAAAAAAACCCAAAAACCTTGATTAGTTGATATGTGACCCGTTCTCATGAAAGAGAACGTAAGTCGCGCTAGGCCGAACGCCGCTACAGACGAAAAGAGTGCCAGGGTCAGTATGGCCGCCTGGTGCCAACTTCAACTGCTGATACCTGTGTCAATTTTAGTAGTACAGCTTTCATTCTTATATTGAATTAAACTGCATAACCAGTAGATTGCAGTGATATATATATATATGTATCTCAAATGATAATTTTCGACTTATGGTCCCTTTTGTGAGAACGGGTCATATACATGAACTTGTAATACAGGACTTTGTAAACTTGATACATGCCTGTTTACACACAGAATATTTAAAGGCGCTCCTACTACCATTATTACTGTAATATTAGACAGTCTTCTGTTTTGGAACTGATCACTCTTGTGACTGTGCCTGTGCACTCAAAACAGTCTATTCTAGACACTGGTACAGCTAAAAATGCAACACAGTTGTTTGATGGCTGCGCAAACATGGCATGATGGACACCACCAAAACAGCTTAGAAAAATCTTGAAATTTAAAACGGTCTTTCAGTGAACTTCTTATTTCAATATTTTGACAATACCAATTACCAGAAATTATATGTGAAATTTATGTTACTAAAACATTACATTTTATCAAAACTAACTTTTACAGCAATACAACCTAAATTGAAACAAATCTTTTTTGTGTGTCAGAATGTTCAGTATAAAAAAAACCCCTTTGCAGATGACCAGCACAAATAACTATGGAAGAAAGACATATATGGGCATGGCTCAGAAATGGTGTTGAAAAGTTGTGACACACTAAGGCAAAATAGAAAATCATAATTTACACACTGGACTTGGGGCACACCATCTTCAAACAAAAACACATCATCTGAACCATTTTTTGCGTCATTCACTCATTTATTACTTGTGTAATATGACGCCAACCACTATCACTGTGTACATAACATCACAACATCACAGGAACTTCTTGCTCCCATTCACTGGAAAGAGATACAAAGAAATTCATTTAAATTGCACCCTGTTATAAAGAAAAACCAGTTGTGTTAACTGAAATAGTTACACTGTTCTTGGACTTCAAAGAAGCGAGATATTTTAAGAAGCAGAAAATGTACGTAACTTCACAACATTTTTCAACTCTGAAGATCTACGACTGTCATAAGTACTTCAAATTTCATCCAAAACACACAATATTCATATAAAGCTAATCAGTAGACTTTCAGCTTTTTTTCTTATTAAGAGAAACAGCGGGCAAAACAGAAACTATGACATTAGAGCTGATACGACACTGGGACCACATTCTAGAAATGAAAAAGCCCTTTTGGCACATAGTGAGTGTACATAATGCACTTTGTTTACATGAAGCAGTTTTAAAATGTCTAGGTGTAAGTATTTACATCACTGCTGACCATGAAAGAGGTTTTGGTATTGATACATTTGCCTAAAATAACTAAAGGGGAACTTCAGTACATAACTTCACAACGTCACAAGGCTAAAATTTGTTTACAAACTTATTAAGAGATTAACAATGACCTTTAAAAACCAAATCAGCAGACTATCTACAAAGCAGGTATCCACTGTTGCCACTATTGCCCCCAGAAAACATAAAACAATGGGGGAAAAATATGGAATGTTACCGTAGTACATAACTTCACAACAATGAGATGTCTCTCTCCTGTTTTCACAAATAAAACAAACCTTTCTTAGCAGTAGTTGAGCATCACAGGTGGTAAAAGTGAGTGAACATTACACCCCTGCAGTTGAAGCCCTTTAAGAATATGAATCGCCCCCAATTTCAGCCAGTACAAGAAAAAACAGTCTCAAGGAGGGGAAATGTACATAACTTCACAACGTGACATGGCCAGCTTTTTTAGAATGTGTGCTCCATTAAGACCATTCTCTGACTAAAAAAGTAAAGCATTTATACTACATCACCATTTTTATTGTATGGAACTTTTATTTTACTTCTGAAGTAAATCCTAAGACATGTTGACAAGCTGGTAAATGTTGTACATAACTTCACAACATTTTTCAACTCTAAAGATCTGTGACTGTCTTAAGTACTTCAAATTTCACCCAAAACGCACTATATTCATATAAAGCTACTCAGTAGGCTTTCAGCTTTTTTTCTTATTAAGAGAAACAGTGGGCAAAACAGAAACTATGACATTAGAGCTGATAAGATACTGGGAACATATTCTAGGAGTGAAAAACCCCATTTGGCACGTAGGAAGTGTACATAGTGCACTTTTCTTCTTCTTTTTTTTTTTTTTTTACACGAAGCAGTTTTATAATGCCTGAGTGTAAGTATTTACATCACTGCTGACCATGAAAGAGCATGTTCATGTGTTTATTTTGTGGTCTGGGAGAGGAAACTATTGTTCACCTATTCTGGGACTGTCCATATTATGTGCAGATGTTTATTTATGGCTACCATTCGAGTGCATTCATTGTGATAGTTTTGCTTTTACAGCCACTCTGCTTATCCTTGGAACAGAACTATGTAAAAACAGATAAAGTTATAGATTTGTTGATTTTATTAAGCAAGTTTCATATAGATCTATAACAGCAAGCTACAGAATACTGTTCCAAATGCCACAACTTTTAAGAAGATATTCAAACACAGACACATAGGTGAAAAACTGCATGTAGTTTTCAGGTAACTAGTCTAAACCTGCCTGGCTACCACAGAGGTCAATGGGGCTGTTAATGGCTCAGCGGAAAACGTCTTCAGACCTAACTGAAAGTAAATGCAAGTTTGCGCCCTGGCATGAGTTTAGGGGCAGCAACAGTTCCTTGTATCTGCTCGGTGGGATGCCAGGCCACATCCGCCCACGTGTATACATCCCCCTTTCTTTGCATGTAGTGAAGCTTCACCTCAGAACCATCATGCAACACTTCCAGCACCTGGACACAGGAGACATCACCTTATAAGATTTCTGACATGGAGAGACCAGCGTCAGCTAAAGCCAAGAAAAACTAAAATAAACAGGATCATGTAAAAACTTGTCTTGACATCTCATGACTTTTGCAACAATGGTTAAAGATATTTGTATGCCGTGCGTTGGAGACACAAACCTATGCGTAGTAGACGGCTTCTCCCTTCTTTCGGTTGCTTGAAAAAACAGCTTCCACAAAGTCGTCGACTTCTGGCACTCTGCAGATCGACAGTCATAAAGTTAATGACATTATTTCTACATTGCAGATAAATTCATGTTATGATAAATCAGACATCAAACACCATCCTTCATCTGTTTGAAAGAGACATTTTTCCAATAACAGTTATGAACATCCTTTATTATTTGTTCAACTTCATGTAGCACATTTTAAAGAATGACTGTCCTGTAGGTCCTCTAAGAAGCAAAGAGCTGTTACCTTCGTTCAATGAACCCCATGTTATGCAACCGCTGACCTAATGCCTTACAACAGCTGTGTTTATTGTATGTAACTGAACTGTTCATAACATCACGACACACTGCACTTGCATCTTTTCACATTTTGTCAATTTTAAACAATAGACCTGCATAAACCTCTTTAATCTACTCTCACAGAACTCCAACAGTTGAAGTTACCTGCACCCAATTATGTTTCTTCAAAATTGTCATCTTACTGCAGGTCAGCACACTCGTGAGAGATGTACATAACTTCACACAAACAATGGCAGACCATGGATCATACATTGTTGTGAAGTTATAAACTAACAAAGACCTATTTTGTGCAAAACCACACAGAAATGCATGTATAAATAGAAGAGGGGAAGTATGAATCATGACTGAACCATCATTCTCATAACCTAAATCTACAGTATGACCATCAGGGGAAAATATTTGCTATCAGTCCATAACCTCACACCAAAGGATTGTTGTGAAGTTACAAACAGCAGAATGGCACCGAAAAGTCTGTTAAAATGACTAGGACAAGAACCTAATGCTTCACACAGGATGTGAATGTGAAATTATGCAACCGCTGACCTAATGCCGTACAACAGCAGCGTTTACTGTATGTAACTGAACTGTTCATAACATCACAACACACTGCACTTGCATCTTTTCACATTTTGTCAAATTTAAACAACAGACCTGCATAAACCTCTTTAATCTACTCTCACAGAACTCCAACAGTTGAAGTTACCTGCACCCAGTTATGTTTCTTCAAAATTGTCCATTTACTGCAGGTCAGCACACTCATGAGAGACGTACATAACTTCACACAAACAATGGCAGACCATGGATCATACATTATTGTGAAGTTATGAACTAACAAAGACCTATTTTGTGCAAAACCACACAAAAATGCATGTATGATTAGAAGAGGGGAAGTATGAATCATGACTGAACCATCATCCTCATAACCTAAATCTACAATATGACCCTGAGTAAAAACATTTGCTGTCAGTTCATAACCTCACTCCAAAAGCTTTGTTGTGAAGTGATCAACATTTACTTCTCTAAAAATAACCCACAGACTTGATGTAGAGAACCCCAACTGCTTCAAAAAACCCCTGCTTATCACTAAACTCAATAAAGCACACCCAATTCACCAGCAAAGAATCATTTCAATGAAAAGTGTTGTTCATAACATCACAACACAACTTTGTTTAAGTTTGTGTTGTGATGTTACGTGCTAAGGACTGACATGTTAAAAACAGTAATTAATTCTTTAAACAGTTTCTCCTCTTCAAAACTGTCCAAAACTGCAGCAGTCATGCTCTCACATAAAGGCATTTCACGTGTAGAAACGTAGTTGATAGTTTGATGCGACGTTCATAACATCACAACGCTGATGATGAGGCGTTAGCCACAGATTTGTAGTGAAGTTACAAACTTTGACCATTACAGCCGATATATTCTTGACCACGCACAATAATAGTGAACACAATCGGACATGATCCCTTGCAACTATTAATGAGTGAGACGTGAACAAATTCATGTCTTTCACAATTCTGGGCTATTTCTCTACCTGTAAACATGAAAGCCTGAAAACGAGTACAACTCTTTGTTGTGAGATAACGGACACCATTATTGGAGTCTAAATTTTGCAATCACCTAAATGGAATTCCGTAAAATTCAAGCGATTTGACTTCAAACGTAATTATTTCGCAAGCCCGCCGCCCTAGATTCTGTAATTTTTCACAGAACTGTTAATGCGCTGTGTACGTTATCTTGACTACAAAAACATCTCAGACAGTCCAATAAAATGTTTTTTTCTTGTAGATACGCACTGTGAAAACTGTGGAAACACGGAGTGATGTCTCGGCGAAACATTTTTCCAAAGATTGCTTTCGTCGTGATCAGTGAACTACATTGCACAGAAGCTATAATCGAAGAAACATGAGGTCAAAAACGCTGTTGCGAAGTACGTAACAAGCAGATCAGGACTGACAACAAAAACTTACCTTCATTTTCTTCGTTGTTCTTCGACATTCTGTTTCCCGATTCCACACAAAGACAAATCTGGCCAGAATGAATCGCACATGGTGCTGCGAGCGAAACGAAAGTCAGCCGATTCGCGCCACTGCGCAAGTAAAAAAGTAGTACGTAACACGCCGTTCACAACGAAACTCGGAGCGCGACCGATATCGCATATTTTCGACGGTATGAGTATCTGACGAATGCTATCGCTTTATGGTTAAAAACTGGCGTGAATTTAATAAAAAATGCACAACTTTTTGTTGTTGTTGTGTTTATTATTTCCGGCCGGTAACGATTATTCCGCCGCGGCTATTTTTTACAGCAATGGCTTACGTACATTCCTGGTCACGAAAATCCAACGTGGCTCGCATAGTAAGCGGTAAATTTCAAAATGAAAGTTTTGGAACCGACTACGGACCACTTCCAAGTTTACTGTACTGGATTATCAAGCGGTGGGCACTTTCTTTTTGAAGTTATTCTTGATCACTGTGAAGGACCAAAAACCGTGTCACAAAAATCGCGCTCAGCGGCGGCGCCGAAAATGCGGGAAAAGTGCAATTGCACCGATTTATTTACAATATTCCGACGAGAAAAGTTTAGGAGCCAGAGTTTCATATATCTGCTAAACACTGGTGCCCTTACATTAAAAAAATTACCATTCTAAGGTATTTTTATTTCCACTCAAAGTCTGCTAGTGCAACGATCGGGCGTTCTACGCCATTTCTGAGCCATGCCCATATAGTTTACCTGTGTTTGCTGAAGCTGTGCCAGAATGGAGTCTCCAAGAAATAGCAGCTCTGGTTCACGCTCTTTTGAGTCCAAGATAAAAGCATTGTGCTGCAGAAAAGGCAAAACTCAAAAGTTAAACTTAATGATTTTGTAAGCACAAATGAAACATTACTGCTCTGTTTACTTATGTCATGAAGCTTTTTTCCCCTTATCATACCAGCGATTGTGCCTGTGTCGCCCCCCCCCCCCCCCCCCCTTAACTCTTCTTGCCAGCTTCAGTGGTGTTCCTCCCAGGTCATGGGTGGAATCCACGGAGTGCTCGAAAGCTGGGGCAATTTTTAGGATTATTAGGAAATTTCAAGGATGGAGATGAGGATGATGGTAAGATGATGCCATGGAGGTCCGTGTGGTTTGGGACTACAGGAGAGGGCCGCATTCCACGCTACCTGTCATAAATATCCCGACGTTCACCAGGCCCGGGAATTATGACACCTGCGGTGCCGGCCATGTAATCATCCACATCATAAGACGTGTCATACCAAGAGAAGCACCCCGAACGTCACACCCATGAAGTGGGTGAATCTCAGCTGTGTGGCAACAGCCTCCCAACTGGGCCCATAGCACACCCACTGTGGGCAGGAGCTGACCCTGGTAGGCAAAATCCCGCTTGCCATGGCTGGGAGTCGAACCTGCGTCTCCTGTCCATGACTCCATGGTCAGAAGTGCTAACCACAACACTACCTGTGGCTTATCAAAGCCCCGTCCCTTTACTCTGCTGAGTATTTGGAAAACTTCATATTTTGTGAAAAAAAGGGGTGACTTAAAGATGTAAAAGATTGATATAATGGTCTTCTTCCTCAAATGACGTCAATGTACAGCAAATGGAGCAAACAAGCAAGACAGTTTAAACGGTATGCTGCTTCTCAAAACCAGTGTCAATCAAACACCAGTTCAAGCAATTACTCCGCCAGCAAACGATTATCCACATTGTCTCAGTACTACTAGATAGAACATCATGTCCTTTAGCTTATGATCACACACTGTGACTGCAGTCACTTAGGGATCAATTTTCTCGCTCCGTGCGACTATGTCTCATATTTTGATAAAATGTCGCATAGAAATTTCGCAAAATGCGTCATATGTCGCACGAACATGACATCACAAGCGCACTTGACAACGCGAAGCAGAGATGCGCTGTCCGTGTCAGTCATAGAGTCTGTTACACTAATCTAATATTAGTGATGAGGCTTACTTATCCCGCTCGCCGCGCGCGCTGCCAGGAACTCTCGCTCGAAAGAGTTGCAAAAAATATTGGCGCGTTACCAGTTTTCTCAGTTCTGCGATCGAGAGGTCCTTTTCCGTTCAGAACCTGAACGTCACTGCACTTAGGAACAGGCTCTCGGCACAGACATGTGACAGAGTGATGCGGGTGAACTTGATTGTCTCATAGAAAATGAAAATGTCTCATAAAAATGACTGGTCAAGGAGACAATGTCTCATTGGCATATTTGAGTAAATCCATCCCTGGTCACTACATGACTTTGTACACCGAATGCACAAACGGTATGGAGATCTGTAAAAGGAAGAACCAGCAAAGCTGAGAATCAACCAGTACGTTGTACCAGTAGCCAATTTATTTATCTTCCACCCCCCCCCCCCCCCCCCCCCCCCCTAAATTTCAGCCTGATGGAAAAAAAAGAAGTTTTACTCAGAGGAGTGGGGACGGAACGGGGTTGAGGGATGCATACGTAAGGAGATGAAAAAACCCTAACCCTGACAGTCTCCCCATCTAAGATACGCTGACAATAAAAAGTTGGATGTGAGGCCTCAACCGAAAGCATCTTTCACGGACTGTTGCAGCATTATTATGAACCTAGCTATCATTGATTTCATGCTGATCTAGTGAAAAACGAGGTGACAGCTGGACAAGCCGATGTCAGCAGCGTTGCACGCACAGAGCACACGGATCATTCCTAACATCCATCAAAGAAAGCAGCCACGCACCAGACTCATCCAGCGTCCATCTCCTTGAACATCCGCCACTGGCTCTGCCTTGGCCGCGGGATTAGCCATTACACACCACTTTTTCGCTCGATTTTTTGCGCTCCTTTTCCTTTCGACCGCCGGAAATGTTTACCTCGTAAACCACTTCCGGTTGCGCGCAGTTTTCTGTTGTGTCTTTTTACCGCACCAGACCCAAAACATATAATTTACGGGTGCGTCAGTTAGCATTGGATATGGGAATGTCTTTGAGGGGTACTTTGGCGTACGCAGGAATGGTTTTGGGGCTTTTTCACGTAAGAGTAATTTCTCTGTTGGCAAATCCGACTTCTGTGCAAGCAGTGACGGACGAAAATTCAGTATAGCTGATCATCAGTCCTGGGACCTGATCAAGTTGGACTCGCCGGACTGAGTGTGACTGACTGACCTCCGAGCCACAGGCAATAGACATGTGCAGTAGGACTTTGCTGTCATCATCATCACCATTAGCTTGCTTTACGTCCTATGGCTTTTCAGTAGCCCTTAAGGACAAGTTGTTCCTGGCATGTGTCTTTGGCTGCTTGGCTGGGCGAGTGTCTTTGGGGTGTGAGAGGGCTGATTTGCTTTGCGCTCTGCCACGAAAAATGCGTGCTTGTTGCGGCACGGGAGACAACTCATGCAGGCGATACTCTCGAAAAAGACTGAGAATGTACCATGCAGGTGAATGCGACAGTTTTCACCGCTTCTGTGCGGCACACTGTGAAATAACACTGGGACCTCAAAGTTGTTCACAACTGTCCACTTTCCTTGTCACCGAGTATTTTTGTTTTTTCCTTCTTAGGTATCACTTAGCTCGGTTCGGTTAGCCCGACTTGGCCGTCGTCGCAGGAACATGGAGTTATCGACGGACCCGGAACAGGGTTGGAACACTGATGACTCTTTAGGCTACACACCGGTAATAGCTTCCGGGGCATGTAGTAAAAATTCCGCTAAATATAGTCTGAAACTTTTGCTTGCTTTAAAATTTTTTTTTTTGTGTGTGTGAAAAATGGCAGTTTGGGGGCGTTTATTGGTTTGGTGAGTAAGATCCACGCCAGGTGAGTTTGACAACACTGAAAATGAGCCTTTGTTTTGGCCCAGCCTGTGGACTACTTGTGTTCATGCGCAGCTGTGTATCTTGGCTGACTGGCTAGCAGACGCCAGAGGAGCGAGGGGGTAGGGGGTCGCTGCAGTCATTGCAAAGAAACGGAACATTGGAATTTCTTTAAAATCAGCCCACACTTGACTCTCTGGCTGCTCTGTGCGTGGGAATTTTTTTTTGTGAATTTTGATGCGTTGGAAGGGTGTTGCGTAGAGCGTTTTATTCAATAGGAGAATATAGTGTTTTCCTTGATATAAGCATCTCCGGTACGTAGCCTGTTAACGCATTGCCGACCTTGACCGCGCGGCGTGGAAGTCTCCCACGACCAAGGCACTATGTGCGTGCACAACCTTTGCCAACCGAGCGATTTTAGCAATTTTTCGGGTTTTTTTTTTGGGGGGGGGGGGGGAGGTCTTCCTCAAATGTTTCCTAATCGTGTTTGGTATGGTTTGAAAGATAATTATAAGCACTTTTATGGAAAATTATTTTTGATTGGAAAAAAAGTGGGCATAGTAGCGGCCACCGTGAGAGCGGAGCTAATATGGGTTATGCGGGTGCTTGGTAACAGCGTCCTCACGCGTCAGCACCCGGGGTCTAGGTGTGCGGTACGCAAGGGCTCTGCACAAACGCCGGGTGCAGTTTCATGAAAAAGCTCAAGAGCATTGTTATACTCACAAATCGTTCTGAGCTGTTTTCGTGGTACATGTATCTATCATCACACCACTTAGACACCTGGACAGTGACAGCGTCTGTAATGCTTGCACTGAGCCAATAGAAGCGTACTCGATGACGCCGGCGGCGACCGCACTGAGCGCTCCAGCAGTGTAACAACAAACCGTGTAGCACTAAGGACAGTTCCTACATAATAATAATAATAATAATAATAATAATAATAATAATAATGAGTATTGTATAGGCGCTTTACCCAATTTCATGAATCGGCTCAAAGCGCCGCGAACTGAACCCAACACGCACGCTCACGTGAATCACACACATTCTCTCACACACCGGACATAAACACATTACAATCACGTGGTGCGAAGGGTCAGCTCAGCTATTTAAATTTCGGAATTTAGAATTGCATTTATTTTTTAAATTTGGTGGCCTGAACATTTCCAATTATAAGCTGGCTTAGCAAAGATAGAATTAGCTCGTTTATGGCGGGGACTGGTGTGGAGTGTGGAACTCAAAAACGGGAGGGATGGGGGAAAGAGGGGTGGGGGGGGGGATTAACCAGCGGTAATGAGTCCGTAGGGGGTGTTGGTCGAGAGAGACGGGGACCTAGCGCTGTTTTTTGTTGTTGTTTGTTTTTGGCTCCCCCCCCCCACCCCGCTAGGGTTCTGCCCAACACTAGATCTAGGGTGGGGTGGGGTGGGTGGTGGGTGTTTGGGGGTTTAACGTCCTTTTCCACCACAAAGGGTGACATCAAAAACGGGGCAACGATGAAAAAGCCAGAACAAATATTTGGCCCCAGCCGGGATCGAACTCACGACACGAGCATTAGAAGTCCAACGCTCTACCATTCGGCCACCCCGGCTCCCCACACTAGATCTAGAGTGGCTAGGATTAATGTAAGGTTTATAGGGTGAGGTTCATGTCAGAGGGTACAGCAGTCTGAAGCTAGAGTACGGGTATGTTGGTGAACGACATTGACCATTTCATCTTTACCTATGAAGACGTGTAGGTCACGACCCACTTCTGACGATATCGTTCTGCTTGACTGCTTTGGATTATTTCGACTCTCTCTCTCACACACACACACACACACACACACACACACACACACACACACACCTCCCACTGAGGCTATCACACCCCAACCCTGTTCCGGGACCGTCGCTTTTCTATGCCCCTACGACGACGGCCAAGTCGGGCTAACCGAAACCAAGCCGAGCTAAGTGATACCTAAGAAAAAAAAGAAGAAGAAAAAAACCCAAAAATACTCGGTGACAAGGAAAGTGGACAGTTGTGAACAATTTTGAGGTCCCAGTGTTATTTCACAGTGTGCACAGAAGTGGTGAAAACTGTCGCATTCACCAGCACAGTACATTCTCAGCCTGCTTAGAGAGTATTGCCTGCAGGAGTTGTCTCCCTTGCCGCAACAAGCACGCATTTTTCGTGGCAGAGCACAAAGCTCCCACGAAAAATGCATGCTTGCTGCGGGTCTGTGGTAAACGGGGGACAACTCGTGCAGGAAATAATCTAGAAACAGGCTGAAAATGTACTGTGCTGGTGAATGCGACAGTTTCCACCGCTTCTGTGCACACTGTGAAATAACACGGGGACCTCAAAGTTGTTCGCAACTGTCCGCTTTCCTTGTCACCGAGTATTTTTGTTTTTGCCTTCTTAGGTATCACTTAGCTCGGTTCGGTCTCGGTTAGCCCGATTTGGACGTCGTCGCAGGGACCTAGAGAAGCGACGGTCCCGGAACAGGGTTGATCACACGCTTGTCAGTGGTATGATAATGTATGCAGCACATGTGATTCGTTTTCGTGACCCGGGAAGGGCAGCACGTCATATAACTTCATCATTCTGACAAAACTGTTTCATTCGTGATGGAAATGTCTGGCCGGTTAACACAGGTTAGGTTTTTTTTTTTTTTTTTTTAAGCTACAGCCGCTTAGATGGGTTAATTCCATCTTTGCTAAGCCAGGTTATGTATTGCAACACTTGAGTCGTTTGTTAGTGTGCCTGCACACTCGAGATCCTCTATCTTGGTGGTACGTGCAGCTCTTAATTATTATTATTTTTTTTTTTTTTTTTGGCTGCCCCAACTCTTTGCCAGTTCTAGTGGTGTTCCTCCCAGGTAATGGGTGGATTCCACGGGAGGGCGCGGAAGCTGGGGCATTTTTTAATTTTTTTTTATATTATGCATGATGATGGAGATGAGGATGATGGTAAGATGATGCTATGGAGGTCCGTGTGGTTTGGAACTGCGGGACAGGGCCGCATCCACGCTTCCTTTCGGAAATATCCCGGCATTAACCGGGCCCGGGAACTACGGCACCTGCGGTGCCGGCCGTGTAATCATCCTCATCATAAGACGTGTCATACCAAGGGAAGCACTCCCAAAGTCGCACCCGTGAAGTGGGTGAATCTCGGCTATGTGGCAACAGCCTCCCAACTGGGCCCATAGCCGGCACACCCGCTCTGGGTAGGAGCTGACCTAGGTCGGTAGGAAAAATCCCGCTTGCCACGGTTGGGACTCGAACCGGGTCTCCCGGTCCGTGGTCCGAAGTGCTAACCACCACACTACGGGGGCCGGTGCAGCTCTTAATGTTATTTACACTTCGCCCATCCGGCCGGAAAATTAAAATTCTCCGACCATTTTTGCACGCGAGTACAACTGGAGCGCGCTCGGTGTGGTCGCCGCGTCATTGAGAGCGCTTCTGCTGGCTGACTGCCAGCATTACAGACGCTGTCACTGTCCAGGTGCCTCAGTGGTGTGATGATAGAAACCATGAAAACAGCTCAGAACGATCTGTGAGGTTGAAACTGGTAGTACATGTATTAGACCCTTCAAAGTTCAGTTCAGCTCAGAGACGCGTTCAGTTCAGCTCAGAGACGCGTTCAGTTCAGCTCAGAGACGCGTTCAGTTCAGCTCAGAGACGCGTTCAGTTCAGCTCAGAAACGCGTTCAGTTCAGCTCAGAGACGCGTTCAGCCTGTTAGCGTACCCCTACGTGGAAAAAAGGTTATCCAAGTGCAGAAGAGGCAGGACCTCGATTTGCGGGTTGCTAGCTTTCCAGAACTGTATTGACTACCTAACTCTAGGTAGATAAGTTAGGGTGCAATTCTGAAGAGCCCGACCACGACCACCCCCTGCCCGCAATATACTGGGGAGCCGGGGTGGCCGAATGGTAGTGCGTCGGACTTCTAATGCTCGGGTCGTGAGTTTGTATCCCGGCTGGGGCCGACTATTTGTGCTGGCTTTTTCATCGTTGCACCGTCTTTGATATCACCCGTATGTGGTGGAAAAGGACTTTAACCCCCCACCCCCACCCCTCCCACCCACCCACACACCCTGCCCGCAATATAACAAAAGAACCAGCCATTGCACAGCAGTAGCAGCCGCTTCAAGCCATTACTACACAAGACGTGGGTCTTCAAAGCTAGGCCAGAGACCACTACAGATTGCAGAACGCAGATAGTGGCTCGAGGTGGCTAGTAGTGATGTAGAATTGCGATTTTTGCATTGGCATTTAAGAGTTAACGTCGCCGGTAAATGAGTGAGTGGATACGGCCCTGGAACGACCAGGGTTTCGGGGGTGGGGGTGGGGGGGGGGGGGGGTGAGGGACAGCTACCCTATAGGAACAGGCGAACAGTCCAGCTGAACACGATTCAGTCCAGTCAGACTGGGGAGCCTCTGATCTGACGTATCCTTGTGATGTGCTGTGATGGATGGACCTGTTACACACACAGACAGGCCTGTTATACTCTGTTAATATGTGTATATTTATTTTCCATTTTGTAACTGAACAGAGCGGCGGGGCCGGGCGTGGGGGAGTGGTATCATTTTTTTTTCTGCCCTATTTTGTGCATGCAATTGGTATTTCGACGGCATGTAGACTTGTGCTGTGAACCCTGGCAACCCTTACCAATCCCCACCACGCACACGATCGGGACGAGTCGCGAATCCCTCTCTTGGATAGGTTTCAAAGATCAAGGTGGAGAGTTCACTGAACTGGACAGTTGTAACCCCCCCCCAAAAAACAAACAAACAAAAAAACCCAAAAAAAACCCCAAAAAAACAACAACAAAAACACAAAAAAAAACAAACAAAAAAAAAAAAACACACAAAAAACCAAAACCCAAAAACAACAACAAATAAAACAAAAACAACAACCAAAACAACAACAACAACAACAACAAACCCAACGAGGCCGTTGAACTGAAAAAGGTATTGCGGCCCGTACCACACTTTCAGCTTCGTGTTAAACGGTACATGCAGTGTTCACGTTTACAATGGGCAGAACCCATGCAGAAAAAGCAAAGACAAAACAAAACCCGGAAAGACCATCAGTGGTTGCGGGGGTGTAGCTGAAAGAGCGCAGCGCGGGGGGAAGTGGGAGGGGGGAGGATTGAGGGTGGGGGCGGGGGGGTGGGGGGGGGCGGAGGGAGGCGGGGGGAAGGGGGAGGGGTGTTCGCAGACGTGGGCACGTCTTTACCTAGTAAGACACGTTGTTACAGTACAACACAGACGCACGCAGTCGACCGACAGAAATGATCACCCACAAAGAATGGTACTCTTTTCGTAGTGGTGCCACTATCTTTTTGGAGGTGGCCTAAAACCGGCCGTGGCATCCACCTTTAATGGTGATAGTCTAGAATTCTTTGTTAATACAATTTCCTAACAACATGACACAGCAGCCTAGTACTCCCCAGCGCTATTCGCCAAAGAGTCTCGTCTTGGTGGTTCAGTAAGACATAGGTTTCTGCTGGTCTCTCTCCTTCTCCTGTTGTGGTCTCCCCTGGCCTGAATATCCACCTCATAAATAGGTCCCGGCAGTCCGCAGGCCCTCACGAACTGCCAATCCGACCATCGGTCAAGGTAATCACATAAATCGGTCGTCCGACCACATAGCATAAGCGAAATTCATCTATGTATACATGTGACACCCTGCTATTCTCGCTTGCCTTCCAAAAACAACATAAATGCCGGCCTTGGCGGTCACGTCCTAGAGTGTCAATCAAGATGTCATCCCTGATTGACCTAAGGTACCAAGGCGGTCACGATCTAGGGTACACAAGTCATTTTGTCAATCACAATGTCATCCCTGATTAGCGTGAGGTTCCACGGCGGTCACGACCCAGGGTACACAGGTCATTGTGTAACATCCGCCCCTTTCAAATGAACAAAATTATAATTAAACCAGAAATGGTGTCATCCAAACAATGTGTCATTGCGGTATACACACTGCTCACATGTTGTGGAAATGCTAACCGTGAGTGCACGTCCTTACTACTTGCCACGAGAGTTTTCCCACGTGATCGTCACTAACGTGTATGTGCCACCAACAGCGAACGCAAAGGACGCAGCCGACCATATCGCGAGCCACGTGCACGACCTAGATACTAGTGCACCCGACGCAGTCAAGATTGTGACCGGCGACTTTAACCACTGTAGCCTGAAGAAAGTTTTGCCGGGGTACCACCAACAAGTAACATGCACTACCCGGGGTGATCGCACGCTCGACCTACTGTACTGTAACATCAAGGATGCGTACAACTCGGCCCCCCTACCGCCCCTAGGCCGCTCGGACCACAACCTGGTCAGCCTGCTACCGCGATACCGACCGCGCGTGCAACGCGAACCTCCTGTATCGAAAACAGTGCAAAAGTGGACCGCAACAGCGTGCGAGGCCTTACGGGGCTGTTTCGAGTGCACTGACTGGTCAGTGTTTACAGATACGGAAACAAATGTCAGCCAGCTTGCGGACAGGGTGTGTGACTACATTAACTTTTGCGTTGACAATGTCGTGCCAAAAGCAACAGTAAAGGTTTATTCCAACAACAAACCTTGGGTTACAAAACACATAAAAGAAATTATCAATAAAAAGAAAAAAGCTTTTGGGGAGAACAACAAAGAACAGTTAAAGGATATACAGAAAGAGTTGAAGGTCGAAATAAGGAAGGGGAGAAAAGAATACAAAAGGAAGATAGAACAGAAATTTCAGACAAATGACATAAGGAAGGTGTGGGAAGGGATGAATCTGATGAGCGGGCGTAAGACAACAAAACGTTCGCAGGTCAACTCGGACTCGGCCAATTACGCCAACGACCTGAATCGTTTCTACGCACGCTTCGACTGTCATGACTTTGGGCGGGAGAGGGAGGAGATGAGGGGGATACTAGTGGCTGATCACGAACAGAAGCAGAGTATGACAGTGCAGGATGGGGATGTTTTAAAGTTACTTAAACAGGTCAAACCGAGCAAAGCTGCTGGCCCGGACGGCATACTGCCCAAGGTCCTGAAAACATGTGCCGAACAGTTGTACAAAATCTTGTGTTTTATTTTTAATTTTTCTCTTGCTCAGTGTGAAGTTCCTGAGCTATGGAAAATGTCCTGTATTGTGCCTGTGCCAAAAAAAACATCCTGTCAGTGTTATGAATGATCTCCGTCCAATAGCTTTAACCTCCTGCGTGATGAAAGTGTTTGAGAGGGTGGTGCTTTTATATCTTCAAGCGCAAGTAGCTGATTTTATTGACCCTTTTCAATTTGCTTATAGGAAAAATAGGAGTGTTGATGATGCATTATTGCATGTACTGAACAGCATCTACTCTCATCTCGATAAACCAGGAACCTCCATCCGTTTAATGTTTTATGACTTTTCCAGTGCTTTTAATACCATTCAACCCCACTTGCTTGCAGATAAACTCCTAAACATGAAAGTCAGTGCGTCCACAGTTCTCTGGGTCCTTGATTACCTGACAAACCGTCCACAGTTCGTCAAGCTACAGCCTAGTCAGGCCTCCGACCGCTCACTTAGTTCACGATCACAACTTGTCTGCCCTGCAAACCGTTCTAAACAAACAAAGTCCCAGTCTGATCTTGTCTCTGACGTCATTTTTACCAATACCGGCGCGCCCCAGGGGACGGTTCTCTCCCCCTTCCTGTTCTCTCTGTATACAGCTGACTGTAGGGCCTCTTACGATGACTGTATCATTGACAAGTACGCCGACGACACTGCACTGACTGGACAAATCACTGACGATGACGACACTAACTACAAACACGAGATTGACGACTTTGTGGACTGGTGTGACAAAAATTTTCTCCACCTAAATGTAAACAAAACTAAGGAAATGGTGATCGACTTCAGGAAGAACAAAGTTACACCTAGCCCTGTCATCACCAAAGGGGCAGAAGTCGAACGTGTGCAGACGTATAAGTATCTAGGGGTTGTGCTGGATAACACCTTGAGCTGGAACCAAAACACCGATTCTGTCCTTAAGAAAGCACACACACGTCTGTACTGTCTGAGAAAACTGAGGTCTTTGATGTCTGTCCTCAGCTTCTCCAAATGTTTTACTCATCAGTAGTTTGTAGTGTATTGTCTTTTGGCCTAACTTGCTGGGGTGGGAATCTGACAAAACAGGATAGTGGTAGGTTGGATAAACTGATCAAGAAAGCGGGTGGGGTGATCGGGAGGACACAAGACACACTTGGTACACTGTACGACCGACGAACGAAGAACAAACTGACTGACATCCTCAGTGACGAGACACATCCCCTCAGACAGGACTTCGACAACTTGACTATTGTACGTAGTGGTAGGTTTAGAGTACCCAGAGCTAGGACTACCAGATATTCAAGATCCTTTCTGCCCACAGCTATTAGAGCTGCCAATTCAAGCAGGACGCGCACGAGAGAGAGAGGGGTGTGTGTGGGGATCGAGGAGAGAGAGAGAAAGAGAGGGGGGGGGGAGGGAGAGAGAGAGAGAGTGCAGAGCGAGTAAATGTGCAGCGTGAATGTGCAGCGTGAATGCCGGAATGGATGTATCAATGAGTGTTGACTGTGACAGGAATTTTATTATGTGTTAGTGTGTTTTATTCGTGATTTTAAGTACTCTTACTGGTCAAGACTGTCTGTTTTACTTATTTTTGTAGTCTCTTTTATCAAAATGTTTATCATTTGTGTCTTATTAGTATGCGGGCCAGAACTGCAATTTCCCAAATATGGGATTAATAAAGTATTCTGTATTCTGTATGTGATGTGCCTGCACGTGGAAGTGAGTGTACTGCAGATGTGTTGATCTGAATAACCATTAGCATATACATCAGCAGAAATCAAATTACTCACAACCATTACAGCAAAAAAGGAACATTAAAATGTGAATAACCATTGGTATGTATATCAGCAATAATCAAATTACTCACAATCCATTACAGCAAAAAGGAAATATTAAATGTACAAATGTATATTGCCGTGATGTGCGATAAAATGTCCTTAGCACATGCATCAGCAAAATTAATCACCAAACAAGCATTATAGCTACATTGAATATATAAGTGACTATAGAAGTGGATATATAAGTGCACTTTCATCATGATCACACATGATACGACGTCCTCCGGCTTCACTGCCCCAGGGACGGGTAAAATTTCACCCGCGAATTGTCCATCAAAGTCACTCCTTCAGGCGCAGAAGCAACCGCTCTGTCGGCGTCAGTCGCGCCGGTCGCTTGGTCGACCACCTGAAGCACCGTGGGTTTGAGGGTCTCCTGTTTGCTCTCCCAGAACCTTGTGATTGGACCAGTCAATAGGGCTTTACCCCTGAGCAGCTTAAAACGTACATAGAGTACAATTCCGACGACAACCGCCGCCAATACCAACGCGATTAAGGCATACACCCAAATGGGCCACCCCGATTTTTCCTTTGTTATCGGCTGTAGATTTTGAAGTCGCGAGATTAGGGGACCCATATTGATCTCTTTGAGATCCCCCAATTGTTTTGGAAGTTTAACGGGGTCCAGTTTAGGCAGAAGTTGGTCAACTGGTTTCCATATTGAGATATTTGATAAAGCATAATCCGTCAGCCAAGAGAGGTACGACTCGTTAACAGCAAACACGTTTTCCTGTTGATAGTAGGGTGTCAAGGATATGGAGTCACTCGACCCGATACAGGTCATTCCCAGCGTGAGTACGCTAAGTGGTGGTTGGGCTACCGCAGAACTAACCGATTGGTCATGACATAAGACACTGAATGTAATAGGCGTAGCAGTGCTTATGACCCACATCCCATCCGAAAGATACTCGGCCCTTGGAAGCGCGGTGTTAAGCTGCACCTTTGTCTGACATTGCTGTTTGATGGCTACGGAATCGTTTTTAAACAGAGCTATGATGCAAAACTTATTGGTATACATTGGGCACAAGGGACTTTGAACTGCACAAAATCCAATTAACGGTTCTGAACACGCTTCGAACTCATCCGGCTCTAGCAAAACGAATTTAGTACGTTGCTTGTTAATAGCCAATGCTTCGGATTCGATTTCATAGGCGGCAGTCATGGGTAAGCCCAAATTAGAAGTTCCGATGGAGGGTAGAGGAAGGTTGTGCACTCTGAATACCTCAAATTCTTCCCTAGAGTCTAATAAGGGAACCGGGACTACGACCAAAATTTTGTCGTTTTCCAGAATAGTAGTGCACGTCAAGTATTGATAAAAGTTCCACAAATTTCTGTTTGGGTCACCCGTCAGTTTCAAGGGAGGTTGGATATGATCTTCAATCTCTAACAACAACTTCTGAAGGTTTCGAGGCGTAATCGTACTTGGAGCTAGCCGCCCTAAGGACAACATGTTCAGTTGTAACTGGAGGTGCTCAAGATAGACGGTCATCCGGCTAATCATTGACCTGATTTCTGCTATCACAACGTCTATCTGTGAGTAGGCGTCAACAAAGGTGCTTAATTCCTTTATTTGCCTTGCCAGCTCATCTGTCACTGTACGCAAGTTCTGGTCTACCTGTGCTAATCCTTCCACAAGTTCATTAATGCTTTGCCGGTTCTCAGCAATCATAACTCGTGACGTGTTAATTAAGGTAAGACTCTCCTGCACCACATGTGATATTTCTTGTTGATTGCTAGCTAGCTTTTGGATGTTACTCTTTATTCCCTTCAGATCTGACTCGGATAGCGTCCCAAACAAAAAGTGTAATGCTTTTCCCACGAATGGTAACAAAGACCTCCGTGATCGAGCATACCCTCCCGGTAAGGTTTGATACTCGACAAAGTGCTCGATTAACCCATTATAGGTCTCTCTCACCAGCTTGAAATCGTGATTAAGACGTACAAAACTTTTCGTGAAGTGATCTCCCTTATCAAAATAGTGTTGCACTACTTGCCATGAGATGCTCGTAGCATTCTCAATATTTGCCGACAACCGGTTCATCGCGTCGACATATGGTTCTAGGTCAATGATGAATGTAACAAGCCACCGCGACCTGGTGGTCGTAACCTCATTGACTTTTCGAAACACCACATTATGAGAACCTAAACTGCCCTCGACCAGTCCAATACACAAACAGAGCAACACCGCTGCTGTCTTCATGTTTCCCCTGCAACAGAATCACCCACGCATGACATACAGACCCCTGACATCCGTATGCCAATAAAAATCCTCCCGCATAGTTCTGTCTATGCGTCCGGTGCATACGCACCAACCAATCCCCACCGTATTAGGTAGAAGGATTGCTCTCAGCGAAGCCTCTCATAGCAGAGAAATAACGGCCTCGAGCAAAGTCTTCACTTTGCTCTGATCGCCAACATCTCGTCCCTGAACGGACGACACCAACTGTTCCCTAACCTGTTTTTGGTCTACAGTTACTCCCTTATTCTCAGAATCAGTCTCAGGCTCCCCTGCTACTTTGTCCTCTGTATCCGTCACATGGTCAACTTCCCGCCATCTCTGTTCTCTAGCCCGTAACCGCTTCTGGAGTTCCATTAAGGGTATGTCATCTTCGTCAGAGGATCCATCTCGTTCGTGACGTTGGAACCTTGTCATTCGTTCCGTTGGCGTCAAGTCTCGCTCACTCTCATTCTCACTCTCATCTGAAGAAGACTCACCTGGAGGAACTGCAAGCTGAGCTTTACGTACTGGCTTACCTGTTGCTGGCATCACTGGAATGTTCCAGTCACCGATCGGAACCTTCCGCATGAGTTTTCTGTTCCGTACCATCTAACTGGTTTCTCACCCTAAAGGTTACCGGCGTTAACTCTTCCACTATCCTAAAGTATGGCTTCCATTTCCTTTCTAACTTGCTTTTTCTTTGGTGATTTCGTACATAAACAGGATCACCTACTTTTAACTCAATAGGCTTTACCGACTGATTTGCATAGCGTGCGCCTTTCTTTTGAGATTTCTTTATTCTCTGATAGACCTGCGTGAACACTTTGTGCTGATTTTCGAGTGCAACCCTATGTTGATCTTCGCCCATATACTTTCTTCGTGGTCGCAGGATGTTGTCAAGCGGCAACACTGGGTCACGATTGTAAAGCAGAAAGAATGGTGAATGTTGAGTGGTTTCAGAAATGTTCACTGGAATCGCTGACAGAGTTTGATCCAAATGCATGTCCCATGTCTGCAAGTCATCTTGTATCTTCTTTGACATGATGTCATGCAAAGTTCTATGAAATCTTTCCACTTTAGCGTTTGATTGTGGGTGATAAAAGCTTGTGGTGACATGATCAATCCTGAGTTCTTTTAGTGTCTCTCTCATGATTCTGTTTTCATTCTCTGTGCCATTGTCTGTTACTAACTGCAGTGGACAACTGTGCCTGGGAATTATCTTTTCTGTCAATAAATGAGCCACAGTTTCGGCAGACTTATCTGGTACTGCGAATGCCTCCGGCCATCCACTGTAGTGGTCTACAAACGCCACTATGTATTTATTTCCTGACAGACTCTTTGGGTACGGTCCAGATAAATCAAGACTCACCTTTGCAAATGGATAAGGCGGAACATCCATCTCTTGCACCGGTGCCTTTTGTTTTTGCATCACTCTCGCTTGACACAACACAGCCACTCACATACTCATACAGTCCTCTGTACATGTCAGTCCAAAAATACTTTTGCTGTATGGTGTCATACGTCTTGTCAATACCCATGTGACCATTCTCGTCATGGTACTGCCGTACCACAAACAAAATGAGGTGTTCAGGTATGACTAACCGTGCCCTCGGCTCGTCATCCTGATTGGAGAGGAAGTAGAGAACATCATCTATAATCAAATACCTCTTACGTATCATCTTGGGAGCATTTTCCTGCTGCATCTGTTTCCTTATCTGCACTAAATTTGGGTCTTTGTCCTGTTCTACTTTCATGTCAAACTCAGCAAGCTCGATTTTGTCCAACTTTTCCCTCGGTTCTCCTGACGGCTGGAAACTAGCAAAATCCTTTGGAGTGAATTCATTGGAGTTGACCACACCTATTTCGAATGAGTTATCGCTAACCTCTTTCACCTGCTCTGCCTCTTCCTGTGAACTTTGACAAACCAAACCCTCCGGCAGTCTGGACAACAAATCCGCTAATACATTGGTAGGCCCTGGAATGTACTCGATGGTACAGTTGTATCCAGCGATCCCTAATGCCCACATCTGTATCTTCTTATTTTGCATTGAAGAGTTTAGTAAGTACTTCAGAGGTCTGTGATCAGTACAGATCTTGAACTGTGCATTGTGGAGGTAATGGTCTAGTTTCTGTAGAGCATAATGAATGGCGAACGCTTCCTTTTCTATGGTTGACCATTTCTTCTGACTCTCGCTCAGTTTATGGGAAAGGAAATAGATTGGTTTGTCTTCCCCATCACACTCCTGTGTAAGACACGCCCCTATACACGAATCACTGGCGTCCGTGTACAGCACGTACGGTCTGCTAGTATCAGGGTAAGCCAACAGTGGCACAACAGACAAACTCTCCTTCAAGAAATCAAAGGCTCGCTGACACTCCGCGCTCCACTGGAAGCGGGCGTACTTCTTCGTAAGGGCAATGATGGGTTCAGCTATCTTGGAGAAATTTGGAAGAAATCTGCGATAATAGCTTACCATTCCTACGACGCTTCGCACTTCCCTCACAGTAGTGGGTGCGGGCATGTTTCTAATGGCCTTTACTTTCTCTTGGTCGGGCTTGACCCCATCCTTACCATCTACGAATCCCAAGTAGTTGATTTCTTCTCTCATGAATTGACACTTTTTCAGTTTCAGCTTCAAATCATGCTGGGTTAGCCTGTTGAACACTCGGTCAAGATGCTCGAAGTGTTCCTCTAGAGTCTCAGAAAAAATCAAGATGTCATCAATGTACGCTATGGCGAAACTTTCGAAACCACATAGCACAGTATTCATCAACAACATGAACACACTGGGTGCGTTGGTGAGACCGAACGGCATGACGTTGAACTCAAAGAGACCCTTGTGACAAGCAAATGCTGTCTTCTCTTTATCTTTCTCCGCCATCTTTACCTGCCAATAACCACTCTTCAGGTCTAGACTGGTAAAGTAATTCGCTTTCCCAAGCAAGGAAAGTAGATCGTCAATCAATTGAGCTTGCGATAGTCTACACAAAGACGCTTGGATCCATCTTTCTTTGATACTACCACTAAGCTGGAACACCAAGGTGACTGTGACCTTTGAATGACTCTTGCCTTCAACATCTCATCTAGTGCTTTATCTACTATCTCCCTATCCTGTAAAGGAACCCTGTATGGACGCAGTTTGATCGGTGCGTGATCGCCAGTGTCGATTGCGCATTCGACAGTACTGGTCTGTCCCAGATCCAAATCGCTACTCGCGAACAGATGTTGCTTACTCTGGACCAATTTCACCACTCGATCCCTGTGCTCCTCAGGTGCGTCAATCTCTGAAAACCTGATGCCGGTACGTTCTTTATCTGCGCCTTTTGGTTCTGTCGTCATACCTCCTACTGTAACGGCGTTCACTTCCTGAACTGACTCTATCTTGCCCACTATGCATCCCTTCTTCAGTCTAATTGTCTTATTTGTTGTGTTCATTACTAACACTGGGTACTTCCCACCGTTGTCCTTTCTAACAATAGTATTCGCTAACATCACTCCTGGTTCATCTACTAAAAATCCCCTGTCGTTCCCTGTAATCTCAAGATCCTGTCCGTCCTGGAAGTACGGAGACTCTTTGACCCTTGTGTCTATTATCTGGGCCGTCTGTGGCCGCAGGACTGCAGCCCTTCCTACTCTAATCAGAGAAGCTATGTGAATGTCCTGTTCATAAGGGACGTACACATTCCCTACCCTGACTTTTCTCAGATCAAAATAGATGCGAACACCATGTTCCGACATCCAGTCTGTTCCCAAGATAAAATTTCTGTTGAGGTCCCTAACAACAATGAACGACTGAGTAAACTTCTTGTCTCCCATAGTGAAGTCTAGTGACACAGCTCCCTTTACCTTTAGAGCTTCCCCACTAACAGATTGAAGGGATACGTTTCTCTTCGACAGTTTGTGTTTGGAACCTAGCTTTGCTAACGCCTTTTCGCTAATCAATGACACCCTCTGCCCCTGTGTCTATCAAACTTCTAAATCTCTGTTTCCCGATCTGAATACTCACACATTTTGGATTCCCGGCTAAACTAATACTAAATCTCTCTCTGCTATTTTCACCGTTCCGACTAGCGGCTTCGACCTGGTCGGAACTACCTAGTTTAACCCTTGCTGTTGTCCTAACCTAACCCTACAATCCTTCTTCATGTGGCCTATCTTGCCACACCTCCAGCACTTCACTGCTGTCCTTGCCTCTACCCGAGGTTGGCTCGCCACTGCAAGCACCGCTCGCCTTGGGCAATCTCGCGCCCTGTGTGCCCCTCCGCACTTAAAACAACGCCTAGGTAAACTGCCGTCTACCTCCATTGGTTCTTCCCTACGTGGGGGGCGAAATCCTCTGTCTGTGGGGTAGGTCCCCCCTTGCTGAAACCGGAGACGGAATTTCCGTCTCAAATTTTCCTCATTTGTGGCTTCCTGCACTGCGGTTTCAAAATTAGTGCAGGTGGCCCTCATGAGCCTCATTTTCGCATAATCATGATACAGCCCATTCTCAAAGTACCCTATCAATTGGGATTGAACTGCTGGTAAGTTCAAGGTATCTGGCTGGGGAAAGGCTTCCGTAGCCAGCGCATAAACGCGCTCGGCGTATGCGGGGACAGTTTCGTCTCGACCCTGTCGAATTTTCATTAGCAGGGCGAGTGCGTGCTGAGTATCCGTTACGTCGTTAAAACGCAACGCAAGCTGTCGTTTCAACTCAGTCCATTCAGGCCCCTCTGCTGCCTGCAAGAATCGAGTTATAAAGTCGCTAACTACACCGCGACTTGTCTGATACGCAATGTGAATTCGTCGCGTATCATCTGCTTGGCTAACGGTAGCAAACTTTTCTACCTCTTTCATCCATTCCCGGTATTTGGATGGTTCACCGGAAAAGGGTTGTACCATACTGGCTATACTCTGGGCGGAGAGCATATGGCTCATCGCGTCCAGACGGGACAATACGGGTGCGGTTGCCTCTGCCATTTTTTTTTTAACTACTTGTCCACCAGTCGTACCTCAAGAAAAGGCTAACAAAATTACGCTCTGGTTCCCTATCGTTGCGCTAAAAGTATTATCTGTTTCCAAATCAAAACCACAAAAATCATTGCATCATCAGCCCCTGACTGGTCCAACTATCAAAGTTCTGAGAAAGACAAAACATTTGGAGACCCACCTTCTCGTGGCGATGACTTGGTGGCGATAGTGAGCCTTCCTTCCCTAGTCCCACAGCTCCTCCTCTTCTGCGGCCGGTTCTGGGGTCGGTGAGCGCTCGTCCGTCCAGCGGATGTAGGAAGCCTGGACAGCGTGTGTAGGTGGTTCCTCGTTCAAGGGAATATACTGTACTTGGATAACGCGCACCTTCGTATATTCATGCACGGTGCGTCCGGCCTCTCTGCAGATGGTGATTTTTAACGGACTCTCGTCGAGTAGTTGTCGAAGCCTCTTGGCGCGGTTCTTCTCAGCTCGCTGACGTATCAGGTGCTCGAACATTTCTGTCGCGCCATGGCGATTCCCGTCCGAGATGGATCCTGGTCACACGGCACCAAATCAGGTCCTGCTACCGTCTGTGTTACAGTACAACACAGACGCACGCAGTCGACCGACAGAAATGATCACCCACAAAGAATGGTACTCTTTTCGTAGTGGTGCCACTATCTTTTTGGAGGTGGCCTAAAACCGGCCGTGGCATCCACCTTTAATGGTGATAGTCTAGAATTCTTTGTTAATACAATTTCCTAACAACATGACACAGCAGCCTAGTACTCCCCAGCGCTATTCGCCAAAGAGTCTCGTCTTGGTGGTTCAGTAAGACATAGGTTTCTGCTGGTCTCTCTCCTTCTCCTGTTGTGGTCTCCCCTGGCCTGAATATCCACCCCATATATAGGTCCCGGCAGTCCGCAGGCCCTCACGAACTGCCAATCCGACCATCGGTCAAGCACGGCTTTACAAGCGCCTCTTTAGCCTTGCTCTTTAGTTTGGCAGAGCCAGCTGTAACTTGTCAGGGCCCCTCCCTTCCCGCGGGCAGCACACGCGCGCACACAGGTGGTGCTGCTCTGGAATTCCCTCTTAATTCTCTGTTGTGGCCTGCTAGCAGATACAGGAATTTACCAAAGTTTCTAGTGCTGTATTTCCTTCACCTAAGTTTTTACCCTGGTGATTTTTGGACATGTGCTTTTAGGGACGTCTCAGCTGTAGAGTGTTGGTGTTTTCTTTTGCAAACATTTTTTCGTGGATGCTGTACAGAAGAAAAAAAGATGGCCACTGACCAGCCCAATATGTTGTTTCCATTTAATCACCTGCTGTCGTCACGGTCGTACTTTTGTAATGCCATGTATACGGGAGGACACACACACACACACACACACACACACACACACACACACACACACACACTCTCTCTCTCTCTCTCTCTCTCTCTCTCTCTCTCTCTCTCTCTCAATGGAAACAACTGACCGGGCTTGTCAGACCAATCTTGGTTTTGGAGGAGAGACGTCAAGTTGTTTTCTTTGAAATCTATGACGTTTTCCTCATTGGGATGACGCATAATACATTTGACGTAATAACTTTGACTCGGATACAATTCTTGCAATGAAAGCAGCCCCATGAAAATTGAAGTGTTGCTGCTGCGCAGTGTAAAGATCGAATTTATACCGGCTCAATGTGTTTAACAGACAAGTCTGCGCGGCGAACGTTTTTTCACTATGTGTTATGTCTGCTGCGCGCGCGCGCACACAGACACACACAGACATACGCGCGCGCGCACGCACGCACGCACGCACGCACGCACGCACGCACGCAGACTTGCGCGAGCCGCGTTTGTGCATGTGCTCCATTGAGACCTATGTGGTGTTCTCTCACTCTACTATGCTATTGAGTGAGAGTCAGTGGGAAAAACAAAGCTCACTACATCAATGAAACTCCCGCTTTCCCCGTCTACAAATAGAGAACTTCCGAAAAGTGACGACACACCCCCACGTCAATCAAACATGACGTCGGCAAACTGACGCTGATACAGTTTTGCGTCAGTGCGCGTGTGCCTTTTCTGCGATGTTTGTGAGGCGTGTGGCTTGTGTAAAGGAAATGTGCTTCGAGTACAAATTTTCGAGTCAACTGACGACAACGGCTGCAGTGAATTTTTCTAATTTTTTTTGTATATTTTTTATGGCACCCCAGGCTCATTATCTATGTATAGTAGGAGCGATTTTGAGATCTAAAGTGTGTTCACCAGCACTTTCATCAGGTACGGTTTACGCCAAAAGTATAAATGCGACAACCTCCAAAATTCACTCAGTTGAGAGTCCGTATTCATGCTATCTATGTCCCAAAAATGGAGTGGTTTAGGTAAATATTACGCCTTTAAACGCCAGAAAGCCACTTTTTTTGAAAAGGGCGATAACTCGCAAATCATGTGTGCAATCGTACCTGGATCGGGCCTTCTATTCAACAATCTTGATTCATTTAGAAACCCCAAATTTGAAATCGATCGGTTTAGTATTTTCGGAGAAATAGGCATCTGAACTGGGTTCACATGCAATGTCAACTCAGGCTCGGTTTACATGAAAACTATAAGAGCGACCATTTTCTAGTAGTGAGTCAATTCAGAGTCCGTATTCAAGCTATCTACTGCCAAACAATTGAGTGATTTAAATAAATATTACGCCTGTACACGAAAGACAACCAACTTGTCTCAAAAGGGCGATAACTCCCAAATCACTTAAGCAATCATCACACGCTTGAATCGTCTAATGTAACATTTTGATAAATTTGGATACCCCAAATTTGAAGCCATTCGGTTAAGTATCTTCGAAGAAACGGGCCCGGACACAATTCACACACGCACACACGCACACACGCACACACACACGCACACACATCCGCACAGACGGCACTCACTGAGGAGGAGAACTGCGTTCGGAACACCATACGCGTCAGCATCGATGACGCAAGTTTTCTTACGTCATTGTCAGAGTTACACTTGCATAATCGTCTCTGCGGGAGATCGGCAGTGACGTGCGTTTGTACCACAGATGCTTGCCTATGAACGTGGAAATTTTAGCCCGTCCTATTATGTTGTTTCCATTACTATGGAAACAACATAAAAAAGAGGTGTGTGGTTGCATATTTTTGTGCTTCTGTGTTAGTAGCAAGGCAAGTGTCATGCATCGTTTTAACTACAATTGAGGAAGAAAAACACCTAGATAGCGAACATAATTTTCGGTTTAATTCTTTGTGTAGAATTTGTGATTTATGTCACATTGTAAATATATTTGACTGAACTGAGAACATCACATGTCACACAACTGCTGATGATATCTGCTCAAAGTTCAAAGAATTAAACCCACTGTTCGCCCGCATCCATACTTCCGACATCCGATAGGCCAAGTCAGCTGCACTGTCTGCGGATGATCAACAAGGCGATTCACTTCGCATTTTTTTCGCCAATAGTTTCTAAGTGCCAGGATCATTCCAAACAATACATGGAGAACAGGGAGAAAAGAGCAGCTTGCTTTTAATCAAACGAAACACAAAGCGCACGGACTAAAGAGTGAAGAAGACCAACAATAAAAGAGTGCCTGACAAGCACGGCACCAGCCGTTCAGTCATCTCCCGCAAAGCGGCGCAGAAAGGAGATGAAAAATATAACCACAGAATAGACTAGATTCGGTGTACAATGCATTTGTTCGTCACACAGTTTGTGTATAGTTGATCATCAGCAGCTAAAGAAACATGCAGTTAAGAAGAATTGAAAGACAAACCAAAACAAGACAGCTAAAAGTAAGGAGACACCGAAGAGTAAACTTCCCCTCTGCGTGTGTGAACTGTACACCACCTGCTAAATTAGCAGTACAAACACTCTCACTGAACTAAGAATTTGTGATAAGGCCACGGATACTGGCCAGCCGCGCGCCCGCCCGCACGCTTGCTCTGCCCGGGGAGTGGGGTAATTAATCACGGCCTCCCGCCCACCACTTAAAATGTTTACGGAAACAGGTCAGTGCACTGCATGGCAGACACATGTAGCTTCCCGCTCAGTGTATGTTTAGTACTGAAATAAGTTAGTTGTTACTTGCAGCATGCTTGGAAGATAGGTGTTTTTTTGTTATGGTATCGCACGGTAGGACGTCCTATGCATTGGATATGCATCAAATAACATTGATTTTCACAAAGTTTGTTGTCACAAGGTATGGCATGTTTAGAGTCTTTGAAAACTTCAATTCAAGCACTATCTGATGATTAGTAGTGCGGCATTGTGATCGGAGGGATCAGTTTGTGGTAAGAGAAAAGAAAAATATGGTGTGTTTCCATAGGTGTCAGCCGCGGCTAGCCCGCCTAGCAGTTTGTGGTGCCTGCCTGGCTTCTATGTAGGTCAGGCAGCTGTGTTACCTCCCCTTCCGCCTGCAACTAAAAGTACAGTCTGCAACGCCGTGCAAGGTAATCACATAAATCGGTCGTCCGACCACATAGCATAAGCGAAATTCATCTATGTATACATGTGACACCCTGCTATTCTCGCTTGCCTTCCAAAAACAACATAAATGCCGGCCTTGGCGGTCACGTCCTAGAGTGTCAATCAAGATGTCATCCCTGATTGACCTAAGGTACCAAGGCGGTCACGATCTAGGGTACACAAGTCATTTTGTCAATCACAATGTCATCCCTGATTAGCGTGAGGTTCCACGGCGGTCACGACCCAGGGTACACAGGTCATTGTGTAACAACGTAAAGTGACGTGTACAAACTCCGAGTCTGAACAAGAAGACAAAAAGAAAGAGTGAGTGAGTGAGTTTTTAGGCCTTAAAGCCGCGCAAGCCACAAAGACTAATTCGCGGCTGAGTGTGCCTGCACTACATGAAAAAAACAAAAATGTTACGTTGGACAAAGGATGAGGCAGACATTTGAACACAATGGATGTAGGAGTAACGCAGGCTGGGACATCTCAAATTGATGTCCCTGATTCATCATATCGCATCGTAGCGATTCTATTGCATGTGACATTTGACTTTTGTTCACAGTGTATAATTATTGTCACAGTACGCCGTCGCCTAAGGCTAACGATGAAGTATGGTTGATGGATTGGACAGGGGATTCTTTCAGCCTGGTGTAAAAACCGTCAATACCCGCCCCCTGCCCCGCCCCCTGCCCCGCCCCCTGCCCCCCCTCTAACCCCCCTCACCCCCTCCCCATGTCAGACCCTCACCCCTTACTTCAAGAGAACGACACGGAGCCCGGATATAATGGACGTTGCGTCAGTTTTGTCGGGTCTTTTCGCAACCACAGCTCCCAAGCAGCGTGTGTTCCCGTGTATCAGGTTCAAGCATCTGACAGATCGCCAAAAACACTGCGACGTAAGTTACTGTTTTTTTTTTGTTTTTTTTGTACGTTATGTTCCTCTGGTTTTCTGCTACTACTACTACTACTTATGATGATGATGATTTTGATGATGATGATGATAATAATAATAATACCGGTCCCCGTGGTGTAGTGGTTAGCACTTCGGACCATGGACCGGGAGACTCGGGTTCGAGTCCCAGCCGAGGCAAGCGGGATTTTTCCTACCTAGGTCGGCTCCTACCCAGAGCGGGTGTGCTATGGGCCCAATGGGAAGACTGTTGCCACACAGCCGAGATTCACCCACTTCACGTGTGCGACTTTGGGGGTGCTTCCCTTTGTATGACACGTCTTATGATGTGGATGATTACAGTTCCGTAGTTTCCGGGCCCGGTTAATGCCGGGATATTTGCGAAAGGAAGCGTGGAATGCGGCCCTGTCCCGCAGTCCCAAACTACACGGACCTCCATAGCATCATGTTACCATCATCCTCATCTCCATCATCATGCATAATAAAAATTGCCCCAGCTTTCGAGCCCTCCGTGGGTTCCACCGAGTATTTAGAATTACATTTATTTTTCAAATTTTGTGGGCTGAACATTTCCAAAGCAGACGGGGAGGAAACCGGATTACCCGGAGAGAACCTGCGACCTCGGGCCCGAATGAACGGTGCCACGTACGAGAAGGAAAAAATCTGTACCGAATGGGACTCAAACCTGATCACTCGCACTGGTGGCGGTCTTAACCACTAGATCGCCGACCGCTCCGGTTTTTGACTTTTTTCTTTTCAAAATAGTCAAGTTAATTAAGAGTCAAGTCACTGCTTTTTTCTTATAATCTTTTCTGGTAAAACTTGCATCTTATCCTGAAAAAAGGCCGAAATGCAGGCATTCGCTTTAAAAGTATTTGAAGTCCCAACATAGAGCCCTACATAAAAGTTTCAACATTACGAACTGTTCTCTCAAACACGTAAATCTCTCAATCTTAATAAGAGATTTTAATTTGGCTCAGCTTATTTGTATATACATGTACTACTCAGGCAAAATGCCAAATAAGCAAAATTGAAATATCTGATTACGGTTGAGAGATATATGTGTGTTTGAGAACAGGTCTAATGTTATATGTTAATGATATGTCTCTGGTTTGAGTGAAACAACGTTTGTTTTGAGCCGGTTTCGCGAAAGCCTCGCTGTACTCTTTATCTCGGCTCTACCATGTTTGTCGAGTAGTAATAACTTTTTTCTTCTTCTTTGGAATGATGAGATAATAATAATAATCATCATCATCATCATCTAGCGCTTAATCTCACAGGAAACACAACTCATAGCGCTAGATTAGTTTTTTTCGATCGAATGATTAAAAAAAATCCATCTATAGATTAAAATAAGTAAATTGATTAAACCACCACCACCACCACCACCACCACCAACAACAACAACAACAACAACAACAACCACACACACACACACACACACACACACACACACACACACACACACACACACACACACACAAACCAAAAAACAAAACAACAACAACCAAGCTTTAAAATAGTCTCAGGACAGAAATCTAAAACTGAAAAAAGGGGGGTGGGGGATTGATCTTACTTTTAAAATAGCCAAACGACAAAGAAGTAGTCTTAAAAAAAAACAAAAAAAAACAAACTAGAGAATTAATAGAAAAATCTCTTGAGTGACACTTTATTTCAGTAAAGTTATTCTTACGATAAAAACATAATACGCATTGCTGCATTTAAAAAAAAAAATAGTTGTCTCATCTTGCAATATTAAGCAAATAAATCTTTGATGTACTGTAACGTTTCTGCTTTTTGGTAGGCTATGAACTGCCCCATCAGATGTCTAACCCAATTCCCCCCCCCCCCCCCCCTCCCCGCCAGTCCTGACCGTCGTCATCATCATCATCACCATCATCATCATTTTCATGTCATACATGTTATTTAAAAGACAATAGAGCATTCTTGAATTTGAATTTGAATCATCAGCATCGCCCTGGTCGTCGTTGTAGTCACCATCAGTATCGTCGTCGTCATAGTATATCGTGTTTTTGTATTATTCCTCTTCAGGCGATGGCCCCCAGCGTGCGCGTTTCATGCCTTCTGTTGCTGATCCTGGTTCCCATGACAACGGGCCAATACCTGTTCGGAACCAGACCTCAGGCAGGTCAGCTCCTTCAAATTATTTTTTAAAAAAATTGAAATGCAGGGAGAGTTATTGTTCTTACCACTCGACCCGGATGATCGCTGCATCCGGGTACAAAGTCTTGAAGACCAAGTCTCGTTGACAGATCGCTGATATGAGCAGACACTACGCACCTACTAACGTTGGAGTAGTTTATCACGCAGAGAGAGTAAACTGTTTCAGATGTTAACAACAACAACAAAGCGGGGGAGTTATTGTTCTTACCACTCGGACCCGGATGATTGCTGCATCCGGGTACAAAGTCAGGAAGAAGAACTCTTTGTGGCTGAACGCTAATACGAGCAGACACTACGCACGTACTAACGTTGGTCCACCACGTAGACAGACGCGCGTGTAGATAGATGTGTGTGTGTGTGTGTGTGTGTGTGTGTGTGTGTGTGTGTGTGTGTGTGTGTGTTATAAAGCGCCCGGAGCTGTTTGGCAGGCGCTTCATAAATTCGCCTTTTTTCAAAAAGCTTTTACACGGCTGTATTACAGGCAAAATTTGTATGCAAAAAATACTGCAGCGAGAGGACGCTGGCCAGCCATTGTGTCTGGTTACATGTGCCCTCTGGCAGGGGAGACAACTACCATGGTTAACCGCTAAGCAGATCGTCTGCTACACATGACTGCCAGTGTGTTGAGTGAGGAGTTGAGTCCTTACACAAAATTAATTAATTAATTAATAAATAATAATAATAATAATAATAATAATAATAATTATTATTATTAGTTATTATTATTATTCCTGTTTGTCTTGGTTTGTTGCCGTCGATGCTTCTGTAACTAAGTCTTATTTACAGGTAGGGCTGTTAACCCTACGCAAACCCATTTAGCCTCTGGGAGAGGTGGTCAACATTCGTCTGACCTCTACCCTTCAACCTGTCCAGTTTGGGTGACCCTGCCAGGAGCATGTGCTCCCGCTGGCACATCTCTCCGGGTCATCGAGGTACGCAAACCACTACCCCACGACAAGGGGTGGATCGTGAGTAAGTACTTACTTACTTAGGCCCTTGGCTCCACGTGGAGCATAGGCCATCGACAACCCTTCGCCATCGCACTCTGTTCTGGGCTAGTCTTGCCACTCCAGTCCAGTTGGTACCCTGCTTACATAGCTCTGCCTCAGTGTCCCGCCTCCAGCTGTTGCGAGGCCGGCCTCTCTTCCTTTTCCCCTGTGGGTTCCATGTCAGGGCTTGGCGTGTGGTGCTGGATGCTGGCTTCCTGAGGGTGTGTCCAATCCAGCCCCACTTCCTCCGCAGGATCTGCTTGGCCACTGGTTCCTGCCCCGCTCGCTCCCACAGCTCTTCATTCCGGATCTTCTCTGGCCATCGGATGTTGAAGATGCGCCTCAGACAGGTGTTGAGAAATGTCTGGATCTTCTGCTGCATGGTCTTCGTTGTCCTCCATGTTTCGCATCCGTAGAGCAGAACCGACTTCACGTTGGAGTTGAAGATGCGAAGTTTGGTTCTTATGCTGACAACTTTGGATGCCCAGACGTTCTTCAGCATGACCATCGCTGCCCTTGCCTTGCCGATTCTGGCTGTGACGTCTCGGTCTGTGCCTCCCTGTCCATCAACCACACTTCCCAGGTAGACAAAGGACTCTACCTCCCTGATGGGCTCTCCACCGACTGTGACTGGTGTGTTGGCAGTGGTGTTGATCTTCATCAGCTCGGTTTTCTTCCTGTTGATCTTGAGCCCTGTTCCGGCTGATGTGGCTTCCAGGCGCGTAGTCTTGTCCTGCATCTGGCTGTGGCTGTGAGACAGGAGCGCCAGGTCGTCTGCGAAGTCGAGGTCATCCAGCTGCGTCCAGAGTGTCCACTGTATCCCGTTTTTCCTGCCTGCTGTAGTGGTCTTCATGATCCAGTCGATGACCAGGAGGAAGAGGAACGGGGACAACAGGCATCCCTGGCGGACTCCGGTCTTCACCTCGAAGCTTTCTGACAACTGGCCAGCATGAGCAATCCTGCAGCTCATGTCTTGGTAGGTGCACTGGATCAAGGAGATGATCTTCCCGGGAACTCCATAGTGCCGTAGCAGCTTCCACAGTGCCTCTCTGTCTACACTGTCGAAAGCCTTCTCATAGTCTATGAAGTTGATGTAGAGAGGGGAGTTCCACTCCAGTGACTGCTCCACAATGATGCGTAGGCTGGCAATCTGGTCAGCGCAGGACCTGTTCCTGCGAAAGCCCGCCTGCTGGTCTCGGAGCATGGGGTCGACTGCCTCTCTCATCCTCTCCAGTAGAATTCTGTTGAGAACCTTGCCTGGCACTGACAGGAGCATGATCCCTCGGTAGTTGCTGCAGTCCCTGAGGTCCCCTTTCTTTGGCAGCTTGATGACGATCCCTTCTTTCCACTGGGCTGGCACCTCTTCCTTCTCCCAGATCTTGCTGAAAAGGCTGTGCAGCATGTTGACGGCTGTCTCTGTGTCTGCTTTGATGGCTTCTGCTGGTATCTCGTCCGGCCCTGCAGCTTTCCCATTTCTCAGTGTCATGATGGCTTTCCTGATCTCCGCCTTAGAGGGCTTGTCACAGTTGATGGGTAGTTCTGTCTCTGCTGGTGGGATGTCTGGTGGTGTTTCAGGGATGGGGCGATTTAACAGCTCCCTGAAGTGTTCTGCCCATCGCTTCAGCTGTTCCTCAGTTGTTGTCAGTGGGTGCCCGTTCTTGTCCTTCACTGGTTTGTCTGTCTGCTGGAATTTGCCCGCGAGCTTCTTGGTCACCTGGTACAGGTCTTTTAGATTCCCTTGTCGGGCTGCTTCCTCTGCTTGACTGGCCAGGTTGTCGATGTAGTCCCTCTTGTCCTTCCTGGTGCTCCTCTTCACTTCTCTGTCAGTTGCTGTGTATTCCTCTTGTGCCTTTGCCTTAGCTCTTCTTGTTCGGCTCGTGTTCAGTGCAGTTTTCTTCTCTTTCCTAACTTCCAGCTTCTGGATGGTATCAGCAGAGATCCATTCCTTATGTTGGGTCTTTCTCTTGCCAAGGACCTCTTCGCATGTGTCGTGCCAAAGTTTCTTGCTGTGTTCCCAGTGTGTCTCGATGTCCATTTCACT
>JACVVK020000077.1:1620000-1677500 GCA_018292915.2 Batillaria attramentaria
TCTCTCTCTCTCTCTCTCTGCCCGCACTTGTGCAGATGAGTGTGTGTGTGTGTGTGTGTGTGTGTGTGTGTGTGTGTGTGTGTGTGTGTGTGTGTGTGTGTGTGTGTGTGTGTGTGTGTGTGTGTGTGTTTAGGGATAGAGAGGGTATTTTCCCTTTAACTTTTTATTAATAATATATAGTACTGTTTTTTTTCTGTAGTCAGTGGCTGTAGCAACGGCATGTTAGAAAATTTACCTTTATGTTAAAACTTCTAATCTTGAGTATTGGCCTGGCCGAACTGTCGGCGTGTGGTGGCGAGTCAGCGCTGCTGTCTGTCCAGGCGCCGGCAAGTGTTGTCTTGTCCTGTCGGTTTAAGCCCATTCGATGTAACGTTTTCCACAGTGGTGGTTGAATGCCTGACGAACGTATAGAGAGTGTAACTTGATGATCACTGCTTCACAAAACAGGGCCTGGTTCCGTGAGCAGCAACACACCGTTGAAAGTGAACCTTGGCGTCATGAGCAACCAACAGTGCTCCCAGTTCTACACGCGAACAATCGGAATAGAGAACGTCTGTGCCGGCGGAGTGCAGGGCAAGGGCGGTTGTAACGTACGTATTGTTTTTGTACATATATTGATTGTTGTTGTTGTTGTCGATGGTGGTGGTGGTGGTGTTGGTGTTGTTGTTGGTGGTGGTGGTTGAATTATTTTTCTTCTGTTTTTGTTCCGTTTTTTGTTTTTTGAATTTTTGTTGTTGTTGTTTGCTTTTTGGGATGGTGGTGGTAGTTGTGGTTAAGTTCCTATTTTCTTTTCTTTTTATATTATTGTGTGTGTGTGTGTGTGTGTGTGTGTGTGTGTGTGTGTGTGCGCGCGCGTGTGTGTTGTTGTTGTTGTTTTTGAGGGGGGGGGGAGGAGAGGGGTTGTGGGATTGTAATGGTTGTGGTTACTAATTTTTCTGGTGTTTTTTTTTCTGTGCTATAATTCTTTGTCTGGAGTTTCATAGTTATATTTGATATGAAGTAAATTCATGTAAAAAATAAGCGTCCCCGAGTTCAGTCCCTTGATCGCCACTCTTTCTTCACGGTAGCGGCTGTAAACCGATTATGACATCGGACTTCCCAAACCAAAAACCTTTCGTATCTCCAACGCAGGAGACATCACTAGCGCCTTCTATGTATTTGTTGTAATCGCTTCCTAGTCTTCAGTGAACGAAATGCTGGCACTGAGCCAACAGAAGCGTACCCGATGACGAGGCGACCACACTGTGTAACAACAGTCGTAGAATTTGAATGTTTGACCGCTGGCGCGAAGTGTAAACAGCATAGTACATGTATTGCATTGCTGATCACCAAGATAAAGTATTTCGAGCGTATTTCCTGGCTGCCGGGATGCTCATCGGGGGTTTCTCTCCGGGTTATCCGGCTTTCCTCCCCCAGCAAAATTGTAAAAAAAAAAGAAGAAAAAAAAAGTAAAATTGTAAAAAAAAAAAAAAATATATATATATATATATAGATATAGATATAGGATAGGTATTGGGTGGCGCTGCACCGCGGCGACGCGCTTTTCCGAGGGAGGTAGCCCGATTTTCCCGTAAGGGATAATAAAGAAGTAAATAAATAAATAAATAAATAATAACAAAATACTGTCGGAAGTAAGTGATAAAAAAAAAATGTTTTGAGAAAAATTACTATTGTGTCCGTTCTCTTTGCAGGGAGATTCAGGGGGCCCTTTGATGTGCCAGTGCGGTTCCGGCCCGCGTGTACAAGCAGGAATCGTGTCCTTCGGAGTCCGTGGCTGTCTCACTGTCTACCCCACTGTCTTCGCCAGGGTGTCTACGTACATCTCCTGGATTCAGCAGGTCACTCAAGGTCAAGGTCAGGGCGTCGAAGGCGAAGTAGAACCGGCTGAAATGTCCGTCCTTCTACCCCTGTAGAACGTTAGTTAGTGAAATTTGGGTCGCACCAACGAATTTCATTTCGTTCTCGTTTCGCCTCACTTCGATTGAGTTCTAGGGGCTGAACACAGTAATGATTGTAATGAGAGGAGTAATATATCAACCATAATGATAGTAACGAGAAGAGTAATATTACAGCCATAATGATAGTAATGAGAGGAGTAGTATTTACACCAAAATGATAGTAATGAGAGGAGTACTGTTACAACCGTGTTGATATTAATCCGAGGAGTCATGTTACAACCGTAATGATAGTAGTAATGTTACAGCCGTAATGATAGTAGTAATGTTACAACCGTGATGATAGTAACGAGAGGAGTAATATAATCCGAGGAGTCATGTTACAACCGTAATGATAGTAGTAATGTTACAACCGTGATGATAGTAACGAGAGGAGTAATATAATCCGAGGAGTCATGTTACAACCGTAATGATAGTAGTAATGTTACAACCGGGATGATAGTACATGTAGTAATGTTACAACCGTGATGATAGTAACGAGAGGAGTAATATTTCAGCCATAATGATAGTAATGAGAAGAGTAATCGTACAACCATGATGATAGTAATAAGAGGAGTAACGTTACAGCCATGATGATAGTAATAAGAGGAGTAACGTTACAGCCATAATGATAGTAATGAGAAGAGTAATCGTACAACCATGATGATAGTAATAAGAGGAGTAACGTTACAACCATGATGATAGTAATAAGAGGAGTAACGTTACAGCCATGATGATAGTAATAAGAGAAGTAACGTTACAGCCATAACGATAGTAATCAGAAGAGTAATCGTACAACCATAACGATAGTAATGAGAAGAGTAATCGCACAACCATAACGATAGTAATGAGAAGAGTAATCGCACAACCATAACGATAGTAATGAGAAGAGTAATCGTACAACCATAACGATAGTAATGAGAAGAGTAATCGCACAACCATAACGATAGTAATCAGAAGAGTAATCGCACAACCATAACGATAGTAATCAGAAGAGTAATCGTACAACCATAATGATAGTAATGAGAAGAGTAATCGCACAACCATAACGATAGTAATGAGAAGAGTAATCGTACAACCATAATGATAGTAATGAGAGGTGTAACGTTACAACCATGATGATAGTAATGAGAAGAGTAATCGTACAACCATAATGATAGTAATGAGAAGAGTAATCGCACAACCATAACGATAGTAATGAGAAGAGTAATCGTACAACCATAATGATAGTAATGAGAGGTGTAACGTTACAACCATGATGATAGTAATGAGAAGAGTAATCGTACAACCATAATGATAGTAATGAGAGGTGTAACGTTACAACCATGATGATAGTAATGAGAAGAGTAATCGTACAACCATGATGATAGTAATGAGAGGTGTAACGTTACAGCCATGATGATAGTAATGAGAAGAGTAATCGTACAACCATAACGATAGTAATGAGAGGAGTAACGTTACAGCCATGATGATAGTAATGAGAAGAGTAATCGTACAACCATAATGATAGTAATGAGAAGAGTAATCGCACAACCATAACGATAGTAATGAGAAGAGTAATCGTACAACCAAAATGATAGTAATGAGAGGAGTAACGTTACAGCCATGATGATAGTAATGAGAAGAGTAATCGTACAACCATAACGATAGTAATGAGAAGAGTAATCGTACAACCATAACGATAGTAATGAGAAGAGTAATCGTACAACCATAATGATAGTAATGAGAAGAGTAATCGTACAACCATAATGATAGTAATGAGAAGAGTAATCGTACAACCATGATGATAGTAATGAGAGGTGTAACGTTACAGCCATGATGATAGTAATGAGAAGAGTAATCGTACAACCATGATGATAGTAATGAGAAGAGTAATCGTACAACCATAATGATAGTAATGAGAAGAGTAATCGTACAACCATAATGATAGTAATGAGAAGAGTAATCGCACAACCATAACGATAGTAATGAGAAGAGTAATCGTACAACCATAATGATAGTAATGAGAAGAGTAATCGCACAACCATAATGATAGTAATGAGAAGAGTAATCGCACAACCATAACGATAGTAATGAGAAGAGTAATCGTACAACCATAATGATAGTAATGAGAAGAGTAATCGCACAACCATAATGATAGTAATGAGAAGAGTAATCGTACAACCATAATGATAGTAATGAGAAGAGTAATCGTACAACCAAAATGATAGTAATGAGAGGTGTAACGTTACAGCCATGGCGACAGTAATAATGTCTGGATTATGTAGGTGATTTTCCCAACTGCTTGGCTCAATGTGCCGTGAGCAGAAAACAACACGCACGCGCACGTGAATCACACGCATTCTCTCTCACACCGGAATGCAATTGTTAACAGGAACAAAGTCACAGTAGTCAGTAAGTGCAACCGAGCCATAACACTGATCGAGAGTCTTGTTGCGACGTGTCGGGCAAGTTACATATTGCTGAAAAGATGGAAGAGTCTTCCTCAAACTGCACTGATTGGGAGCATCTGGTGAAATAGACAGAAGTTTCGGTGTCACTTGGAAGATCACATCGCAAGCATTGTTGTCGCTGTTGTCGTCAGTGCCCAATATCGCCTCAGGAGGAAACAGTTCAGAAAAATAGTCCCTGGAGGCACGAAGAGTACTCCACTGAAGTAGGAAGTCGCGGCAGTAGGACAGCCCGCCATCTTGTACACCGTGCGGTCCGTGAAGAGATACCACCATGTTAGAAAGAGCCCATGAAATCACCACTGTAGATAAGACAGTTCTTTCCACACTTCTTCCAGCCATCTGTGACACGTAAGACACCACCACGCATACACTTCACCACCTTAGTAAAATGAAACATGTAAAAAAACCGAAAAAATGGGACGAGCACAGACAACAGCCGCCGGTCGCAACAAGAGTTGCGCCCCCAGGTTCCTCTTCTCGACAATAGTAACGTCAGAGAAGAAAAGCTTAAACTATAAAATGTTTGTTGGGTTACTGGTGTTACTGGTGTTGGCCCCCCCCCCCACCAGCCCCCCACCAGCCCCCCCCCCCCCCCCGCCTCCACTGACAGCCACGCCTCTGTTGTGCTCAGCGTATACCAACACACCTCAGCAGCGTATTCAAATTTACAATTTATCACTTACTTGGTCTTGTGTTGTTCCGAGGTTTAACATCAATACTCATGTATACTATAATTAATATTGTTACATGCTTAGGTCTACCGAAAACCTGTAGTAAACATGTACTAGCACACCTTAGCAGCATATTTAAATTTATAATTTATGACTATTTTATGACTATTTTAATTGTACTTGTGCATTCACGAGCACGACTGTGAGATTTTTTTTTAAATTTAAATTTTTTTTCATATTAAATTTGTTTTAAAAATTTATCTTTTTTGTGGACAGTTATGCATATATAAACAGAAACATACGAAAATACATTTACATACATGCATACAAACCCACATACAAATCAATAAAGCGTACATGTACTGAAGTAAGCCAATGGAAACTAAATCAACCCAAAACAAACAAAACACAAACCAAAAATAAAAACTAACTAATCAACAAACTACTGCTGTTAGAAGTTTTATTGTTATTATTATTATTTTGGTTAAGCCTTGTAATATTGGAATATGCCCGTCCATTGAAAGACATTAATTATTTGTCAATAACACGTGTATTGAGTTACTGCGGCAATAAAGTTTTATGCGAGTCACATGTTTGTCAGAGGCAAAATTGGCAGAATGGTAGTTTCTTCTTTGGTGTGTGTGTGTGTGTGTGTGTGTGTGTGTGTGTGTGTGTGTGTGTGTGTGTGTGTGTGTGTGTGTGTGTGTGTGTGTGTGTGTGTGTGTGTGTGTGACACCAGATTGAACAAAGAGACAGAGTCGCAGAGAAGCAGCAAAAAGCACAAGAAAAAGCAAAATCTCTCTCTCTCTCTCTCTCTCTCTCTCTCTCTCTCTCTCGAACCACCGTCTACTAGGTGTCATAATTGACGACCAACTAAAGTGGGAAACGCATGTTGATGGTCTCTGTAAATTATTGTCAAACTAGAGAGGCAGAAGCCTCCATGGCTCCCTTGTGACACAGGTCAAGGTCATTCACAAAAGTATGTTTGTAGAGCTCTTATCACTATCCAGTATCATGCTAAGTGATGTGTCTGGCGCTCTGAGTTCCTGGCAATATTACAATTTTCCCTAAAACAGTTTGTACAGCCTTGACCTTTGGTCAAAGTCATTCAAAAGAGATCTCATCAATGTCTATCATCATGCCAAGTTTGATGCCTCTAGCATTTGTAGTTCCTCCGAAAACAGTAATGTTAAAATTCACAACAGACAGCTTTAATGACCTTGACCTTCAGTCAAGGTCATTCAGAAAGGTAGGTCTCATTGCTGTCTATCATCACGCCTCATTTGGTGCCTCTACTGTTTGTTGTTTTGAAGAAAATGCCAAGGTTAAAGTTTCAACAACAAAAAAACACGCTTGCATGACCTTGACCTTGACTAAAAGTCACTGAACACAGGTATGTCTGTAAAGGTGCTGCCAATGTCAATCATCGCACATAGTTTGATGCTTCTGATTCTTCTAGATACTGATAAAAATGCAAATGTAAAATTTCCGAACACTGTTTCAATGACCTTGACCTTCAGTCAAGGTCATTTAAGATGGTATGTGTGCATAGGTCTTATCACTGTCTATCAGCATGCCAGGTTTGGCACCTCTGCTGTTCATTGTTTCTGAGAAAATGCCAATGTTAAGGTTTCACAAAACTATCTTGTACGGCCTTGACCTTGACAGAAGGTCACTGACTACATGTATATCTGTAAAGTTCTTATCAATGTCTATCATCATGCAAAGTTTAAAACCTCTGGCATTTGTACATTACGAGAAAATGCCAATGTAAAATTTTCAAACAGAGAGCTTTAGTGACCTTGACCTTGGGTCAAGGTCATTCAAAATGATATGTTTTGAAAGGTCTTGTGCTAGTCTATCAGCATGCCAAGTTTGGTGCCTCTACTGTTTGTAGATTCTGAGAAAATGACAACGTTAAAGTTTTCTGGACACACACACACACACACACACACACACACACACACACACACAGACAGACAGACAGACAGACGACGGAGGGTTAATACATAGACTCCCATTGTTACACAAGGGAGCCAAAAATGTATTCTTGCTATCCAAACTAAGTCGCCTAGTCAGCCCTGACATCTGCAAGCTATTCTTTCATGCCCACGTGTAAAGTCATCTAGATTTTGCGTCCACTTTGTGGGACGAGTGCAGCGAAAATCAGTTCAAAAAGGTAAACTCCGTTCACCGGCGCGCTGTCAAACTCTTACACTCGGGTAATTCTAGTACCGACCAAAAGTTTAAAATCCTCAAACTTCTACCTCTTAAACAGCATCTGGAGTTTAACAAATGCTTACTGATGCACAAAATTGTTTACTACAAAGCCCCAACATATCTTCATCAACTATTTAATTTCGAACATGATAAACAACATAACACAAGGAACAGTCTGCTCCCAGTGCCTCGTCCAAGGGTTGATATATATAAAAGTAGCCTGTCTTTCTCAGGGGCATCCATGTGGAACTCTTTACCACTGAGTACCCAAAACGTTTCCAAATTCATAAACTTCAAACAAATTCTACACGATACGCTTATCTGACGATATATATAGAAATGTGTTACATACATGTTTTGCAATATTAGAGACGACTGTAAATTTCTTACTTGGCATACAGCCAGTATCATCAGCACATGCCACGTATGTTTTGATTTGTTTATCATGTGTATTTTTCTCTCCTGTATTTCCCCTAGATAGTTTATACTACTTTTTTTTTTTTTTTTTTGGTTTGTTTTGATTTTTTTCTCAATACCCTTTAATGTAGAATAGCAGGACAGCATGTAAGATAGGCAGCAATGCCTAAATGCTCTATCCTGAATAAAAAACGTTTCATCATCATCATCATCATCTCTCTCTCTCTCTCTCTCTCTCACACACACACACACACACACACACACACACACACACACACACACACACACACACACACACACACACACACACACACACCTGTTTTTCAGTTAAGTCTAACGTCTTTAGCCTCACGGTACAGGGCGAGTCGTCTGATATTCCTCGATCCATTATTCGAAAAAAAAAAATGCAAGAGCAACAACAAACACGAAAAATACAGCCCAAACTCATAAAAAATCGATGATTCAGTAACTTTGAAATGGTTCAACTTACAATACAAGCCGGAAAACGCTAAACCTGACGCAGAAATTGGAAAAGAGCTCTATGAGAAACCGGGGTAGAGCCATTTGATGATGACGTCAGCGTAACACGATCGGCAGTTTCATCTCGGATGACGAACAAATGACGTCAAGCATGTTGACGTGGCCAAACCGTTCGCCTGCTCGCGGTTTCGGTGATTTTGACGGGACGATAACTAGCAGTGATCTCTTAAGCGGTTTGCGCCGTTTGGTGTGTTACGTGGTGAATGTTTGAAGAGCCCGTCGTCTTACCGAGGTATACGGTGACTCAGGCCTACATTCTTCACGTAGCGAGTTCTTATATTGACTGCGAAAGAAGTCTCATTCACTCACAAAAAGTCTCGTGAGTGTGTAGAACAGTTATAGCTGTGTGGAGTTCTATTACAGCACGTCTCTGGTGTACGTCACAATGCACTCTCAAGCTTCGCACAGTTGAGCTTCTCTCGTGCACACACACACACACACACACACACACACACACACACACACACACACATCTCAGACTCTTATATACAGTCATAGCGGTCTAGCTCATTCTGAACCTCTATTATGGAGGAACCAATACAAAAATCACCTCATTACTATTTTAAAAACTTGAGAAGAATCCAGAATTATCGAGTACACGCCCGCCGAATCTAGGCGCGTTATATAACATCTTCTAGTCGTAAACAAGTCATAACACAGCGATTTGCACGAAATCTCAGACCTTGACCCTACATGCCTACCGCCTCCCGTGGCGAAATTGGCTACAGTCAAAACAAGGTCACCACTTCTAGAATTTTCGTGAAAACAATAGAAACTTCTGGATCACGGAAAACAGATTTATATTACTAAAACACAATATGGCGCCGGAAGATGGGGGGGGGGGGGGGGGCAGAATCTCAGAGGCGGGAGGGGGGAACGGAAAAGGTCGGCTCAAAACCTAAGTTAAGTATAGCCGAATGGCCGCGAAAGTGATTATCAGACGACTTTCTGCCAAGTCGTTTTGATATTTCATGCAACGACTAAACGGAGTTCTCTCTTGGGTGGGATGAGGGAGAGAGCAGGAAGAGGGGTGGGGTAGGGGAAGGGGGGGGGGGGGCAAGACCATGGCTTTGCCCCCCCTCTTGCCATAGTCACCTGATTTTCCGGGGGGGGGGGGGGGGACAAAAAGATACTCTTGCCCCCCCCCCCCCCCCCCTGTTCTGGAGCCCCTGCGGTGGCAACTTCTCTGTCTCACTCAACCTTCTTAAAAACAAACAAACAATACAGCTGTTATCTTTCAGCATACAAATAAAACACAAACAAAACACACACCCACAGCCACACTCATAACATGGTACAAGGGTCTAAGCGTCGTGGATTGCACAGACACCTACGCCATTTTACGATATGATGGTGAGGTATCGAGCACGATTTTAAGTTCACTATTTACGCGTGAGTCACTAGCCAATGGGCTGTCGGCTGTCGGCTGTGGTGAGCTTGATGTATATGTTAATTTCTTGTTTCATGTACCCCCAACGGGGTTTTGAAATAAACTTTGACTTGACTTGACTTGACTTGATTTCTCTGAATTTTGCAATATAGAAATGTATTGTTATAAATGCTACTGCACAGTCGCCCTTTTTTCTTGTACTTCACGGGGGAGCCGGGATAGCCGAATGCTAGAGCGTTGGACTTTCAATGCTCGGGTGGTGAGTTCGAATCCTGGCTGGGGCTAAATATTGTGCAGGTCACAGAACATAATTCAAATAAGGCAGGCAAGGAAGTAAAAGGACCTGCACTATTAACATGACTTTTTCCCTTTTTCCCTGTGTTTTTGTGGGTTGCTAAAAGAGCATTTTTAGTATGGGTGAAAAGAGGGATGTTTGATGTGTAGAAAAATGGGAGTGACCTATATTTGAGGGGTGACCTATATTTGGCCATATCCTTGGGCGTGTGCCAGGGCACGAATAACAGAGTGCACAGTTTTGTTTACGGGGTCGGGAAGGACGCCACACCGGCAGAGCATGAAAATTACGCTGTCCAGGCTTAATTTTTGGCATGCAGCTTGCGGACATGAGTTGCTTCTGGAAACCATTGTGTGTTTTGGTTTTCAAAATCGTTTTCAAGGACTTGTGCTGTCTGACATTTGTAGGAGCCAGAGAGCAGTAGAAAGAAAGAAACAAACAAACAAACAAACAAACAAAAAAAAAACCCATTGTATTCTGTGACCTGCAGGCCTGTTTCTCGTTGCCCCCGTCTTTGATTTCACTCACACGTGATGAAAAAGGGCGTTAAACTCCCGGACACCCACCCCACCCTTTCTTGTACTTCACACAGTTTGTCTCCAGGCAAAACTGAACGGGCTTCGAGTGCATAAAAAGTATGCCTTCGTACTTTAAGAGGTATAGTAGACAGCTCGGCGCACATATCCGTTTCCTTTTGACACATCGTCAATGAAAGAAATTGATTGTCACATGTATATCACCTTTCCTTTTTGTACTCTTACTGTTGCTCAGTTGGTATAGTTCGCCTGTTGGGGAAGGGAGGGGAGGCGAGGGGGTGTTTGGGAGTTTAACGTCCTTTTCCACCACGGGGCAACGAGGAAAAGGCCAGCACAAAATAATTTAATATTTGGCGCCAGTGGCCTAAATGGGAAAGTAGACCAGCATTACACCAGTGAGGCCTGAGCGGAAAGGAGACATTCACATTTTTTTCAACTCCTGTCAGGTACGTGCCCTTGAATGGCCTGTACATGGTAATTTTTGTTTGTAGATTGAAGCATTTTTTAGGGGTGACAATGATGCCTGAGTTTAATAGGGAATATATAGGCATTTTGAGGCTTCGTTCATTTGTACTCTTTGACCTGTTAGGCTGGCCACATTTAATGCATCCTTGACTGTGATAGAGAAAAGCAAATAAAAGCGACATAAGAGGGACAGAAACCACTTAACTTTCACAAAGGACGGCACGGGTCAACGTTTCGGCTTTCGCCTTCCTCAGGACATAAACAAATGGGACATAACTTTAACAAACAAAAGGTAACTCTGCTGACATACTGACATACACGGCGCGAGGAAAAAAATAGAATAGAATAGAATAGAATAAAATAGAATAAAATAGAATAAAATAAAATAAAATAAAATAAAATAAAATAAAATAAAACGGTGGGGGAGAAAAAGGACCAGAAAACTATAGTATAAACATCACATCCTTTGGTGACAGAAGACCATGGACTGTGTGTGAAAAAAAAAAGTGGGGGAGGAAAGAACAGAAAAGAATATTGAAAAATAGTAAAACATCACAACACCCATCCTTTGGTGACAGAAGACCATGGACTGTGTGTGAAAAAAAAAAGTGGGGGAGGAAAGAACAGAAAAGAATATTGAAAAATAGTAAAACATCACAACGCCCATCCTTTGGTGACAGAAGACCATGGACTGTGTGTGAAACAAAAAAGTGGGGGAGGAAAGAACAGAAAAGAATATTGAAAAATAGTAAAACATCACAACGCCCATCCTTTGGTGACAGAAGACCATGGACTGTGTGTGAAAAAAAAAGTGGGGGAGGAAAGAACAGAAAAGAATATTGAAAAATAGTAAAACATCACAACGCTCATCCTTTGGTGACAGAAGACCATGGACTGTGTGTGAAAAAAAAAAGTGGGGGAGGAAAGAACAGAAAAGAATATTGAAAAATAGTAAAACATCACAACACCCATCCTTTGGTGACAGAAGACCATGGACTGTGTGTGAAAAAAAAAAAGTGGGGGAGGAAAGAACAGAAAAGAATATTGAAAAATAGTAAAACATCACAACACCCATCCTTTGGTGACAGAAGACCATGGACTGTGTGTGAAAAAAAAAAGTGGGGGAGGAAAGAACAGAAAAGAATATTGAAAAATAGTAAAACATCACAACACCCATCCTTTGGTGACAGAAGACCATGGACTGTGTGTGAAAAAAAAAAAGTGGGGGAGGAAAGAACAGAAAAGAATATTGAAAAATAGTAAAACATCACAACGCCCATCCTTTGGTGACAGAAGACCATGGACTGTGTGTGAAAAAAAAAGTGGGGGAGGAAAGAACAGAAAAGAATATTGAAAAATAGTAAAACATCACAACACCCATCCTTTGGTGACAGAAGACCATGGACTGTGTGTGAAAAAAAAAAAGTGGGGGAGGAAAGAACAGAAAAGAATATTGAAAAATAGTAAAACATCACAACACCCATCCTTTGGTGACAGAAGACCATGGACTGTGTGTGAAAAAAAAAAGTGGGGGAGGAAAGAACAGAAAAGAATATTGAAAAATAGTAAAACATCACAACACCCATCCTTTGGTGACAGAAGACCATGGACTGTGTGTGAAACAAAAAAGTGGGGGAGGAAAGAACAGAAAAGAATATTGAAAAATAGTAAAACATCACAACGCCCATCCTTTGGTGACAGAAGACCATGGACTGTGTGTGAAAAAAAAAAGTGGGGGAGGAAAGAACAGAAAAGAATATTGAAAAATAGTAAAACATCACAACACCCATCCTTTGGTGACAGAAGACCATGGACTGTGTGTGAAAAAAAAACGTGGGGGAGGAAAGAACAGAAAAGAATATTGAAAAATAGTAAAACATCACAACGCCCATCCTTTGGTGACAGAAGACCATGGACTGTGTGTGAAACAAAAAAGTGGGGGAGGAAAGAACAGAAAAGAATATTGAAAAATAGTAAAACATCACAACACCCATCCTTTGGTGACAGAAGATCATGGACTGTGTGTGAAAAAAGTTCATGAGGGTTGTGATAGAGAAGTTACACACACACACAGGTCCAGTTATCACGGACAGGAGAAACAGGATGCAGTAAACACCTTTTAATTAATTAATTTATTTATTGGTTGGTTATACTCCTCCCTAGGGTAGGGATCGAACTCACCACACGAAATGCAAGAGCAGCGAGCCAACCCACCAGACCACCGGCCACCTCCTTTGTGCTTGGTTGGTTAGTTGAATTTCAACGTCCCACCTCACAAGATGTAATTAGAGACGGCGTTAATGAGCAGGAAGAAGGTGAGGTGGGGGGGGGGGAGGAGGGGGGTAAGGGACAGCTAACCTAACCGAACAATCCGGTTGAATACTATTCAATCCACTCAGACTGCTAGGTCGGACGCATTTGATGTATCATTGGCCGTGATGGACGAGTTACACAAATAGACCCCCCCCCCCCCCCCCCTGTGCTTACGCATGAGTGTTTTTTTTTTGTTTTTTTTTTTCCTGTTTTAACCTTAAGACAAATGCGTCACATCTGAGTTACAGGTGACACCGGGACATCTTCAAAGACACATTATGTTTTATGGTTAACACACGGGTCACGCTTTACTGGTCATGCAGTTACATATCTGGTTTTGTGCAGGGTTTTGGCATCATAATTTATATTGAAATTGAGGGATTAGCCTGCAGGTGGGTCGTCATCCGTTAACCTGTGAAGAACTACCTTGACTCGAAAGATCAGTGAATCCATAAATTCGTCTTGTTTTCGCCAGCCTGTCATGCTTAAGGTTTCATGTACTCTCAGGTACATTTTGTACCGGTGTAATAAGCTTAATATTCTCCCCGGCTAGTTTGATTCCCGGGCACTTCTAGCCTCAAGCTGCATTGACCCTGGCCACTTCCAGTCTCAAGCTGTATTGACCCTGGCCACTTCCAGTCTCAAGCTGTATTGACCCTGCCCACTTCCAGCCTCAAGCTATTTTCACCCCGGCCACTTCTAGCCTCAAGCTGTATTGACCCTGGCCACTTGCAGCCTCACGCTGCATTGACCCTGCCCACTTTCAGCCTCAGTCTGTATTGACCCTGGCCACTTCCAGCCTCAAACTGTATTGACCCTGGCACTTCAGCCTCAGGCTGTATTGACCCTGGCCACTTCCAGCCTCAAACTGTATTGACCCTGGCACTTCAGCCTCAGTCTGTATTGAGCCTGGCCACTTCCAGCCTCAAACTGTATTGACCCTGGTACTTCAGCCTCAGGCTGTATTGACCCTGGCCACTTTCAGCCTCAAGCTGTATTGACCCTGGCACTTCAGCCTCAAACTGTATTGACCCTGGCCACTTCCAGCCTCAAGCTGCATTGACCCTGGCCACTTCTAGCCACTTCGTTAGCTGACAGCGACTGGCGGAATCCAGAAGGAATCTTTTTCTAATAGGATTACCCTGTGCTAATTTTACATGTGACCAAGCTGCACTAACGATATCTCTGCATTTGATTGCCGATTTTTTGTTTGTTTGTTTGTAGAAAAACTGCTTTTTGGTAGTTTTCGCTCACGATACATGCCTGCTTCTCGTATTATCCATTCTCCTCGTCGACCTTCAAGTCACGTGGTTCATCCCACGTGTAAGTAAAAGGGCTCTTCTGGGTGTTTCTATATATCTACCCCAAACCAGTCCTGTCGCGCGGCATTGAAATAATCACCAGTTTAGCATCAGATTTACTGCAATGAAAACGTTCAAGGTGTCTCACGACCAGCGGCGTAATGTGTAGCGCGTAACGAATAAGTAAGCGTGAGAGGCTGATGGCCAAACTTAAAGCCAAATCAAACGTGGCGAGCCTGCGAGGCACTCGCGTGTGCAGCGAGCTCGCACGCTCGCCGAATGGATTTTCTGTTCACACGATACCAGCGTGCACTGGGCGGACTGCGCTGCCGGCCTGGCGTTAGACGACACACACACACAGCGCGCGGGCGGCGACTGGCTGGCGTGGCGTGGCGTGGCGACGGCGTCCCCGCACTCCCAGTAACCCCCACCCACCTATGCCCATCCCTTCCGTGCCGATTTAATTGGTTGAGCTTGAACTTGCGGACCTGCGAGCGCGGAAAATCGGTGCTTGTGCAGCTACTATAAGAATGAAATGAAAATTGATTGAAACAAACAAACAAACAAACAAACAAACAAACAAACAACAACAACAACAACAACAACAACCTTTTATGCTGGAATTTTGCTGTTTCGTTCTTGGGTTTTGTTGTTGTTGTTGTTGTTGTTGTTTTTTTTGGGGGGGGGGATGTTGTCCAATATAAGACCTTCTGTTAGGAAATAATATTGAAATAAACCAAAACAGAAAGGACCACTGGAAACATTTTGAAGACAAGAAAAATATATGGATTGATAAGTATATAATTATCGTCATATTACTATTTCAAAAATAAATTTACCTTAAAAAAAGAAAAGTTGCGCCAGGGGAGGTTGTTAATAAACCGTCATATTACTATTTTGAAAATAAATTTACATTAAAAAAGAAAAGTTGCGCCAGGGGAGGTTATTAATAAACCGTCATATTACTATTTTAAAAATAGATTTACCTAAAAAAGAAAAGTTGCGCCAGGGGAGGTTATTAATAAACCGTCATATTACTATTTTAAAAATAGATTTACCTAAAAAAGAAAAGTTGCATCAGGGGAGGTTATTAATAAACCTGCCTGAAAAAGCGTCATCGGTGATATTTTCTTGCAGGAATGTCAGTTCCCTGGGCGAACACCCAGCGTTGGACAGAAAGTGTCGATCAGGCCGACAGAGAGAGAGAGAGAGAGAGAGAGAGAGAGAGAGAGAAAATGAAATGAAATGAAATGAAACTTTATTTGTCAACGGTAAAAGACATTGGTCCAGTGGTTCAGATTTCATTCTTGCCATTGCTAATGCTACACACACACACACACACACACACACACACACACACACACACACACACACACACACACACACACACACACACAATCTACCCACGTCCGCTAGAGAGAGAGAGAGAGAGAGAGAGCTATTTACGTCCCGTTAAAGTACAGACTGTCTACAATAACAGGTTGACGTATTTCTCCAAACAACGCCGTTGAAGCAAACGATTAATTCACCGTAAAATAGGACAACGGAGAGGCGTGATAAAGAAAAAATGAAGGAGAAAGAGGGAGAAGAGGAAAAGAAACAACAACAACGACAAAAAAAAAAAGAAGTACAAAATGATGATTGTGGCTTACATTGTCATTATTTTCGCGAACTCATCTTTTTCCCAATTGTTGCCCAAGCCGTTTTTACTGTCGCTGCCGCAAGTCATTGTAATTTCGCCATGCATCTTGTTTCGCTTTTTGCTTCCATCGTGTGGACACACACACGAACACACACACACACAGACACTGACAGAGAGAGAGAGAGAGAGAGAGAGAGAGAGAGAGAGAGAGAGAGAGAGAGAGAGAGAGAGAGAGAGAGAGATGATGATGATGATGATGAAACGTTTTTATTCACGACAGAGCATTTAGGCATTGCTGTCCTGCTATTCTACATTCAATGGTAGAAAAAAAAGTAATAATAAGTAAGAAGTGGTAATAAAGAGAGAGAGAGAGAGAGAGAGAGAGAGAGAGAGAGATGATGATGATGATGATGATGATGATGAAACGTTTTTATTCACGACAGAGCATTTAGGCATTGCTGTCCTGCTATTCTACATTCAATGGTAGAAAAAAGTAATAATAAGTAAGAAGTGGTAATAAAGAGAGAGAGAGAGAGAGAGAGAGAGAGAGAGAGATGATGATGATGATGATGATGATGATGAAACGTTTTTATTCACGACAGAGCATTTAGGCATTGCTGTCCTGCTATTCTACATTCAATGGTAGAAAAAAAGTAATAATAAGTAAGAAGTGGTAATAAAGAGAGAGAGAGAGAGAGAGAGATGATGATGATGATGATGATGAAACGTTTTTATTCACGACAGAGCATTTAGGCATTGCTGTCCTGCTATTCTACATTCAATGGTAGAAAAAAAGTAATAATAAGTAAGAAGTGGTAATAAAGAGAGAGAGAGAGAGAGAGAGAGAGAGAGAGAGATGATGATGATGATGATGATGATGAAACGTTTTTATTCACGACAGAGCATTTAGGCATTGCTGTCCTGCTATTCTACATTCAATGGTAGAAAAAAAGTAATAATAAGTAAGAAGTGGTAATAAAGAGAGAGAGAGAGAGAGAGAGAGAGAGAGAGAGAGAGATGATGATGATGATGATGATGATGATGAAACGTTTTTATTCACGACAGAGCATTTAGGCATTGCTGTCCTGCTATTCTACATTCAATGGTAGAAAAAAAGTAATAATAAGTAATAAGTGGTAATAAAGAGAGAGAGAGAGAGAGAGAGAGAGAGAGAGAGAGAATGACAATGACAATGACAACGACAATGACACTTTATATTTCAACGGTAGAAATTGTAGTGCACGTGCCAGTTTATAATTTGTCGTTGCTAAACTTCAACATGTAAAACAAAAGAAGAGACAAGAGACCCCTCCCCCCGGCCAAAAGAGAGAGAGAGAGAGAGAGAGAGAGAGAGAGAGAGAGAGAGAGAGAGAGAGAGATCTTTACGTCCCGTAAAACAACATAAAACAACAACACGATGTCTACAACAATAGATTGACGTATCTCTTCGGACAACCCGGCTGAAGTAATCGATCAAATAAAACAGCAGACCGAAGAGGCGTGATAAAGGGAGGACCACGGTATGCATCTTCCAGCACCACGCGCCAACTCTCGCCTATAAAAACCCCGAGAGAGAGCACGCACGCGCACTTACCTGCGGTCAGCTCGCACGAGACACCACGTGACCGAGAGATCCACGCTGACACACTGGTGGGAAGAAAGAACCAGATCAGCCTTTTCATCCCATTTCGCTGTCGAAAAAGGAAACCTCCCCCAAAACAGAGGTATGTACTTGCATTCCGAGTATTTGTGAAACTGTGATATTTTACGAAATGTATATGATGAATGTCTGTTTGCTTATTATTCTGTTTGCTTTTATGTGTCTATCACTGCAGCTTGAACTTTTTGCATATCGCGTCGCTAGTATCAAATGGCAAACGATCACAGGTAGAGAGCTTATCAAAGCTTCTCTTAGCAGTTCTTTTGTTATTAATTGTCATTTCATTTTTCTCCTTGGGTCTTTTTTCCCCATCAGGACAAGTTTAAAGACAAGCACGTGTTCATGAGACGCAGATCTTGTTAAATAATGAATTCATTAAATAATTCATTGTTGCTGGTGCTGTTTTTGTTGTTGTTGTTGTTGGCGGTGGTGGAGGTGGCGGTGTGTGTTGTATGCCAAGCGTCTCAACATTCGGACAACAAAGCATCTGCACACACATAATTATTTGTAAACATTGTCGGTTTGCCGGTTGTAAAGTTGCACGGAGTTCAAAGTACTGTTTTTTGCTGCTTAATCAAAAACAAAAAATCGGATTCATAAATTCATAACTGTAGTTATCAAAACATGGAGCCAAGATAAAAGAATGGTTTAGTTTTGAATTAAGACATCGCAAAAAAAAAAGGCTGATGAATGGCAGCCACTTACATTCAGACGATATTTCATTTTTTGTATAGGACCGTGCGGCTGAACTGATTTCCTGTTTTGTTTTTCTTTTCTCTCTAATTCTGTACGATGATGTTTAAGATAAGATAAGATAAGATAGGATAAGATAAGATAAGATAAGATAGGATAAATTTATTCGATTCCTAATTACACAGAAGAATTTGGTTTGCTCCTCTTAATAAATACACATGCATACACAAACATACCACGGAAATACAAAACCGACATAACCGACATATATACATCATTACACACTCACACACTCAGTCACTGACTAAAACACAATTTAAGAAATAGACATTGCCTCACATTAAATATGTTGAACAGCACGAAGAGTAACAATTAAGATGGAGGGGCAGACCTAACAGGATACAGATCACAGGTAATAGCTCTCTCTCTATATATATATTTCCTGATTCCTTCCTCCATACACACATCCACACACATCCCATCTTCCGAACTCGCACAAGCACCCGCACCCACCCACCCCGTTTGATATGCGGATTATTGATTAGTTAGTTAGTTATTTAGGGCTTAACGCCGCGCAAGCAACAGAGGCTAATTCGCGGCAAGGATTATTGATTAACGTGTCAATAATAATAATAATGAATATTGTATAGGCGCTTTACCCAGTTTCATGAATCGGCTCAAAGCGCCGCGAACTGAACCCAACACGCACGCTCACGTGAATCGCACGCATTCTCTCACACACTGGACATAAACACATTACAATCATTAGGTCAGCTCAGCTATTTAAATTTCGGAATTTAGATTTGCATTTATTTTTGGGTTTTTGTGGGCCGAACATTTCTAAAGCAGAGGGGGAGGAAGCCGGAGTACCCGGAGAGACCCTCCCCCCCCCCCCCCCGACGATCGGCCCGAATGAACGGTGCCACCTACGAGAAGGAAAAATTCTTTGCCCCGAGTGGGACTCGAACCCCTGGCCTCTCGCATTGGTGACAAGTCCCTTAACCACTAGACCACCGACCGCCCCCGAGCATTTATTTAGAAGTCCAACGCTCTACCATCAATACGGATGACAGGCATACGACAGCGTGTGAAAATCTTTTTATCGAACGCGCTTTATCCGAGCATCAGAATCTGTCACTTGGGTCACAATACAGCATCTGAAATCATTGCAGTGACTCCGGCCGGCCTATGTGTTACTCTACAAGTAATGATAATCATAATAATTTGTTCTTGTATGGCGCAGAAAGTCTGCCCAAGAGCCGGAGCACTCAGTGCGCGCTACACACACACACACACACACACACACACACACACACACACACACACACACACACACACACACGGCGGACGTGGGATACAGGGGAGGATACAGTAAAAAAAATTAGTTGAAAGCTTGCCGAAACAGATAGGTTTTAAGGTGTGCCTTGAACTGTGACAGAGTAGGGAGATTCCTAAGTGAGACGGGCAGAGAGTTCCAGATTTGGGGTTGGCCATAAGTTTTCAGACTGACACGGGGTATTTTTAATAGTTTCTCATAAGATGATAATAATAATCATAATAATGAATTGTACTTATATAGCGCAAAAATCGCACAGAGTGACAATGCGTGTACTCCCGCACTCATACCAACCAATACACACACACACACACACACACACACACACACACACACACACACACACACACACACACACACACACACACACACACAGCAGCTGAATCAGGATGAGATAAGTGGGCTTAGTCGAAAGCCAGCCGGAACAGACGAGTTTTCAAGTCAGACTTGAAACGATCTATGTCCGACTGGTCTTTCAGGCCGGCAGGTAGTGCGTTCCAGAGTGACGGGGCAGCAAAACTAAACGCGCGCTCGCCAACTCTTTTGAGGTTTCGACGGGGAACGTTCAATAGTTTTTCAGATGAAGAACGAAGAGTGCGTGCTGTTTGGTGGACTGTCAGGGAATTTGAGAGGTAGGCCGGAAGTGTGCAAGTGTAACCCATACCGAGCAGACGACGTTATTTGATTGCGGACTGACGACCAGCTAGACGGCGCTGTCTGGTGGCTATCTTAAGAAGCTTTGTCGAGTCCCAGTCTGTTCAGGAACGGACCGTAGGCTGAAAGAGAGTCGTATTTCTCTAACATTAGAATTAAGCCACAAAGTCATGAAAACGGTCGCAATGGTCAAATGAGGGGTGGGTGGGTGTTTGGGGGTTTAACGCCCTTTTCCACCACATACGGGTGTTATCGGAGACGGGGCAACGATGAAAAAGCCAGCACAAATATTTGGCCCCAGCCGGGATACGAACTCACGACCCCAGCACTAGAAGTTCAACGCTCTACCATTCGGCCACCCCGGCTCCCCTGGTCAAATGAAACAACCTTCTAGCTCGCAAACAATATTAGAGAGAGGAAGCGTGGAATGCGGCCCTGTCCCGCCGTCCCAAACCACACGGACCTCCATAGCATCATCTTACCATCATCCACATCTCCATCATCATGCATAATAAAAATTGCCCCAGCTTCCGAGCCCTCCGTGGATTCCACCAATGACCTGGGAGGAACACCACTGGAACTGGCAGTAAAAAAAAAAAAAAAAAAAAAGAGATTCGAAGGAGGTAGTTTTTCCGACTCAGCGGCGTTACGAACATAGAGGGTGGGTGGGTGGGTGTTTGGGGGTTTAACGTCCTTTTCCACCACATTGGGTGATATCAAAGACGGGGCAACGATGAAAAGGCCAGTACAAATATTTGGCCCCAGACGGGATCGAACTCACGACCCGAGCATTAGAAGTCCAACGCTCTACCATTCGACCACTCCGGCTCCCCTACGAACGGAGAGACTTAAAGCATGTTTTCCGTGAACGCTAGAGCAGATGTGAGATTTTTTTTCGAACATGAACACAGTAGACGGAAGACATTCATTAAATTGTGCTTTTAATGGAGACATTATCATTTTTTTTTTCGACGGAAAATTCGGAACAACAACAAATAAAGAAAAAAAAAAGAAAAAAAGAAGGATGTATTCTTTGTACACCTTTGTCTGTTTGTCGCTCGTTATTGCTTCGATAAGGTGCAGTGCAAATCTCTCTCTCTCTCTCTCTCTCTCTTTGTGCCGAAGTTAGTCGTTCACTAGAGAAGAAAGTCAATATTCTGGTCAATTTGAGGACAATATTTTCTTTCACTTATCCAACGACAAAAAAAAAAAAAAAAAAAAAATTCTGTCGAGATATTAGTTGCATGCTACCATTGGGAAGGGGAGGAATTTGGTGGTGGTGGTGGTGGTGGTGGTGGGGGGTGGGGGGTGGGTGATGGGGAATTTTTTTCCTTACCGAATTCAGTGACCAAGAATATCAAAATCCTATACACCTTCTCCCACCCAAATTACTTACACTATCTCTTCGTCCAGTTCAGCATTGATCGGAGAAGTCACAACTCATTCAGAGGTCGGTAAAATTTCATTTGCTGTCAAAAGATTGTTGGTATGAATTCAACGATCGATTTTGGCACTAGTCTAACTATGTGGCAAGAACGTTTACATGCACGAAAGCACAACACACTCAAAGTCACATCAGAGTTTTCAGTAAAATGGCATCAAACCATTGTTAACTATTTTTTCCAGTAAATTGGCAGCAAACCATTGTTAACTCTATCGTGACTGGGCCTGCCGCTGCCTTATTACTGTGCTGACCTCGTCCTGCCGCTGTGAACCCGCAGTAAACTGACTACATGTAAACAAATCTCTTTAGCAAGCTTCACTGAAGACAAACACCTTTGATAGTTCGTGTACTTAAGTGAAAAACAGGTAGAGAATTCAATTTTGATGAGCAAAAGTTTATGTGGGCGATGCGTGGTTGAACCTTTGATCGAAGTCTCCAGCCTCGGATGAGTTATGATGAATTCGACGACCTTTTGGCAGAAAGTAATATTGTGTGTGTGTGTGTGTGTGTGTGTGTGTGTGTGTGTGTGTGTGTGTGTGTGTGTGTGTGTGTGTTTAAAGAACAAGTATCTCAGAATCTAACTATGCCTGCCAGCCAGATTATTCACGGTATCAGTTCCTCTAATCTTGTACACAGAACCTTGCTGGCACTAAGCCAAACCATATAGCGCAAAAGATATTGAAAGGTTTCAGCAGAATTTCATTTCCTGTCAAAGATGAATTCGCGACGACCTTTTCGTGCTAAGCTAAAACATACAGTACGTTCTTGCAAACCTGCACGTGCACAAGACAAACACAGGCGTTGGTGGCAAGACATTCGCAGCAAATCAGTCGCGGCACATTTGGAGATTTTAGGAAAACTGTCGAAGATAATTCGACTACGTCTTGACGCTAACCTAAATACACAAGGTGAGTTGGGCATTTGAGGTTTAACGTCTTTTTCCACCACATTTATCAGGTGATACCAGAGACGAGGCAAGGAGAAAAATCCGGGATTCGAACTCCATTGAAAGGCCAACGTTCTACCGCTCAACTATCCAGGGTCCCCTTTAAATATACAGTGTATTCTTACAAAACTGTATAAACACAGTTAGTTAGGGCTCAACGCCGCGCAAGCAACAAAGACTATTTCGCGGCTAATCAAGGTCCTTCTTCGCCAGACTAAAATAAAAATGAAGACAATATAATAATATAATATATATATAAACGTGTTTATTATTTAAACTGGATAGGGTTTATATATATATATATATATATATATATATATATATATATATATATATATGAGGTATATATATATATATATATATATATTAATTATTATATATAAACCCTATCCAGTTTAAATATTTAAATAATAAACACGTTTCACTTCTTTGTACATCGAACATATAGAGGTCGAGGGTAGTCCGTATTATTTGAGGTGTCTAAATTTTATAGAACAGATCTGACTCTTTCGAGAAGCTAAAGGTGCTGTCAGGGGGAACATCCCGGGACAACACCTTCAAAGAATCTGCACAGTAATGTTTTACGCGAATCTCGGAAAGATCCACAAACGGGGCGGTCGGTGGTCTAGTGGTTAAGAGACCTGCCACCAATGCGAGAGGTCAGGGGTTCGAGTCCCACTCGGGGCAAAGAATTTTTCCTTCTCGTAGGTGGCACTGTTCATTCGGGCCGATCGTCGGGGGTTCTCTCCGGGTACTCCGGCTTCCTCCCCCTCTGTTTTGGAAATGTTCAGCCTACCAAATTTGACAAATAAATGCAATTCTAAATCCCGAAATTTAAATAGCTCAGCTGACCCTTCGCACCACGTGATTGTAATGTGTTTATGTCCAGTGTGTGAGAGAATGTGTGTGATTCACGTGAGCGTGCGTGTTGGGTTCAGTTCGCGGCGCTTTGAGCCGATTCATGAAATTGGCTAAAGCGCCTATACAATACTCATTATTATTATTGTTATTATTAAACGAGATTAAGAAATATGCGACTGTAAACGGCACGTGACAAGGTACGCACCAGGGGGGATCTTCAAGACACAAGACAATAACGGGCAGTGACCCAGTAACAACACATTCAAAGGTTTCAATAAAATTTCATTTGCTGTAAAAGATGCTTGGCATGAAATTTCATTTGCTGTCAAAGATGCTTGGCATGCAATCGACAAACTTTTGGCATCAAGCTAAATATATGCATAGTGTGTTCTTGCAAGATTGGACATGCAAGAAACTAAAACACATTCAACGACAAAGGTTTCAATAAAATTTTATTTCCTGTCAATGAAAGTAATTAGGGCGAATCTGACGAACTTTTGGTGCTAAGTTAAATGTACAGTGCGTTCTTGCAAAACTGTTCAAAGGTTTCAGCTGAGCATAAGTTTATTTGACGTCACAACTGAATTCGCGACGAACTATTGGTGCAAAGGTGAACGTGCAGTGCTTTCTTGCAAAACTGTACTTGCACGAAATCACAACAATTTTTGAAAAGTTTGAGTACGTGTAAAATGTTAACTGTTGTCAAAAGAAGGTAATTTGTTCTCATCCAGCGAACTTTTAGCTCTAAGCTGTAAACGCCGTGCGTTCTTACAAAACTGTGCATGGCACGAGACAAAAAAAAAAGAAAAAAAGTACAGGCGTTGATGAAAAGCCACGTGCAGCGCATCAGTCACTTGAGTATTGAGTACGCAGTAGGCGAAAGCGGTCAGGAAGGTGTGAGGCTTGGCGGTTGGGGAGGGGTTGGGGGGGGGGGTGATCCCAAGGGGTGTGTCTTGTGCAACATCGCGTCAATCTGGCGTCGTTAATTGGCGTGGCTAGGACGCTTCTCCGGGTCTAAAACATTAATGACGACACCAAGCCAGGTACGTCAACAGCTGAGTCCCTTTCAGTGAAACATCACCAGCGTTCGTCAAGTGCGCCACGGCCATCTGCTCCCGACTAATCACACAGTGTTGTACAGGCTTTGCTGGGTGGCTTTGACTGTTAGTGGGTCGGTAGTAGATGGCTATAGGACATAGTGGCACGTAGTGGATGGCCAGTCCGGGTTTTATTGTCAGCACCAAGGGAATCCTCCAGGGAAAGATTTGCAGCCTTAACCTCATTTCTGCTGTCACTTGTGGTGATTTGTATTCATGGACAGAGCAACCACCACTGACACGGAAACCGTTTGACATTATTTTAATCGGACGAGAGAGAGAGAGCTAGTGCGAGTTAAAAGGAACAAACATTTCCAATACTTTCCTTTAAAATCAGCATTGAAATAAAACCAAATCTTCACTCATTCGTGACGGGACACTTTGATCAAAGGTTCAGCCATACATCGCTCACGGCTCATGAAAATTGAATTCTACATCCGCCTCAACACTGCCCCTGCCTGGGCCTCCAATGAAACTGCAGTAAACTGTACACAAACCTCTCCACTGATATTGAATTGAATTGAATTAAATTGAATTGAATTGTACTTAAACTGATTTGGCATGACATTAAAAACAGAAAGTGAGTGAGTGTTTGAGGGCGTAACGTCCTTTTCGACAATATACAGGTGATATCAAAGACGGGGCAACGATGAAAAAGCCAGCACAAATATCTGGCCCCAGCCAGGATTCAAACTAACGACCCGAGCATTGCAAGTCCAACGCTCTACCATTCGGCCATCCCGGCTTCCCTAAAAAACAGAAACCATAAGACATGGACATGTCAGCGATGTAAACACAAGCTTTCGTATAACATTCTGTACACGTTGTTTTGGACGACATTCACTTCCCTCAGGCATAGGAAGAATGGTGCACTGGAAAAACTACCTGTAGGTTATAGACCCTAACCTTTGTAGTCTTATAATAGGTGACAACAACCCTTCATTATATTAATTTCTACTCAGGACGCTGGGACAGCAAAAACAGCTCGTCTGCACTCCATACTGAGATATAACCACCGTGGAATCGAAAGCCTCGCTAACTGAAGCCGCAGACAGCTCGAGCCGTGACGCAAAGATCGTCAATTGATCGTGATAGCGAGCTGCTGTCTCACGATTAGCCGATGTATCGTTCTGTTTATTCCGTCGTTGGTCTTACTATGAGGTGAGAGGGGCAATATCAGCCTATAACACACGCACGCTCTGTTGTTGGCTGCTTTTCGCTCAGCTGGTATAGTTCGCCCGTTAGGGGGTGCAAATGTATACCAGTCAATTCCGTCGACATTTCGGCATAAAGTAAAGTCGTAGAACGGAGTCAGCGGCCACGTGACTTCACCTCGCCAGACCCCGGAGTACATTTGCATCCCCTCCAGCTTTGCGGGGATACAGTCGCACCCGTTAGTGAACGACTGGAGTTTATTTGCCCCTTCTGCGCATGACTGGTATACATTTGCACCCTCTAACGGGCGAACTATTACCAACTGAGCCTTGTTACGAGGTGAGGGGGGTAATATCAGCCAATAACACAGGTACTCCCTGTTGTTGGTTATTTTCCTACGACGCTAATGTCTTACAAAGGACTCAGCGATGTAAACACAATGTGAACAAGGTAGAAAGCGAGCCTACGCTCTAAGGCAATCGTTACCATGGACACCCAGCCGCAGAACATAAAGACTGCAAATATTGAGTGTATAGAGTGAGCGAGAAGATGAAGTAATCATGCTGCGGGGTCGGACCATTCTACCCTGAGATAATTCAATGAGACAATCCACAACAAACGTTTACAAATACTGATCCTTCCGGCTGGAGAGTATCAAGGAAATTAATTTTTTTCATGTATTGCGATTGTGTGTGTGTGTGTGTGTGTGTGTGTGTGTGTGTGTCAGTGTGTGTGTGTCTGTGTGTGTCTGTGTGTGTGTTGGCTGCGTGGGGGAGCCGGGGTGCCCGAATGGTAGAGCGTTGGACTTCTAATGCTCGGGTCGTGAGTTCGTATCCCGGCTGGGGCCAAATATTTGTGCTGGCTTTTTCATCGTTGCCCCGTCTTTGATATCACCCGTATGTGGTGGAAAAGGACGTTAAACCCCCAAGCACCCACCCAGCCACCCGTGTTGGCTGTGAGGAGCCCCGAGCAGAGTGTCCTTTAAATACAGCTAATAATAATAATAATAATAATAATTATTATTATTATTCTCGAAGTTGACAGGCAGGTTAAAAAAAATTCATCTTTCATCATAGTGTGACAACGGCAAGTGTTTTCTGCCAGCCACTTTTACCGTTGGAAAATGGAGACAGTGGTCACTGACGTCACGTGCGTCACTACCGCTCCGCAAGCAACCTTCTTCACACTGCGGGAGCGCGGTGAAAATGTACTACCTACGGGAACAAACAGACTGACAGCTAAATGCCTGTTATCGACCGAGTGTAATTCGTACAGATTGATCACCAGTGGCTGTTATTGTTTTTCTCACTCTGAGCATGTATATACACATATTTATACAAATAAAACAACAACAGCAGCAACAACAACAACAACAACAACAGCAGCAGCAGCAACAACAACAACAACAACAACAGCAACAACAACAACAACAACAGCAACAACAACAACAGCCCTAGTTGTTATATATGTGTTTCGAGTCAACATGGCGGGGGGAAAGGGTGAAAAGACAATGAAGTATTTACGGCTGCTGTACTCCCGACAGCAATATATTATTTACGTAACTATTTTTAAACTGGGATACCTAAGCCCTGTTTTGCTCCATTGTCTACAGTTATTGTAACGTATGCTACAGCGACCAAAATACTTGTGCTCTCTCTCTCTCTCTCTCTCGTTCAGCGGGCCGTGCTAATTAGGTTCTATTGTGCTCGCGCAAGCTTCAATCGTTCACGGTTGACGTGAGGGCCCGATTAGGACAAAAGACGTCACGTTTGATTATCACATTTTCTGACAATGGGGCGTAGGCGTGGGCATGCGTCCACACTCTCTCTATACTCTCCCTTTGTCCTGCTCTCACACCGAGATGGCGAAGTGTTGGACTTGCACTGCTAGGGTCGTGAGTTCGAATTCCGACTGGGAGCCAAATGTTTGTGCTGGCTTTTTTTTGTTGTTTTTTTGTCGTTGCTTCGTCTTTGTAATAACGCACGAAAAGGACGTTAAACATCAGACCACCCAACCAGTCACGTCACCCTCAGTCGAATTAGTCTTTGTGGCTTGCGCGGCGTTAAGCCTCAAAAACTCACTCACTCACTCACTCACTCACCCCCCCCCCCTCCCCACGTGACTCTCTCTCTCCTTACCTCAGCTGGGGCTTAATTTTTTTTAATTTCTGTTTTAGGGACATATACATATGCATGCCACAAACATTTATGGACAACAGACCTACATGGATGGACATATATTATATTACTCTAAAGACTATCATGAAGAACAAACATATACAACACATAAGACACAGACACAGACACACACACACACACACACACACACACACACACACACACACACACACACACACACACACACACACACAATGATCCAAATATTAATCCAAATAGTGATAACAAGGTAATCTTGAAGAATAGTATACGAAATTCTGGGAGCTATTTGCACGCACTTTTTCAGGTGCTTTCGGTTTTGCTCGATGCAAAGAGACGTAAGACACCCTCACCTGCTCACTTTGACCTCTCCTTTCCCACATGTGGATGCAAATAATTTATTTCATTTCACAAGTAGGCATATGCATGCAAATCCAATGCGCCATTTTGGTTGCTGATCACATGGGCACAACGTCAGAATTTCGTATACTATTCTTCAAGATTACCCAGTTCCAGTTGTCGGTTAAAACCATTGAAAGGGGCCGTTTACCACCCTGAAATCGACTTGTACTAATACGTTACTACAACCTAAAGACGTGTATATGATCGTGTTTTAAAATAACGGATACAGATGAGAGCAATCGTTGTGGAAAGATTTGAAATGGCATAGCAACGGCGTCCATTTTGATTATCCCCCCTCCCTCCCCCCCTTCCGTGCACAACCACAACCACAACCACACAAGCACTCACACTATCTCGATCATAATCCATCCATCGTCCTCCTCCCCCTCCCCGCCTCACCCCTCCCCTTTTTTTTTCTGCCCCCTCTCCCCCTAATGTTCTTTGTCTAAGAGAATTGACAAACAATGCGTCATTAGCCTTCATGGAAGAAACCCGAACTTCCCTCTGTGAGGTCGGTCACGGGACGCGAAACAAGGCTCCCCCGGTTAATCTGACCTTCGAAAGTGCTGACCAGTGACAGATTTTGAAGGGTTGGCAGCTGGGGGGGCAGCCTTTTGCAGGAAATTGTCCTTTCGTCGTGCAGAAAAGAGGAAATGAGCCACCTCTGAGGACGAAGACAAAAAAAAAAGGCAGGCTTTGTGTTTCTGGTGGGAGGTTTTGAGGATTCTGCTGTTCGCCTAGAACAGGAGATGAGCGTGTGTATTTCGGCCGTGTTTCGGAAACCATAAACGTTGGGAAGCCGTGTCATTTTGAAAAGCAATATTAATTTTGGTCAGCGGTTGTCTTGAGGGTTTTGAACTCTCATCAGACCTACATGTCTTCCCGGTTATCACGACGGACACACAAACATGTCCGATATACGTCACTCGTTGTGTGCGTGGAAGTAGCTGTCATGCTTGAGTTTGAACAAGTGAAGTGCCTCATTAAAAAAAACAACAAAAAACCATTTAATGAACAAAACAAAAACCTGAGAACAATTTAACATGACATAACTTGTCCTCTCGGTTATCGCGACACGTAAACATGTTCGACATACGTCACTCGTTGTGTGCATGGAAGTGGCTGTCAAGATCGAATCTCAGCAAGTGAAGCACCCCCTTATTAATTAAAAAAAAAAAAAAACACGACATTTCTCGTCGGTTATCACGACACAGCAAAGATACCGCGTCATGTTAGGAAGTGAAGCATTTCCTTTTTGAACATTGCCCCTCCCCCCAAAGACACCCCCCACTAAAAAACAAACAAACAAACAAACAAACAAACAAACAAAAACAACAACACCAACAACAACAAAACTAACATTTCTTTTCGGTTATAACAACACACACAAATATCCGATATACGTCTTGGACTTCTAATGCTCGGGTCGTGAGTTCGATCCCGGCTGGGGCCAAATATTTGTGCTGGCTTTCTCATCGTTGCCCCGTCTTTGATATCACCCTATGTGGTGGAAAAGGATGTTAAACCCCCAAACACCCACCCACCCCACCCGATATACGTCACTCGTTGTGGACACAGCTGCCACCCTTGATTTCCCGCAAGTGAAGTACATCCTTTTTTAAATCAGTTTTTTAAAACTAACACAATCAACATTTCTTGTCAATTATCACGATTGGTCGAAAGTCAGAGATCGACACAGAGATCGCCTCGTCAGTTATTGTAAAGAAAGTTGGAATTATTACAAGATTTATGAAAGTTGTTTTTTAGTATTTAACGTCCTTTTCCACCATATGAGGGTGATATCAAAGACAGGGCAAAGCGAAAAAGGCCAGAACAAATATTTTGCCTCAGACGGGAATCGAACTCACGACCCGAGCATTGAAAGTCCAACTCTCCACTGCTCGGCTGTCCCGGTTCCCCGTGAAGATTCGAGATCATCCTTCTTTGAAAACAACAACAAAACACAAACAAACAAAAAAGTGACAGGATTTTGTCAGCACTTTTAAGTTGCATAACAACACAGTTAGGCAAAAAATTGTGCTTACAGTAAGCCCCCCCCCCCCAAAAAAAAAAACCCAACCCCCCCCCCCAAAAAAAAAAAACCAAAAAAAAACAACCCCTTCCAAACAACAACAACAACAACAACAATAACAACAACAAAACCAAAAAAAAAAAACACAAACAAACAACAACAACCACCCCCCCCCCCCCAAAACAAACAAACAAACAAAAACAAAAAACAACAAAAAAAACAACAACAAAAAACAAAAAACCCCAAAACAAAAACAAACAACAAAACAAAACCCAACAACAACCAACCAACCAACCAACCAACCAACCAACCAACCAACCAACCAACCAACCAACCAACCAAAAACAATTAGTTTATGTCAGTCGGAAACGTTTTCTTTTTAAAATTTTTTTTGGAGGACAAAACAAAAAACCCAAAAACAAAAACAAACAACAAAACAAAACCCAACAACAACCAACCAACCAACCAACCAACCAACCAACAAACCAAAAACAATTAGTTTATGTCGGTCGGAAACGTTTTCTTTTTAAAAATTTTTTTGGAGGACAAAACAAAAAAACCCAAAAACAAAAACAAACAACAAAACAAAACCCAACAACAACCAACCAACCAACCAACCAACCAACCAACCAATCAACAAACCAAAAACAATAAGTTTATGTCGGTCGGAAACGTTTTCTTTTTAAATTTGTTTTGGAGGACCATTGGTTTGAAGGTGAACAACAGTCTCAAGCAAATGTATCACTGAGTTCTTTTTCTTCTACAGCAGACAACTCGAAGAGACCGAAGCACAGGTATTTTTGCTTTTGGCCTTATCATAATCATTGTATCGCCTTCTGTTGCAGAAGAACCCGCCCGAACACCACCAAGCGAAAGACATCACCAAAACACCAGAACCAGACCGTTCCTCCCAAAGCAAAAGAGAATTTCAAGACAAAGATCTTCTACGCTCAGCTTCTCGACCTAACACGAACTATCCTCCCCCCAGAAATGCCTCAATTATTTGCCCCCATGCTACGGATGATGTTCTGTGCCGTCTTTCTCATCACGATGACGTCAGTGATTATGTCGTCATCCGCCTTGTCGCGTCATCTGAGCACCAGCAACTCCTTGTGCCAACACTGCAACATCAGCGAACTGTCCTACGACACTTTTCGCTACCGTTACTTGGGTGCTTGTCTGGTGTGCGGAGAGTTCTATGGCCATGAGATCGAACACTGCTGTATGTGCTACGAGAGCTGGTACTCCGACTGCCGCATCGCCACAGGGGTGGACATCGACAATATAATCTGGGCCCAGCCGCCGTATTAAAAAAACTGGTCACGTGATGTCTACGCTGGTCACGTGGTGTCTGACCGGTGATAACACCAAAGCTGCTGCCTTCCCTTTTAATGGGCATTGTATAATTTTTTTTTTTTTTTTTGGAATGTCATCGGAATATTAAAGTAAAACAGTGAGATTTCGGTGAGTTTGTATTGGTGATTGGAAATGTGTGCTTGGATTTAGGTTGTGTGTTGTTGGTTTAGTTGGTGTGTGTGTGTGTGTGTGTGTGTGTGTGTGTGTGTGTGTGTGTGTGTGTGTGTGTGTGTGTGTTGTGGAGGGGGGGGAGGGGGGTACTTAGTAGCGATGATCAGGGACAGGGCAGCTAGGAAAAGGCCAGCACAAACTTTTGTCTTGCGGAAGGGAACTCCAGACCCAAGCAGTGTTTTGCGATAAATTTCAAGTTGCACTTTAAGATAAGTTGCAAACAATTACTGTGACACACACACACACACACACACACACACACACACACACACACGCAGAGGCCACTTTGATTTAGTTTACTTCTGACGATTTATCCTTCATGTTGACCCAAACTGTGCAAATTTTGCTCATGGCAAAATAGCTCATTTGACCGCAGGAGGTCAAACAGAGTTGAAAACCTATGAGCGACTGAACAAGAGTTAATCAGAGTTAAGTCCAATGCACGTGACAAGGAACCACTGAAAATAGCTTGTGCGCCCACAGGAGGCGAAACGAAATTGAAACCTATGACTGACTTAACAAGACTGAATCGGAGTTAGTCCCGCGCACGCGACAAGGCCCTAGTTGAGGGTGTCTAAAAATAGCTCATTACCCTGCAAAGGTGTCAAAACGTGGTTCAACCCATGGCTGACTTTAACAAGACTTAATCAGTTCGTCCAGCTCGTGGAATTTCTCAGCTACAAGCTCCCTCAAGTTACATCCGGGCGGTGGTTTGGCCAGCCTCTCTTTGAGTTGCTCGCAGCTGTTCAAGTTGGCGTCGCACGCCGCCTCCAGGCACGTCACGAACCACGGAGGGTCTCCTTGAACGCACGCAGCCAGCTGGAGGTTTCCGAACAGGGGACCGCACGCCCTGATAGCGTGCACCTTGTTCTCGTGGCATTCCTCAAACTTCTCGGCCATGGAGAGACACTTAGCGTTGTTGGGGCTGGTACGACAAAAGAACAGAAGACAAGCATAAAGGAGCGGTCGGTGGTCCAGTGGATGAGAGACTCCGTCACCAGTGCGCTAGGTCAGGTTCGAGTCCCACTCGGGGCAGAGAATTTTTGTTTTGTTTTGTTTTTGCTGCCCCAACTCTTTGCCAGCTCCAGTGGTGTTCCTCCCAGGTCATGGGTGGAACCCACGGAGGACTCGAAAGCTGGGGCAATTTTTATTATGCATGATGATGGAGATGAGGATGATAGTAAGATGATGCTATGGAGGTCCATGTGGTTTGGGACTGCGGGACAGGGCCGCATTCCACGCTTCCTGTCATAAATATCCCGGCATTAACCAGGCCCGGGAACTACGGCACCTGCGGGGCAGAGAATTTTTCTTTCTCGTACGTGACACCGTTTATTCAGTCCGATCGCCGGGGGTTTTCTTCAGGTACTCCGGCTTTCACCCTCTCTGCTTTGGATATGTTCAGCCCACATATTTTGAAAATATTAATGCAATTCTAAATTCCGAAACTTAATAATAATAATAATAATAATAATAATATATTGTGTAGGCACTTATCCGATTTCTTGCATTGGGTAAAAGCGCAGCGAGCTAAACACAACACACACGCTCACGTGAATCACACGCATTCTCACACACTGGACATAAGCACATTACAAATCACGTAGTGCGAAGGGTCAGCTCAGCTATTTCAGGTGTCAGATAATAATAATTTAAAAAATAATAATAAGCGCTGGTCCTGACCGAAGAAGATGTAAGTAAAGAAATACTGAAAAAACAAACAAACAAACAACAACAACAACAAAAACAACTAAAGAAAAGCCGAAACAAGAAAAGTCCACCAAACAGCACGCACTCTTCGTTCTTCATCTGAAAAACTACTGAACGTTCCGCGTCGAAACCTCAAAACAGTTGGCGAGCGCGCGTTTAGCTTTGCTGCCCCGTCACTCTGGAACGCACTACCTGCCGGCCTGAGAGACCAGTCGGACATAGATCGTTTCAAGTCTGACTTGAAAACGCATCTGTTCCGGCTGGCTTTCGACTGAGCCCACTTACCCCATCCTGATTCAGCTGGTGTGTGTGTGTGTGTGTGTGTGTGTGTGTGTGTGTGTGTGTGTGTGTGTGTGTGTGTGTGTGTTGGTATGAGTGCGGGAGTACGCGCATTGAGTCACTGTGAGAATTTTGCGCTATATAAGTACAATTCATTATTATTATTATTATTATGAAATATTGACTATGTTGCCTCTTAAACTAAAAAAAAAGAAAGAAAAAAAGTACACGAAAATCGTAAGGTGTTTGACTATTTACCGTGAGAGTCGTTGAAAGAATGGGATGATGTAGGTGGGTGGGTGTTTGGGGGGTTAACGTCCTTTTCCACCACGTACAGGTAATATCAAAGGCGGGGGCAACAATGAAAAAGCCAGCACAAATATTTGGCCCCAGCTAGGATTCGAACACACGACCCGAGCATTGCAAGTCCAACGCTCTACCAGTCGGCCAGCCCGGCTCCCCTGATGATGATGATGATGATGATGATGCCGCCGCCGCCGCCGCCGATGATGCTGCTGATGTCATCAGTAATGACAACACTGATAACAATGACGATAACAATGACGACTTACATGACAATAAAGTTGTGGTGGTGGTGGTGATGATGATGACGACGACGGTGATGATGAAGATGCCATTAGTAAATAACGATACTGATAATGATAATAATAATGACAACAATGACGACTTCGATTATGATAAAGTTGTTGCTGTGATGATGATGATGATGATGATGATGATGATGATGATGATGATGATGATGATGATGATGATGATGATGACGACGACGACGACGACGATGATGACAATGACAACGGAGAATGTCGTACCTGTTGTCTAGGCCCATGTCGAGAAGGTCAAAGATGACGGCCACCTTTTCGCTGCTGAGTCCCAGCTCCTTTGTGCGGGCTTTCAGAACATGCTGCTGATCCCCAGCTGTCGTCGCCTCACGTTTGCTTCTCTTCCTCTTCTTGCCTTCTTTGTCTCTCTTTGTCTTGTCTTTGTTCTTCTTCTTCTTCTTCTTCGGTTTCTCCTTGTCCTTCTCATTGCTCCTATTGTCTTTGTTCTTTCTGCCTTCATTAACTCCTTGCTCATCCTCTTCAACAATGTCTCCGGAACCTAAATCACACACACACACACACACACACAACACACACACACACACACACACACACACACACACACACACACACACACACACACACACACACACACACACACACCGTGCTGAATGTGGGTGCTTGTTTGGGAGTTTAACGTCCTTATTCACTACGTGTGGGTGACACCAAAGACGGAACAATGAGAAAAAAAGTCCAGCACATATATAATTATTTAGCCCAAGCCGAGATTCAAACTCACGACCAGTGCATTGAGAGTCCAGCGCTCTACCGTTCGGCAGCCCTAGATCCTCTACTGCACTCGTACCCGTGAAAATGTTTCTTGCTCTCTCTCTCTCTCTCTCTCTCACACACACACACACACACACACACACACACACACACACACACACACACACACACACACACACACACACACACACACACACACACACACACACACACACACACGCACGCACACACACAACTTTACGACAATGCAATATATATTACAGACATGTTAATACAAAAGCTCCTCCTTCAGCAGATAGGATACGAAACGCACTACACACGAAGACTTGGAAGCAGTCAACTCACCACACATGGATTCTGGGTATGGTGATGAACTCAGCAGAGCGTCACATTTGACCTCGACCCCGGTTCCCCTGGAAACCGTGACCTCCAGCACAAGGTCATCCGGTGTGAGTTCCTTCAGCTTTCCGTCCATATCCTGAGCATAGAGAATTATTATAAACGAGTTTAAACAACTATATGTGGGTGTAAAAAGTTAGAATGCAAATGAAGATGAAAAATAAAGTTTTTGCCGAAGAGTTATGTGTCTGGGTCAGGGAAGGGTCGAAGCGGCACTAATACCGTGCAGGCATGTGTGCTCGTTCTATTTATAACCTGGTGTCGGCTGCTGCAAACCAAGAAACTTAAGTGTCGGTTTCCTACCGCCTGAATTCTTCAGCAGTTACGGCAGTACGTACAGGCATTATGATTATTATTATTGTAACTAAACTAAAGATGATAATATTCATAAATCAATTTGTTAGAAAAAGAACTTTATACGTCAACTGCTCGGAGACAATTTCGGTACCAAATGCAATAACGTAATAATAATAATAAAATGGGTACTTAAAGGACGCCCTCCCTCTCGCGGGAGCTCAGGGCGCCTTACAAGGAACACACACTCACTCACCCAGAAACACACACAACATGCATCCACACATACATTTAACTACAAACATATAATGTGCAGCATCACACACGCCCCCCCCCCCCCCCGCCCCCCCCCCCACCCGGTTTATGATGATGATGATGATGATGATGATTATCATTATTATCATTATTGTTATTACCACTACTACTACATGTACTATTTGTGAATACCTTGGAGCCACAGCAAAGTTTGTTCTCTTTTCTGACTGGCTAAAATTGTCGCTGTGGAGGCGGTGTACGCTCGTGGTGTGTTTCCTTACCTTGCGTCTGTGCTGCAGTACCGCCATCTTGCGAGAGGGATCGAAGAAGGTGTGAATGGACGCGCCTGTGTTTTTTAACGTTTTCCATGGGCTGATATCGGCAAAATTGGCGGCCTGTTATGACAAAATATCACACCATGTCCAGATTTCATACAAGGTGAAGTGGTAGCGCTGAACTGGTCACACACAGGCGATTTTTGACTTGTGGTCAAGGCGTCCTCTACGGATTTTTTTTTTTTTTTTTTGCTGCCACAACTCTTTGCCGGCTCCAGTGGTGTTCCTCCCAGGTAATGGGTGGAATCCACGGAGGGCTCGGAAGCTGGGGCAATTTTTATTAGGCATGTGATGATGGAGATGAGGATGATAGTAAGATGATGCTATGAAGGTCCGTGTGGTTTGGGACTGCGGGACAGGGCCGCATTCCACGCTTCCTGTCATAAAATTAATATCCCGGCATTAACCAGGCCCGGGAAGTACGGCACATGCGGTGCCGGCCGTGTAATCATCCACATCATAAGACGTGTCATATCAAGGGAAGCACCCCCAAAGTCGCACCCGTGAAGTGGGTGAAACTCGGCTGTGTGGCAACAGCCTCCCCGTTGGGCCCATAGCACGCCCGCTCTGGGTAGGAGTCGACCTAGGTAGGAAAAAATCCCGCTTGCCTCGGCTGGGACTCGAACCCGGGTCTCCCGGTCCATAGTCCGAAGTGCTAACCGCTACACTATGGGGGCCGGTTACTCTACGGATTCTTAGGCCGCTACGGATCCTGAGATGCAGGTTCGATCGAATCCACAGGAATTTAGCGGGGTTTTTCGAGTGCAGACTTGTCGACCTTGCCTGTATAACCCCAGAAAAACTACTCCCGGCACTTCACCTCCTGCGAGTGCTGCCAGTCTGACCACTAACCACTAGTCTGCGGTATGTATTGCTTAATGTTGTTTCCTGAAGTAAAATAAAAGACTGTATACCTTGTCGCTGTGCAAAAAACCCTGAATATGTCCCTCTTGCAAATTCCAAAATGACACCACGCGTCTTTGCAGTCAGACTGTTAGTAAAACAAGAAACCGAGAATATTCAGGGTTTTTTGCATTATGTTCAGAATGGAATGCACTTTATTTTTGTTTCAAACAGTATTTTCCTAACTATTACCACTTTTGAGAAATTTAGATGTAAATGATGGTAGATTTACTTTATTTCGTGAGTATATAAATATTTCACATACACATTACATATATATTCATTTTTACTGACTTCCTTCAGTCTGCTCTCGGTGACGACGCCAGTCAGCTCGGACCAAGGTGTAGTGATGTGCACGTGTACCGCCAAGGGAGAGAACTTCATCTCCTTCCGCTTTCCATCCGCCTCGTTGGTCACGTTGACCTTGTTGAGAGAAAGTAACAGTCATACGTCGTTCTGCTTGAATGAATCGCGAAATAAGTCACAAACCATTACAAAAAATCAATTGCCCACTATATGGTAAGACTTGTTAAAAAAGAACAAGCCTAGTTGTAATTGTTTTTTGTTTTCTACGCTTTTTTTAACCGCGAGATCGATAAATTAGCATAAAGGTGCAGCGTCTCCTGCATGTCCTAGGTTTATATTGCCCCGTAGACCAGTTTGCATCCTTTGTCCAACGTTACATTTTTTTTCATGTAGTGCAGGCACACACAGCCGCGAATTAGTCTTTGCGGCTTGCGCGGCTTTAAGCCCTAAAAACTCACTCACTCACTCCACTGCACACCAGTAAAATATGTCCACTGTATCAGCTTGATACTGAAGACGAGTTACATTTTCTTTTATACTGTCCTAGTCTTTCTGATATTCGTACCCGGTTTATTCCCAGAAAATTTTGGAACCATCCAAGCAGTTTTCGACTCAATTTGCTAATGGCCTCAAGCAACTATTATACAGGTAAGAACTTGGCATTATATATATTTTTCTAGCGTTAAGAAAAAGACAACAGTTGCTCAGCTGAGTTGATATATTTTATTTTGCACTTTGGTTATTTCCTGTACAAGTATTGATGTCATGTGAATAAGAATGTCTGGATGTCACTCTCAACTCTGAATGGGCCTAAGGCCTATCAATAAACAATTCTGATTCTGATTCCACTGCACACCAGTAGAAGCCACTTCAAGTTACCATTACGCAAGGCGTGGGCCTTCTGCGCTAGGCCGCTGCAGATTGCATAATAGTGACTTGAAATGGCTCTGAGTGATATGAAAATCTCAAGTAAAACTGCGACTTGTGCATGGGCGTTTTAAGAGATTCATCTAATACAACTAGGCGAGCAGACAAATTCTGTAGCTCTTCTAGAAATGAAACTAGAAACACGCTCAGTACTGCCGGCTAATTTTGATGATACAGATGGTCAGAGTTTTACGCATCTAGGGCCCGTTTGTCCGGTAAATGCGTGCAGGCAAACATGACGAATGACATCATTGTTTCTATTTTGGGAACAAAAGCACCCCCCTCCCCTTCCCACCACTTAAAAATCACTTTTAAAAAACACCAAGTAAAAAAACAACAACAACAAAAAACCCCAAACAAACAAACAAACGCTTACAAAATTGTGGAAAAAAATCTATTCATCAGTGGGTCGTAAAAGTAGACTTACATTTGTCGAAAAAAGACCAAGGTACATTTCTGAATGCCTTCCGCAGCATTGCTAATACAATTCTCACGCAAACGGACAACAGATGCTTTGTGCAAATTTTGATGCCCAAAATCAAACAAAGAAACCCATTCTCTCGCAAGAATGATGTCGCTTTCATGTGTAAGGAATGAAATGTGGAAATGACATGCACTGTTTGATGTTGCCCTGGTTTTTACGACCCAAAGTCATGGCCAGAACAGGATAAACCATCCTCAAAAAGGGGAGCGTGTCAGATGGTCGATGCGTATCACAAAGCAGTTGAACTGATGTTCGTTTCACTTGTCAAACGTAAAAAGGATGCGCAGACGTCTATCATTTGCCGTCTATTACAATTGGCCGGTAGAACTGAGTGTGTTTCTGGACACATCTGGCCAGGATTTGTCTGCAGCGCTAAACGTGAAAGTTTCAGGGTTTTTTTCTTTGCTGCCGAAACTCTTTTTGCCAGCTCCAGTGGTGTTCCTCCCAGGTCGTGGGTGAAATCCACGGAGGGCTCGAAGGCTGGGACAATTTTTCTTATGCATGATGGAGATGAGGAAGATAAGATGATGCCGTGGAATATTCCACGCTTCCTGTCATGAATATCCCGGAGTTCACCAGGCCCTGGAACTACGGCACCTGCGGTGCTGGCCGTGTAATCATCCACATCAAAAGACGTGTCATACCAAGGGAAGCACCCCCAAAGTCGCACCCGTGAAGTGGGTGAATCTCGACTGTGTGGCGACGGCCTCCCCATTGGGCCCGTAGCACACCCGCTCTGAGTAGGAGCCGACCTAGGCAGGAAAAATCCCGCTTGCCTCGGCTGGGATTCGAACCCGGGTCTCCCGCCAGTCCATGGTCCGAAGTGCTAACCACTGCACTACGGGGGCCGGTAGTTTCAGAATTTCTAGCAGGAGAACAACTAACAGACCAACAGAAAGACCGGTTCCCGTGGTGAAGTGGACTGGAGGACCCGGGTTGAAATCCCAGCAGAGGCAAGCGGGATTTTTGTGAACCCTCGGTGGACTCCACCTACGAGCTGGGAGGAATACAATTACTGCTGATGACGTGCTGGGGGCAGCAAAACCAAGCAAAGCAAAGCAAACAGACAAAACACCCTGTGAAAAGTTAATTCAAAATATGATTCCTTGGTCTTTTGGGACCTCGTAAGGAACATAGAAAACTAATCTGCACCGCTGTTGTAAATACTCGAACTACGAAAGTGTTTCCACTACAGCAGATCTCACAGGCGCAGAGTCCTCTCCCTTCTACACTGGATAATAGTTTATGTAACGCCAGTGTGTCTATTGCCCAGTGCAGTCCGATTCATCTGACTCACGACCCCCAAGTCAGATTCCTACATTCACAAAGGCTGAGTGGAGCATTGTGGCGCGGCGGTGATTTTGACTGTGTGTCGGTTGGGTGGCAACTTGAGTTGGAATCCAAGGCGTGACAACTGTAAGATCCTACCGTGACGCTGCAACCGTTAGAAATCCCGAACGAAGTCGCTGTACGTTTTCTGTCTCGCCCGACATGTCCGCAAAAACTGCAATAATTATTATAGGTGTGGGAAAGCCGAGACAACGAAAGGGGACTCTACTGTTACTGATGGCGGCTGGTACAAATTTTCCCCTCAAGATCGTATATAAGCGCTCGAAACACTCATGTACCCGCGCGTAAACAACTTTTCAAAAATACAAGATGTATTCCTTTTCAGGTTCTTCGTTTCATGTTTGCTTTGTTGCTCCCTGCTGCACAAACTTGGATGCGCCGCCACGGGACAGAAGCTTTCCAACCGCGTTTTCCGAACAGTGTGCTACAAACGCAAGCCTATAATGAAGAGAAGCCTGTGCCTGTGATGGAGCTTACGATCACGGTGTACTGTGCACATTGCAAGTTGGCCAACACGTAGGTGCACGGGAGTAGCACGTGCCCGGTCTCGCCAGAAAACATGGTCAGCTCACTGTTGTCATCTACACTGCACCGACGCAGCTCCGACACTGTCAATGACATCACAACAGAGAGGACGTCATGGTAACACGTGTCTCCATGACAGCAAAGAAGATCAGCGGTCATCTCATACAGTTTTTTTTTTTTTTAAAACACCACTCACCAGTGCAAACTTTCAGTGAGTTAACTACGAGTACTTTACGTCCGAAAATAGTAAGGAAACAGAGAGCGAATGTGTGCGTTATGACTTTCCATAACCCACTCAGTGGTTTACGAGTTCACAAAAACACACTCCAGTTACGTCATCAATCAGAAAGTGCAACATTTAGAACTCAAACGTTACGACCGCTGCACATTTATTTTGCTCACTTTTGGGGATGAAGTTTTATTTTCCTTGGATCACGGGGAAAAAAAGAAAAGAAAAAAAAAAAAAAGATTTGCGAGAGCACTTTTGAATGTAAGTACATGAGCACATGCTTTGAATGATATTCTTCTTAACATCAAGCAATTTCAACTGCCCTACACATCATTTCCTCGCAAGACAGTGCGCAGAATTTTGAGGGGGTACAAACGTCACTAGTCACCCTACCAGAAACATAACAGGTCGCAGAAAATGTGTGCGACTAGAGCAGTAGAGGTAAGAGTCTGGATGCTCGTGGTATAAACAGCTTACATGGTTAGTTCTCGTGATTTACGGCGAAAGACTAACCCCTCGATGGTTCGATTGTTTGTGTAGCTACCGAGAGGCTCGGTAGCTACGCAAACAACCAAACCATCGAGGGGTTAGTCTTTCGCCGTAAACCTCGAGAACTAATCATGTAAGCTCTGTATCTCTTATGAGCGTGAACCCGACTATACCCTGCCCACTATATGACAAGACTGGTTGAAAAGAGCGATCCACCGCGCACCAGTGGGAGCCACTTCAAACCACAATGTATCACCCCAGGCTTCTGTTAGTGGAAGTTTTATTTTGTTGTTATTATTATGTCTTATTATTGTTTTAACTCTTTGGCGACGGAGCGCAATTTCTGACACACGATTTCCTATAGGAAATCGTGTGTCAGAAATTGCGCTCCGTCGTCAAAGAGTTAATTCTTGGAGGGGAGCCGGGATAGTCGAATGGTAGAGCGTTGGACTCTCAATGCTCGGGTCGTGTGTTCGAATCCCGGCTGGAGCCAGACATTTGTGCTGGCATTTTCATCGTTGCCCCGTCTTTGGTATCACCCTTACGTGGTGGAAAAAGACGTTAAACTCCGAAACACCCACCCACCCACCTTTCTGGGATTATTAAAGTGATTTGAATTTGAATTTGAAATGAAATTCAATATATATTTATTGTCGATAAAATCAGAAACATAATCCTTTGAATCGTCCTAAAACATGAAATCGGTAAGTATCCACTTCGGGAATTCTTAAGCATATCACTGAGGGAAATGTTAAATGCCAGGATTTATAAGCGTATTTTCATATGCTGGGCATCTTAAGTATCAGGAATGTGAAAAAAAAAAAACTGGCGAAACACCTAAAAATATTCTTTCCTAACGAAACACTTCTTGAACTGGTGTTGTCCGGTTTCCTCAAAAATAATGAAAATATCAATTTTCGGCTTGTTTCACTCACACCGAGCAGAAACAGCGAAAACACTGGCTGCAATGAAACTTATTATATCTCTGGGCCACGAAAAGCTGTTTCTCTTTGATTTGTAAACGAAAATGGCTTCATAAAAAAGATATTGCCGAAAAATCGTTGGTAAATGTAACCCCAAACGCGCTTTACCTCGTTCTCGGCTGTTGCCGTACGCTGCGACGAAGCCACGAAAGTTATCGAGGTTGTCAGTCCGAAAGTGTACTGTCAAAGCGTTGCCGGTCGCTCGAAACATCCCAGGAAGCGATCCCCCACAATATCTGATAGAATTGACAGAAATGAGTCATCGCTGCGTCAGTTGTTGGTACATATATCCCGCCTATCAGCTTATGAGTGCGTGTCCATCAACCTTTCTGGTGGTTTCATGAAATGTTAACCGGGGCCCGCATGTAACACTCGAGGCTAATTTAACCCACAGCTACGGGTCTAACCCAGACTAGGACAAAAGAAACCCAAAAACAAAAATTAAATAGGAAAAGAAAGCGAAGAAAGGAAGGGAAAAAAGCCTTCTATACCGGCTTAGGCACCATGGTGGAATGGAATCGCTTCCTGATTAAAATAAAAACAACAGAATCAGAAAGCGGGTGTAATATGCCGGGCACAGAAACCGTTTCAAAAGGCACGCTCACGTGAATCATACGCATTCTCTCACACACTGGACATGAACACATTACAATCACGTGGTGCGAAGGGCCAGCTCAGCAATTTCAGTTTCGGAATTTTAGAATTTCTTTTATTTTTGAATTTGGTGGACTGAAAATTTCCAAAGCAGAGGGGGCGGAGGAAGCCGGAGTACCCGGAGAGAACCCCCTACGGTGGGCCCGAATGAACGGTGCCACACACGAGAAAGCAAAAGTCTTCGCCCCGAGTTGGGCTCGAACCTGACCTCTCGCATTGGTGACTAAGTCTTAACCACTAGACCAACGACCGCCCCAGACCACAGACCGCCCCAGTAGTAGTAGTAGTAGTAGTAGTAGTAGTAGTAGTAGTAGTTATACGTACGTACTACAGTATAGGTTACAGAGGAGGAGAAGGCCTAACACAGTGCAGCACACAAATGACAGACAAAACTGTGAGGCTGAGTAACCACGCAATGTGCAATCGATAACGTTCACTAACCTGTTCGTGCTGTTCTCTTTTGTAGCCACCGGTCCGTCAGAGACATGCACATAATCGTAGTGACAATAGTAGTTGTCATACAGCCATTTGGGTTCCACTAAGAAGTCAGTGAAGCGTAGCATGGCTGTTCCAGGATCTCCGTCGGCCGTGTCGTCAACCGTGACGGTCCAGAAGCAGGAACGGTCCAACGAAGGGTATGTGCCAGTGTCTGAGTAATCTTCACTGTAGAAGAAGCCGCTGGGACCGTTGAGATTGCCACCACATCCTGAATAAAGACAGTGGTGAGTACCATGGCGATGGCAGTGGCAATGGCAATGGCAAACTAAGGGGCAAAATGTACGTAAAGATTGCCACCGCAGCCTACATGAATACAGTCATGATTACCGTAGCGATGGTGATGACAAAGGCAACAACAAAATAAGGCAAAATGTCTGTGGAGACTGCCACTGCACTCTAAATAAATACAGTGATGAATGCCATGGCAATGGCAATGGTAATGAATATGGCAATGGCAATAATGTGCACGGAGATTGCCACCGCACCCTAAATAAATACAGTGATGGCGATGGCGATGGTGACGACCGTTAATCCTGCCTGATTTTTCGAATACACCGAAAAAGAGTTAAAAGATGTTGGCTGCTCGTGCGCGGTACGAAATGTGTTAAAATGAGCCTCAGCAAAATGCATGGCAACCATGACTTGGTACACAAAAGGTTAAAAAGACATGAACCACGAAAAGAAATCACAATGTGTTAAATGAACCTTAGCCAAAAAGCATGGCAACCATGACTTGGTACACAAAAGGTTAAAAAGACATGAGCCACGAAAAGAAATCACAATGTGTTAAATGAACCTTAGTCAAAAAGCATGGCAACCATGACTTCGTACAAAAAAGGTTAAAAAGACGTGAACCACGAAAAGAAATCACAATGTGTTAAATGAGCCTCAGCAAAAAGTATGGCAACCATGACTTGGTACAAAAAAGGTTAAAAAGACGTGAACCACGAAAAGAACTCACAAACAAGTGAAGAAAATGTGATTTACCTTGACCTTGCACGTGCAGACAATAAAACAGCAGATGAGTCAGGTAACACGTTACACTACGCCACATGCTTCTGTTATTTTCAGAAGAAGAAAAAAAGTTAGCTGCAAATCGTCAGTTTTTGCTTCCAAGATCTCTGGGTGGTGTGAAAATAAAGAACAATACACAAATTCTACACAAAACGAACCTATTCGAACTGATGTCTCCAACACCATCTTTCCGGGTAAAAATAAGGTTTTGATCCATAGTGAACACACACACACACACACACACACACACACACACACACACACACACACACACACACATATATATATAAATATGCACGAGAGAGAGAGAGAGAGAGAGAGAGAGAGAGAGAGAGAGAGAGAGATTTTCTTGTTCTTGTGCTGTTTCATCTGGTGTCTCAGATTTCTTGATTAAAAGAATAGCACAACAGATTTCTTCTTTTTTTTTTTAATAAACACAAAATACTACGCATTTGGTAGTTTATTTCTATACTTACATGGGTAGCGTTTCACGTGTGCTTCAAGTGCCTCAGTTCGCGGGACACTCGCCTCTGAATGAGGACCGACCTATGTTCCAACTTTCATGGCGCAACTCCGCCGCAGTGATCATCATCTCTCTGGCTGTTTACACAATAAACGCATCGCCACACAGCTCAGCAGGCTACATGTCACGCCACATGTTACCCAACAAATGTGTGCAAAACGCAACACTTGTCTCACTAAACCACACAGTAGCGGTATAAATGTCACAGCTCAAAGCGTTTCGGGTGACATTGACTGCATCGAGCATCATCGAGCTGAACTTTGTGGATCGTCTTGTTGCGTGTGTGCAGTTTCTCATGTATTTAGGTCTTAAGGTATGTGATGTGCTGATGACTTTTATATATACATGTGTGTGTGTGTGTGTGTGTGTGTGTGTGTGTGTGTATGTGTGTGTGTGTGTGTGTGTGTGTGTGTGTGTGTGTGTGTGTGTGTGTGTGTGTGTGTGTGTGTGTGTGTGTGTGTGTGTGCGTGCGTTTTCACTGTACATTGTCAGTATCACTGTTTTCGTTCATTATGTCTGTAGTCTTGTGTAAAAATGCCCAGAAAGAAATTAAGAGGGAAAAAAAGACGCACAAAAAACAGACAATAACAACACCACCACCAACACCACCAACAACAAGATGGCCACCAGCCCAATATGTTGTTTCCATTTAATCACCTGCTGTCGTCAAGGTCGTTCTTTTGTAATGCCATGTATTCGGGAGGACACACACACACACACACACACACACACACACACACACACACACACACACACACACACACACACACACACACACACACACACACACACACACACACTCTCTCTCTCTCTGAATGGAAACAACTGACCGGGCTTGTCAGACCAACCTTGGTTTTGGAAGAGAGACGTCAAGTTGTTTTCTTTAAAATCTATGACGTTTTTCCTCATTGGGATGACGCATAATACATTTGACGTAATAACTTTGACTCGGATACAATTCTTGCAATGAAAGCAGCCCCATGAAAATTGAAGTGTTGCTGCTGCGCAGTGAAACGATCGAATTTATACCGGCTCAATGTGTTTAACAGACAAGTCTGCGCGGCGAACGTTTTTTCACTATGTGTTATGTCTGCTGCGCGCGCGCGCACACAGACACACACTACGCGCGCGCGCACGCACGCACACAGACTTGCGCGAGCCGCGTTTGTGCATGTGCTCCATTGAGACCGATGTGGTGTTCTCTCACTCTACTATGCTATTGAGTGGGTGGGTGGGTGGGTGGGTGTTTAGGGGTTTAACGTCCTTTTCCACCACATAGGGTGATATCAAAGACGGGGCAACGATGAAAAAGCCAGCACAATATTTGGCCCCAGCCGGGATCGAACTCACGACCCGAGCATTAGAAGTCCAACGCTCTACCATTCGACCACCCCGGCTCCCCATGCTATTGAGTGAGAGTCAGTGGGAAAAACAAAGCTCACTACATCAATGAAACTCCCGCTTTCCCCGTCTACAAATAGAGAACTTCCGAAAAGTGACGACACACCCCCAAGAAATGCCAGCATCACGTCAATCAAACATGACGTCGGCAAACTGACGCTGATACAGTTTTGCGTCAGTGCGCGTGTGCCTTTTCTGCGATGTTTGTGAGGCGTGTGGCTTGTGTAGAGGAAATGTGCTTTGAGTACAAATTTTCGAGTCAACTGACAATAACGGCTGCAGTGAATTTTTCTAATTTTTTTGTATATTTTTTATGGCACCCCAGGCTCATTATCTATGTATAGTAGGAGCGATTTTGAGATCTAAAGTGTGTTCACCAGCACTTTCATCAGGTACGGCTCACGCCAAAAGTATAAATGCGACAACCTCAAAAATTCACTCAGTTGAGAGTCCGTATTCATGCTATGTATGTCCAAAAAATGGAGTGGTTTAGGTAAATATTACGCCTTTAAACGCCAGAAAACCACCTTTTTTGAAAAGGGCGATAACTCGCAAATCATGTGTGCAATCGTACCTGGATCGGGCCTTCTATTCAACAATCTTGATTCATTTAGAAACCCCAAACTTGAAATCGATCGGTTCAGTATTTTCGGAGAAATAGGAATCTGAACTGGGTTCACATGCAATGTCAACTCAGGCTCGGTTTACATGAAAACTATAAGAGCGACCATTTTCTAGTAGTGATTCTGTTCAGAGTCCGTATTCAAGCTATCTACTGCCAAAAAATTGAGTGATTTAAATAAATATTACGCCTGTAAACGAAAGACAACCAACTTGTCTCAAAAGGGCGATAACTCCCAAGTCACTTAAGCAATCATCACACGCTTGAATCGTCTAATGTAACATTTTGATATATTTGGATACCCCAAATTTGAAGCCATTCGGTTAAGTATTTTCGAAGAAACGGGCCCGGACACAATTCACACACACACACACATCCACACAGACGGCACTCAGTGAGGAGGAGAAACGCGTTCGGCGCAGCATACATGCCAGCATCGATGACGCACGTTTTCTTACGTCATTGTCAGAGTTACACTTGCATAATCGTCTCTGCGGGAGATCGGCAGTGACGTGCGTTTGTACCACAGATGCTTGCCCATGAACGTGGAAAATTTAGCCCGTCCTATGATGTTGTTTCCATTACTATGGAAACAACATAAAAACAGCAAACCCTTCAGTTGTGGGTGCAGTGTAATAGATATGAAATCTCACTGTAGTGAGAGAAAAAAAAAAAAAAAACCAAGGAGGAAAGGCCCCATCCCATACGGTTGTTCCTCCATTTTATCTGTTTTGTTGTTTGTTGTTGTTTTCAGTTGTTGTTTTTCTTTCTCTCTTCAAGCGTGTCAGACCATTCAAAGACACTAGACCCGCTACGCTATAGCGGATCTAGAATCTTAGGGGGGAGAGGGGGGAGAGAGAGAGAGAGAGAGAGAGATGACGTCAATTCCCTGAACTAAACATTTGACGTCAGCCTCACTGACGCAGCTCGTCTGACACTGTCACAGAGGATGCTTCTTGCTTGCTAGTGTCTTGTGGTTTGCCGTGAAATATGTATTGTCTGGAGAAACGCCACAGCCCGGTCTTGTTTTGCATCGCTGAAACTTGCTGCTGCGCGCAGCAAAATCTGCCCCATCCCAAAGAGTGCTAAAAAAAGAGTGTTAATTAACAGGCACAATGAATCGATCTGATGTTGACAGGAGATACCATTGACCATTAGCAGAGGCTCATTGTTCGGGGGGACTCCCCAGCAGCATACGTTCAGCCCAGGTCGCATAAGAAAGGACAGGGGTTCCAAGGGGGTGAAACAGGGAGAGGCGGTTTCCCGGTAGTATGCCGCTCCAAATCATTGCACCGTCCATTAGCGGTCCCACGCCATAAAGCGTACGGCTACACGACTGCCAGTCAGCATGTTGCCGTACTCGGCTGGTTGCTGGCGGGCAGGGGTTTTGCCGCACACGCAGCCTGCGGCGTTGCAAGGTTTGGGCAGTGATTGGCTGTACGGGGTTGCCTGCGGCTAGCTGGCTGCCAGGAAAAATAGGACGGCTTTCTATTGCCGCGCCGGCATCGGCAAGGGCGATATGCCAGCTGGCCGCCAGCGATTTAGTTAGGGTTTCCAGCGTTTCCAGCCCTGCAAGTGCCGATCCTGGCAACGCGTAGCAGTGGCCTCAACACCACGTTTTTTCCCCCCAAAAAGCCATAGCACCGAGAGAGAGAGAGAGAGAGAGAGAGAGAGAGAGAGAATGCTTCGGGTTTGCAAAATGTAGGTTAGAACGATTGAAAAGGGCCGTTTACAACCAAGAACCCGACTTGTAATAATACGTTTCTACAATCTAAAGATGTGTATAAATTAAAATACTGATGTTTGAAGCGGTATAGCAACGGAAAAGGCTCGTCCCCCCCCCCTCTCTCTCTCCCCGTGGGCCCGCTGTTTTTTAAGTTTCACCATTACTCACGTTGCGCGATCCGGGATAGCTGAATGGTAGAACGTTGGACTCTCAATGCTCGGATCGTGAGTTCGAATCCTGACTGGAGCCAGATATGTGTTCTGGCCTTTTTCTCGTTGCCCCGTCTTCGATATTACCCTTACGTGGTGGAAAAGGACGTTAAACTCCCCAACACTCATCCTTACCCACCTGCCGCGAATTAGTCTTTGTCGCTGACGCGGCGTTAAGCCTTAAAATACAACTAAACACTCACCCTTACCCACCTGCCGCGAATTAGTCTTTGTCGCTGACGCGGCGTTAAGCCTTAAAATACAACTAAACACTCACCCTTACCCACCTGCCGCGAATTAGTCTTTGTCGCTGACGCGGCGTTAAGCCTTAAAATACAACTAAACACTCACCCTTACCCACCTGCCGCGAATTAGTCTTTGTCGCTGACGCGGCGTTAAGCCTTAAAATACAACTAAACACTCACCCTTACCCACCTGCCGCGAATTAGTCTTTGTCGCTGACGCGGCGTTAAGCCTTAAAATACTCACTCACTCACTCACCCTTACCCACCTTGTGATTCGCAGTCTGGTAGCATCAGTGGATAATTATACAATTCTTTGAAGAATGGATGCCGAATGTCAAAGACAAATTTCTCATCGCAGGGTACATTTTTTTTTCGGAGAGCATGTCGTGTTGACCGGACGCGAAATGAGCGTGGCATTTAGTCTCGTAAGTTACTAGAATTTTTTAAGAGTTCAACAGAAAAGGGGTAAAGAGGAAACTGTAGAACTTGTGAAGGAAAACACACACACACACACACACACACACACACACACACACACACACACACACACACACACACACACACACACACACATCCAGTAGCGTCAGATTGCCAGATAATATTATTGTGGATTTTGATCTCATTTATTACTTACAAAGATAACCGAAACAATGTGCACACACAATACAATTTCTTGCTTTAAGTATTTTCACATGTGAACGTCTACTAGGAAGAATACACAATCACTTATGAATGAGCTAGAGGCAGAAAATAGACATAATCAAAGTTTTATATGCACCAGGAATTTGAGTTTATACTTTTTGTGTCTAAGTGGCAGAATGCGAGTAAAACGCCAAATAATAGATCGCATTCGTAGACATAACCGCAGAGAGCTAGAGCTGGAGAGTAGAGAGAGTAGAGAATAGAGAGTAGAGAGTAAAGAGAGAGAGTAGAGAGAGAGAGAGAGAGAGTAGAGAGTAAAGAGAGAGAGAGAGAGAGAGAGAGAGAGAGAGAGAGAGAGAATGACAATGACAATCCTTTATTTTCCAACGGTAGAAGATTTTGGCCTAAAGGCTAGTTTGCAACCTTGCCGTTGCTAGACTACAGTAAGAGAGTAGAAAAAGTAAGCTTAGGATTATACACATTACAGAGAGAGAGAGAGAGAGAGAGAGAGAGAGAGAGAGAGAGAGAGAGAGAGACAATGACAATGACAATGACAATGACAATCTTTTATTTTCCAACGGTAGAAGATTTTGGCCTAAAGGCTAGTTTGCAACCTTGCCGTTGCTAGACTACAGTAAGAGAGTAGAAAAAGTAAGCTTAGGATTATACACATTACAGAGAGAGAGAGAGAGAGAGAGAGAGAGAGAGAGAGAGAGAGAGAGAGAGAGAGAGAGAGAGACAATGACAATGACAATGACAATCTTTTATTTTCCAACGGTAGAAGATTTTGGCCAAAAGGCCAGTTTGCAACCTTGCCGTTTTGCTAGACTACAGTACGAGAGTAAAACTAAGCTTATGATAATACACATTAGAGAGAGAGAGAGAGAGAGAGAGAGAGAGAGAGAGAGAGAGGTGGTTGGGTTGGGTCGGGTTGTGCCCAACTGACTTGTATAAAAGGTATTAATTGAATACGTATGTTACTACTACTACTATAAAAGTAGAGGACATTAGTTAATTAGAGGAACCAGGTCTTTCAGTTTTTCTTTTATTTCAAGGCGTTCAGAATGAAACAGATTGAAATGGAAAGAATGAAAGCATGCGCAGAGGCATGAACGTCGCTGACAGAAGAAGCGGGGCCATCAGTGCTGTTGCCATTTTTGCCATTGCTGCTTGATACCGTGGTGGTGGTAGGAAACATTGCATAACTGGCGATCCCGCACATGTTGTTCCGGTTACGCGCCATCCGGATGTATCCCATCATACCCCATTCTGAACCCCAGCTGAAAAGAAACAGCAAAAAAGATGAGATTTGAATTTCCAAGTACACTGAAGGAATTCTCACACACGACAAAACACCACACAAAACAAACAAACAAACACCCCCCCCCAAAAAAAAAAAAAAAACACCCCAAAACAAACAAACAAACAAACAAACAAACAAACAAACAAACACCTCCAAAAACAACAACAAACAAAAAACCAAGAAAAACACAAAAAACTCCAACAACAAAACAAAAACAACAACAACACGGTGAACACCACCACCCTCCACCACCCAGAAAAAAACAAACAAAACACCCCAAACAAACAAAAAACCCCCACAACCAACCACAATGATCAAACACACAAAAAACAACGAACAAACAATGACACTGAAAAATCCACTTAAATGATAATAATAATAATTATAAAAAATCTATTTCGTTTACCGCACTAACATCTCGCGAGTAAGGTTTAGATTTCACTCGTCAGCATTTTTCAAAATACTGAATGGCAAGTTAGTTAGTTAGTTAGTTAGGGCTTAACGCCGCGCAAGCAAGAAAGACTATTCCGCGGCTGCTGAATGGCAAGCGGACTAACAATAACACTAACCCTTTCTTTCGTAAATATCTCGCATGCAGAGGGGGGGGGGGGAGGAGGGGGGAAGGAGGGGGGAGGGTAAGGGGGAAGGGGGGGGGGGGGGGGTGATTGGATGACCCACCTGTTTTTCACGAGCCAGTAGTCCGTGCCATCCTCAGTACCGTAACCCACCACCAAGACGGCGTGATCCAATTTGTTGCCCGAGCAGCTGTCGTCGATGTAGACGTCTGTCATTTAAGAGGAAAAGAAAACAACCCCAAAACATTCAGATACTAAACAAATGCATTGCATAGGTTGGGCAGTTGTGTTCTGTTAAGTTCAGTGTTATATTTATATTGTTTCTCCTGATATTTTCAGTGTATACTGGAGTGTGAAGTGTTTTTTTTTTTTTTTCAGGTGGAACATTGAAGTTCCTCTTGTTCTTCTTCTTCATATAATTATATATTCAAATATCTTATGTCAAACGATGTTTCATCTCCCCAAAGTTCATTTTCACCCATTTCTTCCTTGAAATAATTGCTGTGCTATTCACGGTTTCTACATTAGAGAGTAGTTTCCTTTAACTAGGGGTGGTAACCAAGACTGGTAGAATCTCATTTAACCTATAAATTTTTAGCCTATATTTACTAGTTGTTTTAATCCAGATTTTTACCTTTTAACGAAGAGGCCTCCAAACTTGTGGCTGCCGCGAATTAGTCTTTGTCGCTGACGCGGCGTTAAGCCTTAAAATACTCACTCACTCACCTTTAACTAGGGATTCATCGCTATTTCTGTTTTGTTCCTGTTGCTGTACGTGGCACTCTGTGTGTGTGTGTGTGTGTGTGTGTGTGTGTGTGTGTGTGTGTGTGTGCGTGCGTGCGTGCGTGCGTGCGTGCGTGCGTGCGTGCGTGTGTGTGTGTGTGTGTGTGTGTGTGTGTGTGTGTGTGGCTACTACTTTATTTAGATAGATATGACTGGAATTAGCAACAGCAGGTATGAAATTTGGCTGTTTTACGCTAACTACCTTTACCGTTGAAAAAGAAAGTTTTCTTGAGTCTTCTGGAGTCTTTCTTGAGTCTTTTAGTAATTAAACATTGTTACAAGAGGCTGAAAAATTATTATTATTATTATTATTCAACACACCATTGTTACAGGAATGCTGAAAACAGGTGTTTTTAAGGATAGTTTTCTTGCTTTGTTTTAAGAAACTGTTGCCACTGGCCCCCGTAGGGTAGTGGTTAGCACTTCGGACCATGGACCGGGAGACCCGGGTTCGAGTCCCAGCCGAGGCAAGCTGGATTTTTCCTACCTAGGTCGGCTCCTACCCAGAGCGGGTGTGCTATGGGCCCAATGGGGAGGCTGTTGCCACATAGAAGAGATTCACCCACTTCACGGGTGTGACTTTGGGGGTGCTTCCCTTGGTTTGACACGTCTTATGATGTGGATAATTACACAGCCGGCATCGAAGGTGCCGTAGTTCCCGGGCCTGGTGAACGCCGGGATATTTATGACAGGAAGCGTGGAATATTTCATCTTATCATCCTCATCTCGATCCTCATGCATAATAAAAATTGCCCCGGCTCCTGGTTAATCCCGCTCTCCCAAACCACACGGACCTCCAAAGCACCATTTTACCATCATCCTCATCTCCATCATCACGCATATAAAAATTGCCCCAGCTTCCAAGAGTTGGGGCGGAACCCCCCCCCCCCCCACCACCACCACCAAAAACAACAACAACAACAAAACAACACAAAAAACAAAACAACAACAACAACAAAAACAACAACAACAAGAAAACCCCCCACAACAAAGACCCCCCCCCAAAAAAAACAAACAAACAAAAAAACCAAAAAAACAACAAAAACAAAAACAAGCAAACAAAAACAAAAACAGAACAAAACAAAAAAAAACAACAACAACAAAAAACTGTTGCCCGTGTGGCGTCTCCTGAAGTGTCCAAATAAAGGAGGTCAAGTTGCGAGCTCACCCCCACCGTATTTGCGGAAAGAATCCAAAATCTCGATAGCCGCTGCCACAGGTCCCACAGTACTGACGGCATGCAGGAGGTCCGTCTCGCTGCCTTCCGATATCTGCTTACACCCCGATACTGTGGTGACCACACGGTGTTTGTCGAATCTGCAGCTTCCCTTCTAACAACAGTGATATGAAAAAAGTTGCCAAGCGAAAGGACCTCAAAGAGCAAATACATACACAGCCTCACCAAAGGCATCGCGTGGTTAAGCGTTTAATGAAAACTATTGACTAATGATTAATTTTGAGTAAGAGCCTTCGGGCGGTCGGTGGTCTGGGGCGGTCGGTGGTTTGGGGCGGTCGGTGGTGTAGTGGTTAAGAGACTTGTCACCAATGCGAGAGGTCAAGGGTTCGAGTCCCACTCGGGGCAAAGAATTTTTCCTTCTCGTGTGTGGCACCGTTCATTCAGACCGATCGTCGGGGGTTCTCTCCGGGCACTCCGGCTTCCTCCCCCTCTGCTTTGGAAATGTTCAGTCCACCAAATTTGACAAATAAATGCAATTCTAAATTCCGAAATTTAAATAGCTGAGCTGACCCTTCGCACCACGTGATTGTAATGTGTTTATGTCCAGTGTGTGAGAGAATGCGTGTGATTCACGTGAGCGTGCGTGTTGGGTCCAGTTCACGGCGCTCTGAGCCGATTCATGAAATTGGGAAAAGCGCCTATTCAATACTCATTATTATTATCATTATTTATTATCTTCTCTAATGCCCTAGCAGACGACGCGAGTTGTGGTAGTAGTCCCCCTTGGACAGAGGTCGTCTTTGACCCATCATGGCGAGCATCCTTTGTTTGCAGCATTTTGGCTACAGGACACAGATGCAAATTTCAAGAAAACGCTATATATTCCTCTTAAACAGAACGCTGCATATGACACCCTAGAAATACTTTAAAATCCCCCCCCCCACCCCCAGCCAAAAAAAAAAAAAAAAAAAATCACAAAAATCCGGCAGCCAAAGACTCATGTATAGAGTAAATTTCAACAAATTTCCGTTTCCAACAATATTCCGGTTTTTTTTTGTTTTTTTTTTGGGGGGGGGAGGGGGGATTTGGGGTGGGGGGTGGGGGTGGGGGTGGGGGGGGGAGGTTGGCAATGTTAGCAGCGACAAAATAACCCCTCATTCTTCTGTCGTCTGCTGGCTCCTGTACCAGCCGCGCATGAATACAAATAGTCCACAAGCCAGGCTCATTCTTCCCTAATTTTACTATTACCTGGTATGAAACTTTTTTGAAAAGCCAATAGAAAGCCCCAGATTGCCATTTTTTACTCTGCACACAAAATGGGCAAAAATTGTGTACTATATTTAGCATAGTTACAGTACATATTTAGCATAGTTACAGTACATGCCACGGAAGCTATTTGTGGTTTGTGGCCATTCCAGCTAAAAACAATAGTAGAGCGTTGGACTTCTAATGCTCGGGTCGTGAGTTCGAATCCTGGCTGGGGCCAAATATTTGTGCTGGCTTTTTCATCGTTGCCCCGTCTTTGGTATCACCCGTATATGGCGGAAAAGGACGTTAAACCCCCAAACAAGAGCTAAAAACAAAACAAAAACAAAACAAAACCCTTTGCTTGCATTCCTGTTTTTCTTCAGTATTTGCTATGAATTACAATCGCCGTTTGAATAAATGACATTTCGGGGCGGTCGGTGGTCTAGTGGTTAAGAGACTTGTCACCAATGCGAGAGGTCAGGGGTTCGAGCCCCACTCGGGGCAAAGACTTTTTCCTTCCCGTTCATTCGGGCCGATCGTCGGGGGTTCTCTCCGGGTACTCCGGCTTCCTCCCCCTCTGCTTTGGAAATGTTCAGCCCACCAAGTTTGAAAAATAAATGCATATCTAAATTCCGAAATTTAAATAGCTGAGCTGACCCTTCGCACCACGTGATTGTAATACGTTTATGTCCTGTGTGTGAGAGAATGCGTGTGATTCACGTGAGCGTGCGTGTTGGGTTTAGCTCGCGGCGCTTTGAGCCAAAATATTTGGGATAAAGCGCCTGTATTAATGCGATTATTATTATTATTATTTCCGCATCATCATTGTCTCTTTTCTGTTTGAATTGTTTTGTCCCACAATCACTGAACTCAGCCTTATTGACTGATATTTGGCCGTAGGGTTGCTTACACGATACATTGTTTCAAGTTTTAACCTAGCTGCCAAACTTTGTTGTTGTTTTTTGTTTTTTTGTTTTTTGTTTTGGTCCCACTCCCACCACTAGACTAATTAGACAATTGTCGGTTGGCTTCGACTGTGATGGAGTTCTGTGCACCTCTGCTGTTGTGCTGCTGCTGCTGTGATGTGAAGTGATGCGGGGTGTAGTGTTGTAATTTATAGTGCTGCAATATGTGATAGATGGCAGGTCACTGTTTTAGGTGTGAGCGTGCGAGTATGTAGATAGGTGGAGTGGGTGTGTATGGCCATATGAGTGAGTGTTTGGCATGTTTTATGAGACCACAAAGCAATGTTCCACTTTTGGAAATTTAATAAATTTCTTTATGTCTTATGTCTTAAAATCTTCCCGACCCAAACAGTGATGTTGCCAGGATTTTTTTTTCTTCGGCGATTTAGCCCAAACAGCTATGAAAGTTTCGGCGTTTTACAGAAAGTTTCGGCTCTCTCTGCCGAAGCAGTTTCACAAGTTTTTCGACTAGATTCCCTACTGTTACGTGCTCCCTCCACCTCCACGAATTAAAGATGTTCTGTAAAGTTGCGTTTTCTTGGAAATTAGTCCAGCCAGCACAGGAATCTCGCAGAATCGGACATAATCGAGCCGATTCACTCGTGAAAACTTCGGCTCGGCCAGCCGACATGACAGACAGATTATCGGCTTTTTCAAACAAAATTCGGCTTATTGCCGAGATCCGACCCCAAACGACATCCCTGCCCAAAGAAGACATGGGTCGCCCAGAGCAGTAAAGGTCGTCTCTGACTGATTCATATACTGAACAAAAAAAGAAGTGATAATTATAGTGATAATGTGATAATTGCAGCCCAATGGCGTACCTCTTCTCTATACGGATAGTCAGCGCTGGACATGATACCCCCGACAGTGTTGATGTGGCTGAACGCTTTATCCATCAAACCGCCTTTACACCCGTAGTTGCTTGTATCGCAGTCCACAAGTTGCTGTTCAGACA
>JACVVK020000077.1:1682500-1700000 GCA_018292915.2 Batillaria attramentaria
AGAAGGAAAAATCAAACTACTCGGTGACAAGGAAAGTGGACAGTTGCGAACAACTTTGAGGTCCCCGTGTTATTTCACAGTGTGCACAGAAGCGTTGAAAACTGTCGCATTCACCAGCACCAGTACATTCTCTGCCTGTTTCGAGATTATTACCTGCATGAGTAATCTCCCTTGCCACAACAAGCACGCATTTTTCGCGGCGGAGCACAAAGCTGCCACGAAAAATGATTGATTGCTGCGGGCCTATGTATGCACGGGGGACTACTCATGCAGGTAAAAATCTCGAAACACTGAGGCCGATAACGTACTGGTACTGGTGAATGCGACAGTTTTCACCGTTTCGGTGCACACTGTGAAATAACACGGGGACCTAAGAGTTGTTCGCAACTGTCCACTTTCCTTGTCACCGAGTATTTTTGTTTTGTTTTTCCTTCTTAGGTATCACTTAGCTCGGCTGGGTCTCGGTTAGCCCGACCTGGCCGTCATCGCAGGGGCCTAGAGTTATCGACGGACCCGGAACGGAGTTGGAACACACTCACAGTGGCGATACTACGTCACAACATGGCGGAAAATATCGTTGAGGTGGGAGCAAAAATACCGATAGTTGGTCCCAAAGTGGACAAATTACTCCACGAAAGGGACACGGTTGTGACTTTGAATGAATGAGCGTTCGTTTCGAAGAAACTCATGAGTGCTATGAACCAAACGGCGTGTGCATATCGCCTACAGTCGCCACAAACTCGACCGGAAACGGCCGTTGCTCAGTGCAGAATTTGAAAATGACGACACAAATCCATGCTAAACGCCTCAGCTAGCCAACAGCGAACCTAAACTTCTATTGCAGACGAAAACCTGTGTCCGTTACTTACTAATCAAGCCGCACTGGCATGCCTGTGAAGGCTTGTTTTGTCTGGGGCTTCCTTTCTTTCCCTGCCCTCGGCACACTATGAGGTGCTGACTGGCTGTGTGGACAGTTAGTGTGGGAGGTGGCGATTTTGTGAGCACAGCGTGTGCACTGAACGATCCACAAAACAAGTCCATATCGGAGAAAGGACATTTTTTACACATCAGTAAGCTGTCCAGATTCGGTATTAAAGTTTTGAATTGGGTTATATACAACTATTTGCTATATATTTCAAGTAAACACTTACCAACCACCCGAATTCTCGATCCTCACTAGGCTGATATTATCTCTGCTTCCAGCATGACAAAATGACTGCATGCCCTGAAAACGCATGCACAGTTTAATTTGGGAGCAGATTAATTCTTATTTAGAACTAAATTACTCCCCTCCACACACAAAACTTCCATTAGTATGACAAGTGCTCTACGGAGTTAAACTTTTAGTCAGTTCTCTGTTTCTCATTGGAATGAAGTCTTTCTAAGACACGTGGGCGCCGAAATGTTCACAAAGTAGTGTTGTAGACCTCACCCCCCCCCCCCCCCAAAAAAAAAGCAAGCCAAAAATCCGCAGTTTTAAGTTCTTTTGGTCTGATATTGGTCATTTTCTGGTCAGGTCAATCAACCAAGGTTTTCATATGGGTCAGCTGTCGACCACACAAAAGCAAGGTATAATTACATGTGTTCCAAAAGAAGGTAAAGCAAAACAGTATTTGAAAAACTGGAGACCGTTCACACTTTTAAATACAGCTTACAAAATTGCCTCAGCCTGCATTGCACAGCGTCTTAAAACGGTTCTCCCAACTATAATTCATGAGGACCAAAAAGGTTTTTTGAAAGGCAGGTACATAGGTGAAAATATCAGACTTCTTTATGATGTTCTTGTACATACAGAGATTAACCAGATGCCTGGACTACTACTTCTAGTTGATTTTGAAAAAGCTTTCGACAGCGTTGCATGGTCTTTTCTTGAAAATTGTCTTAATTTCTTTAATTTTGGCCCAGATATCAAACGTTGGATTAAAACTTTTTATAAAGACATAAATGCCTGTGTCTCTGTTAATGGTTGTTATTCCAAATGGTTTCAAATAAGAAGGGGCTGTAGACAGGGGGATCGATGCTCGGCATATTTATACTTAATATGTGCAGAGATCTTGTCGTCACTCATTCGTCAAAATACAGATATAAATGGTATTCATGTAAACGATGTACATGTACTCCTCTCACAATTTGCCGATGATACGTCACTGTTTCTAGATGGAAGTAAAAAGTCATTCGAGCACAGCATTCATACCCTACAGTATTTTTCTAGCATATCTGGTTTAAAAATCAATCTTGAAAAATGTCACGTTGTTTGGCTTGGTTCACGGAAGAACTCACACATACGCTACATGCCAGAATTCAATTTTGTCTGGGACCCAGGAATTTTTAAAGTTTTAGGTGTCAGTTTTTGTACAGATATTGATAGAATTGTTGAAATTAATTATGAAAATAAGTTGAATGACATAAAGCGTATTCTGTCTGTCTGGTCGAAGCGCCAGCTGACACCTTACGGAAAAATTACTGTAATTAAGACACTTGCTTTATCGAAATTTGTGCACTTGTTTACCAATCTCCCAGATCCACCTTCATCCTTTATGTCTGACCTCAACAAAATGTTTCTCTCATTTTTATGGGATGGAAAGAAATGTAAAATTAGTAGAACAAATGTTTGTGCCTCATATGAGTTAGGTGGACTAAGAATGATTGATGTATATGCTTTTTTAGCTTCGGTGAAATTAAGCTGGGTGAGACGTGTCTTCTTATCAAATTCACTGATAAGAAATTTATTGATGACTACTTGTCCTGCTTTCAGAAATCTGGAGATGTACGGTAGTGAATATGCAAATGTATTGATGCAGCGATGTCAGAACAAATTCTGGGTGGATGTAGCAAAACACTTTAAGAACTTTTCCAACAGGTGTCTGCCTGAGCATGTTGCTGAGTTTTTATCTGAATGTGTCCATTATAACAAAAATATTGTCAGAGACAGAAAAACTGTACATATACCTGAATGGAAAAGAAGGGGTATTATATTTGTTGGTGATTTGGTGGATGATAATGGTGATTTATTCACTTTTGGTATGTTCAAGGATTTGTACCCAGGAATCTCTACCAATTTTTTGGAATACTCTGGAATAATTGAAGCTATTAAGGCTTACAGACGACGGGCTGGTTTTGAACCTGCCCCACATTGTATTGGCACAGGTAACAAGGTGTGGTCCCTGATTATGCAGGGTGGGCACAAAAAAGTATACTCTGCTCTGGTGACGCCAAAGATGCAGCCTAACTGTATATTTAAGTGGAGTCAGCTTTGTAAAGAGATTCCAGATTGGAAACATATTTTTCTAAAACCAATTAGTACTACACCGGACTCTCAGCTCCGCTGGTTCCAACTGAGATTATTATATCGTGTTTTGCCTACCAAAAGATTTTTGTGCCTGCGAAAACTTTCTGATGACGACTTGTGTACCTTCTGTCATGATGTACCTGAAACAATAATGCACTTGTTTTGGACTTGTCACCATACTCAAAATTTCTGGGCAGGGTTCACAACACTGCTGAAAGATAACACTGTTAACTGCTCAGCACTGGTTCTTACAGATACTCTAATTATCTTCGGGGTGGCAGAATGCTTCAATACAGACTCAGTTTTTGATCTGCTCATCCTGCTGGCAAAATATCATATTTATGTAAGTCGTCTGAAAGAAGTTTTACCTGACTTAAATGTTTTCATAGGCCTTGTTAAGCATCGATATGCTATGGAGAGATACTGTCACGGAATCTCAGGAAAACTTAACAAATTTAATATGAACTGGATGCCATACAGAGCGCTTGTGACGTGAGGCATATAGTGAATATCTAACATCTGCAACCTCGTGTACAATGTACTATGCAATCTGTGTGTCCATTGTGTGTGTGTGTGTGTGTGTGTGTGTGTGTTTTGTTGTTGTTCTTTGTTTGTTTGTTTTTCTTGTGTCTAAGTGTGTGGGTGTGTGTGTTTTGTTGTTGTTTTTTTGTTTTGTTTTGTGTGTGTATATATGTGTGTGTGTGTGTGCTCCTTGTGTTTGTCTCCTGTATGGGTGTTGTAGGGGAAGGGGGGATAAGTGTATGTAATGTATGTGAGACTGTACTATTAGAAGATGTATGTGTACAAATCTAGAGGTTGGTTGTGAGATGTCCTTTAAGTCCTTCTTTTTTTGTTTTCCTTCTTCTAACATTTGTGAAAGATGTAGTTGTATCAATGTATGTGTGTTCGATTTGATGTCTATGTGTAAAAAAAAAAAAAAAAAAAAAACCCAAAAAACAGAATTAAAAAAAAAAAATCCGCAGTGACTGATGAAAATGTCACACATGATTTACGAACACATACTGAAAGTAACCAGCTAATGCCCTTTCTGAACACAAAACTTTATTTTTCAAAGCCTTCTGTTTTTGAAACTATATGCAATGCAATCATAACAGTACAAAAAACTTCATCATGATGAATTGAAAGTAACAACCACAAGCGTTTATCTTACCAAAAAGGGAACTAAATCATTTTTTGGCTCACTTGTGTAACAAAGTGAGTCTATGTAATAACCCTCCGTTGTCTGTCTGTGTGGTGTGTGTGTGTGTCCGCAGTAAACCTTAACATTGGCCTTTTCTCTGAATCTACAAATAGCAGAGACACCAAAATTGGCATGCTGATAGAAAGCCATAAGACCTTTCAAAATATACCATAATGGTTGACGTTGACCCACGGAAAGCTGTCTATTTGGAAATTTTTCTTTGGCATCTTCTCATAATCTAGAAAAAGCCAGAGACATCAAACTTTGCATGATTATAGACATTGACAATACCTTTACTGACATACTTGTATTCAGTGACTTTGAGTCAAGGTCAAGGCCATGCAAGCTGTTTTGCGGAAAACCTTTCAAAACCTTAACATTGGCATTTTCTCAGAAACAATGAATAGCAGAGGCACCAAACTCATAAGACCATATCACAAAAGCTGTCAATTTGGAAATTTTACATTGGCATTTTCTCAGAATCTAGAAAAGCAAGAGACATCAAACTGCATGATACCAACACCTTTACTGACACACCTATATTCAGTAACTTTGAGTCAAGCTCAAGGCCATACAAGCAGTTTTGCGGAAAACCTTCCAAAACCTTAACATTGGCATTCTCTCAGAAACAATAAACAGCAGAAGACCAAACCTGGCTTGCTGATAAACAGCAGTAAGACCTTTAAAAAAAATACCATTTTAATGACCTTGAGTGAAGTTCAAGGTCATCAAAGCTGTCTCATGGGAAATTTAAAATTGACATTTTCTCAGAATGTAGGGGTACCAGAGGCATCAAACTTTGCATGATGATAGACATTGACAAAACCTGTACTGGCTTACTTGTATTCAATTTCCTTGAGTCAAGGTCAAGGCCATTCAACATATTTTGCGGAGACTTTAACGTTAACATTTTGTTGGAAACAACAAACAGCAGAGGCACCAAACAAGGCACAATGATAGACAGCAACGAGACCTATGCAGACATACCCATTTGAATGACCTTGACTCAAGGTCAAGGTCATTACAGCTGTCTGTTGTGAAATTTTACATTACCATTGTGTGGGAGCCGGGATAGCCGAATGGTAGAGCGTTGGACTTTCAATGCCTCAGGTCGTGAGTTCGAATCCTGGCTGGGGCCAAATATTGTGCTGGCTTTTTTCTCGTTGCCCCGTCTTTGATATCACCCTTACCTGGTGGAAAAGGACGTTAAACTCCTAAACACTCACCCCACCCCATTACCATTTGTACAGAAACTACAAAAACTAGGGCTATCAAACTTGGCGTAGTCACTGATAAGCTCTTCACTTACAGATCTCATTTGAATGATTTTGACCCAAGGTCAAGGTCATAGAAGCTGTCCTGGGAAAACTGCTTTATTGCCATTTGCCGTTTTCTTAGGAACTATGAACACAAGAGACACCTTACTTCAGGATAGTGATAAGAGCTTTACAAACATACTCTTTTGAATGACCTTGACCCATCTTACAAGTGAGACAAGGAGGCTTTGCTCCTCTAGTTTTGGTGCTGTTATGATCGCATTGCACATAGTTTGAAAAGCAGATGGCTTTTTTGCAAGTAGAGAGGCAAAACTCTCTGTGGCTCACTTGTGTCGTGGGTCAAGTTCATTCAAAAGATTATGTTTGTGTCCTATCACTGTATATCATCATGCCAAGTGGTGTCTCTGATGTTCTTAGTACAGTTTTCCCCCCAAACAGTTTGTATGGCCTTGACCTTGGGTCAAAGTCATTGAAATGAGATCTGTTGGTAAGGATCTCATCAATGTCTATATTATGCCAAGTTTGACACCTCTAGTATTAATTTTGTAGTTCCTGCGAAACTGCTAATGTTAAAATTCACAACAGATAACTTTACTGACGTTGACCTTGAATCAAGGTCATTCAAAAAGGCATGTCTGCATAGGTCTCTTGGTTTATCATCATGCCTCATTTGGTGCCTCTTCTGTTCGTTGTTTCAGAGAAAGTGCCACTGTTGAAGTTTCCCCAAAACATTTTGTATAGCCTTGACCTCGACTGAAAGTCACTGAATGTATGTCAGCAAAGGTGTTACCAGTGCCTGTCTGTCATGCAGAATTTGATGCCTCTGAGAAAGTGCAGATGTAAACTTAACAATAATAATAATAATGAATAGTACTTGTTTAGCGCTTAATCTCGCCTGAAAACAACTCATAGCGCTACACACACACACACACACACACACACACACACACACACACACACACTACCCAGCCCGATGCAGATTGCAGTCAAAGGCACTGAAACAATGGCAGACTGGTCATAAGTCAGACTGCTTTAATTACCTTGACTTGAGACATAGGGTGATATCAAAGACGGGGCAACGATGAAAAAGCCAGCACAAATATTTGGCCCCAGCCGGGATCGAACTCACGACCCGAGCATTACAAGTCCAACGCTCTACCATTCGACCACCCCGGCTCCCCGACCTTTAGTCAAGCTCATTCAGAAAGGTAGGTCTTATTGCTGTCTACCATAATGCTTTGTTTGGTGCCTCTACAGTTTGTTATTTCGGAGAAAATGCCAAGGTTAAAGTTTTCCCAACACAACTTGCATGGCCTTGACCTTGACTAGAAGCCATTGAACACAGGTATGCCTATTAATGTGCTGCCAATGTTTATCATCGTGCAAAGTTTGATGCTTCTGGTTCTTCCAGATTCTGAGAAAATGCAAAAGTAAAATTTCAAAACAGACCGCTTTAATGACCTTGATTTTGAGTCAAGGTCATTTAAAATGGTATTTGTGCATAGGTCTTATCACTGTCTATCAGCACACCAGGTTTGGCGCCTCTGCTATTTGTTGTTTCTGAGAAAATGCAAATGATAAGGTTTCACAAAAACAGCTTGTCTGGCCTTGACCTTGACACAATGCCATTAAATATATGTATATCTGTAAAGTTTTTGTCATTGTCCATCATCATGCAAAGTTTAAAACCTCTGGTGTATGCAGATTCCGAGAAAATGCCAATGTACAATTTTCAAACAGCTTCGGTGACCTTGACCTTGAGTCAAGGTCATTCAAAATGATATGCTTTGAAAGGTCTTACGAATGTCTATCAGCATGCCAAGTTTGGTGCCTCTGCTGTTTGTAGATTCTTAGAAAATTACAATGTTAAAGTTTTTCTGCACACACACACACACACACACACACACACACAGAGGCAGACGACGAAGTGTTATTACATAGACTCCCATTGTTACACAAGGGAGCCAAAATCCGTTCTCAAAAAGTTCAATCGAAGCTGGCGTCTCACCGATTACACCGATTACATGTATGCTTTTGACTGACTTGACTGACCGTGGCAAGCTGGACGCCAATACCGTTCAAGGCGACAGCAGAATTTACCTAACAAACACTGCGTACTGAAATCAAAAGCAGTTTCAACGCTATAAAACCCAAAACCTGTGACCTAAAGCAGAATCGAATCGAGTAGCTGCAGTCGTCTGCTGTCGGTGCGGAGAATGGCAGCGAATTCGTTGTCGAGATCTCCGAATGAACAGAAACTTCTTGAATCGTTTGAATCAAGCATGCAGTTATAAACTGTAGCTGTTGGTGGAAGGGCACTTTAATCGGTGTACATGTACTAAAAAATGTTAGAATACACACTCACAAAGCGACAGGAAGACTCCCGCTCGAACCGTGGTTGTGCAAAACGTGAACAGACAGCTGTGCTTGATCGGTTTCGATTTCATCTCGCAAATTATAGTTCCTTGAAAGCGTTAGCATGTTTGTTTGTGTCTTCAGTCGAAGTTTAGAACTTGTGTTTTTGTTTGGATTTGAGTTCATGAGTGAATTTAAACCGTCTTGCTAGCATAAAAAGGCGCACTTTATTCTGTCGTCGGCGTTGTTGACAAACTCGTTCGTCTTCTATGTGCAGCCGCTTTCGATTGTTAGTTTTTAGTAGGAAAAACGTTCAAAATATACCATAAATTGGCGCAAAGAAAACAATGATAAAGCATTTACACCCCATGAAGCTGTTGATTGAATACCGACTCGTATTTAGCCAAAGCTCAGGGCTGATTTGCGTCTTGGATCAAAATACTCGTCGGTGTACAACAGCTTTATCGGGAATAACTGCTAATTACACGCTTCTCAGTCTGGTATGGGAAAGAAAATATAATGCCACGATAACTTTCAGATCAATACCACCCGAAAATCTTAAAAACAGGACTGACACAAAGATGAATTCACTTGCATTTTTCTTCCATCTGCCCCCCCCCCCCCCCAAAAAAAAAAGTCAAACATAAGGTCGCTAACATTTTAATTTCGTGTTTCTGTGAAATTGATGGACCAAAAAGACGTTAGCATTGCCCAAGAAGATGTGTTTAGATAAGCTATCACAAACAGTTCAGCTTGAAAATCCGGCCGATACCTAGCTGAAGTCGGTTTCAGAGCTGCGGCTCATTTAAAAATAATCGTTTGAATTTCATGCAGCCGGAAGTACGCAAGCACAGATACACACAACTTTCCTCTACCGATTAAATGTCAGAGATGACGATCAATACGCTTTCAACTCGGCTTAAACTCTGCTCGTGTCTGATGTTAATCACGGATCTTCCTCACAGGAAACTTCTGTGGGGTCATTTTGCACACACACACACACACACACACACACACACACACAGGCACAGGCACACACAGAGGCACGCAAACACTTCACACCGTCACGCAATTTTTCAGAAATACTGAAAACAATAAAGACTTCCGCAATTTTTCAACGGCATACGCAACTTTGCTGTGTGAATTTACCCTATAAAGACTTCAGCAATTTTCCTGCGATCTTTTTTTTTAGGTCTGTGATCTCACCCCTTTCTCGCCAGGCCGGTAGTTAAACGCTTCTTTCAAATCTGCATAGGGTCGATCGGGGTTTAGTTTAGCAAAATTAAAATCGTATGTTTGCATAGGTCTAATCACTTCTAGTAGCAAGCCAAGGTTGGTGCCTCTGCTGTTGTTGTTTCTGAGGAAATGCCAATGTTAAGGTTTCCCAAAAAAATAGCTTGTATGGCCTAACCATGTTACAAGCTTGAATACAGGTATTTCTCTAAAGCTCTATCAATGTCTATCATCGTGCAAAGTTTAAAAACTCTGGTGTTTGTAGATTCCGAGAAAATGCTAATGTGAGCTTTCTAAATAGACAGCTATAGTGACCTTGACATGGAGTCAAGGTCATTCAAAATGGTATTTTTGGAAGGGCTCATGACTGTTAATTTGGTGCCTCTGCTGTTTGCAGATTCTGAGAAAAAGCTAATGCGGACACACACACACACACACACACACAGACGACAGAGGGTTATTACATATTCTCCCTTTTGTTACACAAGAGAGCTAAAAAAAAAAAATTGCCAAATCCTGTAATGACTTATTTTCCGTTTCTGTAGGAAGGTCAAAAGCTTGTGCTTGTTACTTTCAATTCATCATGATAAAAGTTTTTTGTGTGCGTTTGCATTGCATTGTGACTGCATCGCACATAGTTTCAAAAGCTTTTTGCAAAAATGCCAGATTCTGAAATGATTTATGTTCCGTTTTCGTGGGAAGATAAAACGCCTGTGCTTGTTACTTTCAATTTATCATTTTTTTTTTTTTTTTTGGTACTGTTATGGTTGCATTGCACATAGTTTTTAAAAGCAGAAGGCAGTGAAAATAAAGTGTTGTGTTCAGAAATGGCATTATCTGGTTACTCAGTTTCAGTATCTGTTTGCAAACTAGTGTGCGACATGTGGATTTTTGCCTTTTTTTTTTTTAGTTTTGCTTTTGTTAGGTCATTTTGTCATGCTGGAAGCAGAGATAATATCAGCCTAGTGAGGATCGAGAATTCGGGTGGTTGGTAAGTGTTTACTTGAAATATATAGCAAATAGTTGTATAACCCAATTCAAAACTTTAGTACCGAATCTGGACTACTGATGTGTAAAAAATGTCCTTTCTTCGATACGTACTTGTTTTGTGGATCGTTCAGTGCACACGCTGTGCTCACAAAATCGCCACCTCCCACACTAACTGTCCACACAGCCAGTCAGCACCTCATAGTGTGCCGAGGGCAGGGAAAGAAAGGAAGCCCCAGACAAAACAAGCCTTCACAGGCATGCCAGTGCGGCTTGATTAGTAAGTAACGGACACAGGTTTTCGTCTGCAATAGAAGTTTAGGTTCGCTGTTGGCTAGCTGAGGCGTTTAGCATGGATTTGTGTCGTCATTTTCAAATTCTGCACTGAGCAACGGCCGTTTCCGGTCGAGTTTGTGGCGACTGTAGGCGATATGCACACGCCGTTTGGTTCATAGCACTCATGAGTTTCTTCGAAACGAACGCTCATTCATTCAAAGTCACAACCGTGTCCCTTTCGTGGAGTAATTTGTCCACTTTGGGACCAACTATCGGTATTTTTGCTCCCACCTCAACGATATTTTCCGCCATATTGTGACGTAGTATCGCCACTGTGACACTGCTTATACCTTGCAGCTAAACTTCAAACTATTCCAACAGCCGGGCACCGCCAAATCCACAGCTGTCATAAAGATGGCGGCTACAACACAGAAGTAGCTCGCACGCATGGCCGTGAGAATATCAATGCACTGTTCGCTATTGCAGCTGTCAGCGACCCCTTCCCCTCCTTCACACTATCATTAGATGGGATAATCAGGGGATTTGGTCTAGTGGTTAAGGCATCCGACTTCGGATCCTGAGCTGCCTGGTTCCAGTCCCCGGTGGGCAGGAATATGGTTGGATTTTTCCATACCATATCGAGTCAAATCCATGTGCAGACTCGTTTACGGTGCCTGTCTCGCCTTCGTGTACACACGCACGCCCAAATATCAAGTGTGCACGCTAAAAATCTCACGTTCATCTTTCGAAGAAGAGTAGGCTGTGGCCGGTGGCGTGGTAAAACAGAAATACTGTCGCATGCACCAGAGTGAATAGCAGGGTGGAGGTTTGCGCATAAAGTAGCGCTTAGCGGCAGCAGGCTTTCACTGCTTCGTCCTCCAGCCCTGCTGCGCCGTGAGCATCTCAGTAGAGATGGATACGTGCGCCGAGGAGAAGTCTGCCATACCATACCATACCATACCATACCATGGCAATACTCGCTAAGCAATACAGGTAACTTGCCCGATAACGACAACATACCTTTGCCCGCAGGACCTCACTGCGCTGGCTTGAACAAGAAGAGACTCCTCTTCACTAATCGTCGCTTCACTAAAGCGTGTGGCCGGCTGCACGATTACGGAAGTGGTCTGTTGCTCATCAGTTCAGCACCGACATCAAATTGTTTTGTGTAGATTTGATTTTGCTGTGGCCGCGGCGGCTGGCTGACGCTCAATGTTTGTGTAGGATCTGACAAGTCAACGTATCTTTCCCAGCGCATTGTCAGCGTCCGGGAATGCGAGAATGATTTTATCGCCTTTCTGAAAAATTGGTGACTCAGCCTCATCCTTGAAAAAGAAAAAGTATGATTGGCGAAAGCAGACAAAAATGCAGTTTTTTTTTTTCGCAACAAAGCAGTTTTTCGCGAAAAAGTCGATTTTGTCGCGAAAAAACGGCACTTTATCGCGAAAAACTTTTTTTTTCGCGAAAAAGCGACAATGTCCTTTTATCGCGAAAACATTTGATAGCGAGTTTTTCGCGTAAAAAGTTTTTCCTCAAAAAAATGGACTTTTTCGCGAAAAAAAGGGTCTTTTTTCGCGAAAAAGTTTTTTTTTTTTTTGCGAAAAAGCTGCCTTTTTTCGCGAAAAAACAGGTTTCCGCGAAAAAAGTCAGTTTTTCTGCAGAAAAGGTTTTTCCGCGAAAAAAAGTAAAAGCAGTTTTTTCGCGAAAAAGCACCCGTCAGTTTTTTCTCGAAAAAACAGGGCGGTGTTTTTCTCGCGAAAAAACTGACGGCGTTTTTTCGCGAAAACGTGACTGAGTGGGCTAGTTTTTTTCGCAAAAAACGGACACTAACTTTCTGCAGAAAAAGTGCATACCATTTTTTTTCGCGACATTTTTTTTTTTTCGCTGAAAGATTGACGTTTTTTCGCGACAAAACCCCCGGCTTTTTCGCGAAAAGACTGAAGTTTGTCTGCTTTCGCCAATCATAAGAAAGCTGATTGACTACGAACGTTTGCAACTACAGCAGGCAGAAATCAACCAGAAATGTAGGCTACACGACAAACATACACGACAGACAGATTTCAGTGCGTGTATGTCATTTGCGCGCATTGTGCCGCCTGCTTGCCGACACACTATCGATCTAGTATCAGGCTGGGGGATTGCTAAGGGGAAAAAAATACAACTAAAAACCAGGTCGGAATGCAGGGGCAATGTCCTGCCGGGGGGACCTGAAGGGGGGGGGGGGGGAAATCGGGGGGAAATTTGGCAGAAAATTGCCAAATGACTGAAAATTTACCAGTCTGAAATATGTTTCGGAATGAGGAATCCTGAAAGACACTGTGGCACATTTCCGTATCCTAGATGATCCACACACACACACACACACACACACACACACACACACGCGCGCGCGCGCGCAAGATACACTTGAATTTGGGATACACCTGTATCACAAAAGAAGAAATGAAACGGAAGAATGCGTTATCGCGCGGTTTTTTTTTTTCCTTTTTATTATTTCATTTAATCTGCACACACACGAAATGTATATAAATATTTTCACGTCTGAATTTAATGTAAGCATATAATTATGTACAACGATCATGTAAGAGTGAAAACGAACAGTGACCACTGTAACCGGCTTTTAAAAATCACGCAAAAAAACAACAACTCCAACAATAACAACAACAAAAAAACCGACAACCACAACAACAACCCAAAGCAACAACGACCAAAAACAACAACAACAACAACAACACAAAACCCACACAAAAACCACCTTCTGATAAGTTAACGGGTTAATAAAATTGTAAGAAATATAGGATAGATATTGGGCGGCGCTGCACCGCGGCGACGCGCTTCCCCCAGGGGAAGCAGCCCGAATTTCCCGAAAGGGATAATAAAGTAGTAAAAACAACAACAACAACAACAAAAAAAAAACTGTTAGATATTTCATACGCAGCTATGATTATCAAAAAAACAAGTTCCAAATAACATCAAATATATCATTTACACTTCTGACATCAGAAAAAGGCATGTACTTTCAAGATAAGTACTTAAAAAGGAAAAAAAAAGAAAAAGAAAAAAAAAAAGCAACAATAGCAATATATGCCAGTTTCAGCAATAACGCAACAAGCAATCTTCATTTATGCCACAGGAATGTACTCAAATAATGATGATGACGGTGATGATAACGAAGATAATAATGATAATGATTATGATGATGGTGGAGATGATGGTACTGTTTATATAAAGTGACGTCAGCTCTAGGGGCTTTAAGTAAGCGTGAAATATGGTAAGCATATAAAGAAGTGCGTCATTCTGATAACACCATCACTTCAAGCTTGCACGCACACGCACACCTACAACATCAGCGATGCTCTGGGTCCGCCGTTTTTCATCATCATCATCGTCATCATTATAAAGATTTGTATAGCGCCTAATCTCGGAAGAGCTCCAGGCGCTTTCCAAGTAGACAAATAAAGAAAGGAATAAATGAATACATGAATAATGAATAAATAATCAGTTGCATAAGCACAAAGACTGAAGAATACATACACACACACACACACACACACACACACACACACACACACACACACACACACACACACACACATACATACATACATACATACATATATACTGATACACACACCAATCAACAAGGTAAGCTGTGTGTAAAGACAGGATCTGAATGGATTAACTCAGGGCTGAGTTGGAAAGGTACGTTTTAAGGACATGTTTCAAGGACTGGGCAGATTGACTGTCGGATGTCCCGAGGGAAAGCTGCTTCAAGTTACTCAACAGAGTGCACTCAGAAATAGACCAGTCGATGCTTTAATAACATACACAATGTTACGCGCCATTCGATACGTCAACTTGGTTCAACATCTTGGAACAGCAGGGCCCGTATGTAATAGTCGAGGTTAGGGCTTTTAGCCCTGGGTTGGAGTCTAACCTTGAACTAAACTAGCTATAGGGTTATTTTTTTTTTTTTAATCAAGAAGCGGGCCCATTCTAGCAAGGTGCCTAAGCCGTTATATAAGGATTCTTTTCTTCCTTTCTTCGCTTCCTTTCTTATTTAATTTTGCTTTTGGGTTTCTTTTGTCCTAGTCTGGGTTTAGGCCCGTAGCCGTGGGTTAAATTAACCTCGACTTTTACATACGGGCCCAGATGCTTTAACTCAATTCCTGCCGAGTAAGTTTGGGGTTGTTCACCAGTGGCCTCACGAAAAAAAAAAAAAAAAAAAAATCATAATAAAGTTTTGACTGCACGGACTTTAAATTTGGCTCAATGAGAGTGTTGCGCTTTGATTATACTCGCGTTTGCTTTAATATGAGCGGCCAAAGAACCGTTAACCTTTTCTGATTTTCGCATACAATGCCAAAACCGAAAAAAAAAGAGTCCAAAACATGGGATACTCATTCGCGGTACGAAATGTGCTATTACTCTTATTTTGAAAATGTACTCTATCCTGATGGCTATAGTAAAGTTCTCAGTCTTAATAATGCGATACGATGCTGCTTACACTTTGCGCGAGCGGTCGAACATTCAAATTCTACGACTGTTGTTACACTACTGGAGCGCTCGGTGTCGCGGTCGCCTCGTCATCGAGCGCGCTTCTCGTGGCTCAGTGCCAGCATTGCAGACGCTGTCACTGTCCAGGTGTCTAAGTGATGTGATGATAAATACCACGAAAGCGATTTAGAACCTGTAGAACCTGGAACCTGTGAGCACAAAAATGGTAGCATAAGCGCCTGTAAGTCTTTGGAAGGACTTGGAAAGGATATCTCTTCTTCATCACTCCACAACAACTTCTACCGCCATCCAATCCCCCCCCCCCCCCCCCTTATTTCCCTCTAGCGATGGGACACATGACATGGTACATCTTTGGAAGGACTTGGAAAGGATATCTCTTCTTCATCACTCCATAACAACTTCAACCGCCATCCAATCACCCCCCCCCCCCCCCCCACCTTATTTCCCTCTAGCGATGGGACATATGACATGGTACATCTTTGGAAGGACTTGGAAAGGATATCTCTTCTTCATCACTACACAACAACTTCTACCGCCATCCAATCAACCCCCCTCCCCCAACCTTATTTCCCTCTAGCGATGGGACACATGGTACATCTTTGGAAGGACTTGGAAAGGATGTCTCTTCTTCATCACTCCACAACTTCTACCGCCATCCAACCAGCCCCCCCCCCCCCCCCCTCACCTTATTTCCCTCCAGCGATGGGACAAATGGTACATCTTTGGAAGGACTTGGAAAGGATATCTCTTCTTCATCACTCCACAACAACTTCTACCGCCATCCAATCACCACCACCACCACCACCCCCCCCCCCCCCCCCCCAACCTTATTTCCCTCTAGCGATGGGACACATGACATGGTACATCTTTGGAAGGACCTGGAAAGGATATCTCTTCTTCATCACTCCACAACAACTTCTACCGCCATCCAATCCCCCCCCCCCCCCCAACCTTATTTCCCTCTAGCGATGGGACACATGACATGGTACATCTTTGGAAGGACTTGGAAAGGATATCTCTTCTTCATCACTCCACAACAACTTCTACCGCCATCCAATCACCAGCCCCCCCCCCCCCCCCCTCCTTATTTTCCTCTAGCGATGGGACACATGGTACATCTTTGGAAGGACTTGGAAAGGATATCTCTTCTTCATCACTCCACAACAACTTCTACCGCCATCCAATCACCAGCCCCCCCCCCCCCCCCACCTTATTTCCCTCTAGCGATGGGACATATGACATGGTACATCTTTGGAAGGACTTGGAAAGGATATCTCTTCTTCATCACTCCACAACAACTTCTACCGCCATCCAATCACCAGCCCCCCCCCCCCTCCCCCCCCACCTTATTTCCCTTTAGCGATGGGACACATGGTACATCTTTGGAAGGACTTGGAAAGGATATCTCTTCTTCATCACTCCACAACAACTTCCACTGCCACCCAATCACCCCACCCCCCTCCCCCACCACCCCATTTCCCTCTAGCGATGGGACACATGGTACATCTTTGGAAGGACTTGGAAAGGATATCTCTTCTTCATCACTCCACAATAACTTCCACTGCCACCCAATCACCCCACCCCCCTCCCCCACCACCCCAGTTCCCTCTAGCGATGGGACACATGGTACATGTCCATAGCTCGCTGCATCGCTTCAGAAATATACTGTGCGTCAATCTGTGACGTTCTGGTGGACTCCTCCTGTGACGCCCTGGTGTTCTCCTGCTGCTCCTGGTGCTGCCGGTTCGGGAACACTTGCTCCTGTCGCCCGTAGTACGGCTCTGAACCGTACGTGTACTGCGGTCTCGCTGTCTCAGTGGATGAACTGCCCTCGGAAGGCCCAGTTTCTGGAGGCATTGAAGATCTGAATGACATAAGAGAGAGAACAGGCATTATTTTTTTTCTGCCCCAATTATTCGCCAGCTCTAGTGGAGTTCCTTCCAGATCATGGGTGGAATCCACGGTGGGACTCGGAAGCTGGGGCAATTTTTATTATGCTTATGATGGAGATGAGGATGACGGTAAGATGATGCTATGAAGGTCCGTGTGGTTTGGGACTGCCGGCCAAGACCGCATTAACCAGGCCCGGGAACTACGGTACCTGCGGTGCCGGCCGTGTAATCATCCACATCACAGCATGTGTCATACCAAGGGAAGCACCCTCAAAGTCGCACCCGTGAAGTGAGTGAATTTCGGCTGTGTGGCAACAGCCTCCTCATGGAGCCATAGCACACCCGACCTGGGTAGGTACCAACCATGGTCCGAAGTGCTAACCACTACTCTACGGGGGCCGGTCATTGTAGATTACGTTGTATTGTAGTTGTCATGCTGCAGGAGTTCCTTACCTTCCCATCGGATTTGGCC